>HG995308.1:15240713-15840713 GCA_905332915.2 Hecatera dysodea | reverse complement strand
GGATCATCCGGAGATCTGCTCTCCGGATGATCCACACTGAATCAGATGGTGTAGGTCTGCTCTACCTGGGCGGAGCACCGCCGTGTCCTCGTAGAGGTATTCGCGGCGGCAGCCACTCGCGTCCTGCCATGGTTCAATCCATGGTCCAGAGCGAGGGGGCATGAGAAGCTGTCACCTCACGCGTCAGCCGCCGCAACAGAAGAAAACGCCTCTTCGCCAGCACTTCACATTAATATAGCTTACTAGCTTTTCTCTGCTGCGTCGTTCGCATACAAGTTTTACTTTAGCAAAATAAAAATAGCATATGACGTCGTCTTCTTGGTCTCGTCTATCTCTGTACCAGAATTTATCAAAATCGGCGCTTAGCGTGATATCGCACTATTAGCGTGAAAGCGTTACAAACAAATAAACGCACTTTCACAGAATATTAGTTAGGATGGCGTAGGTGAGAGATGGAACACCGGGGTGGTTTTAATCAGTAAGAATCTGACAGTCCCCTTCGCCCGCCCCAGGGTGGAGGACATCCAAGGATTTCCACCGTTAAAAAAAAGGATACATCAGAATAACAAATAGGATTAACATTTTAAAGTTGGGAAGTACCGGCTTAAAAAAAACCGGGTCGCAAGCAGCAGCTACTATAATAGAGTAGTTAACTAAAAAGATCTGATTAGTCCGTCGGATAGATTTCCAAAAAATATTGGACACGTATTTTTTCTTTTTTCACATAAACAAAAAATGAAGACGATACAGTGCGTTGAAATCTCGTGTGACGTCACTACTCGCTACAATTTTTACCGGGCAGTGACGTCACACGCTCCCACTCCTGATCTTTGATGCTTTTTGTCTTCGTCAGTTTTTATAGATTTGATAAAGGAAAAAATACGTGTCCAATATTTTTCTATAATGTAACTGACGGACTAATTAGAATCATATTTTTTTAATCAGGAAACATCCATATTGGCTAGTTCTTAATATGAGTGTCTCTCTTGCCCTCCAGGTTGAGAACAGGATGGAGTGCAGCCCGGAGCGAGCCCCCCCTCACTCCGAGCGAGCGGGAGGCCATAGCAGCCGTCGTCAAGAGGGCGGAGAAGATAGATGAAGTGGAGGCCAAGAGGGTCGGCAGGCTGGTGGCGAGACTTGAAGGTAAACCCTCCTTACCTTGCCATGCTCTCTTCAGCGGCGCGACTTTTGATGGTTTCTACTAATATTATAAAAGCGAAAGTTTATAAGTATGGAATATGGATGGATGAATGGATGTTTGTTACTCTTTCACGCAAAAACTACTGAACGGATTAGGATGAAATCTGGCACATAGCTGGTTTATAACCAGGATTAACAAATAGGATTATTTTTACCCCGAAATTTCTTAATTCTTTATTGTACACAAAAACAACTTATAGTATACAAGGCATAATAAAGGGCATGTACAAAGGCGAGTTTCCTGCGAAATTCCTGCGGGATCGAAACTTATGCGGGTGAAACCGCGGGGCGCTGCTAGTAATCTAATAAATATTTATCATACTTATAATTTATATTATAAACATGTACATTTTATATTTCTATATTCACTTTAAATAAAAATAAACTAAGATCCTCCTTACTAAAATATGGCATCGAAAAATTCTTCCACATCGCCATCGACTGGAAGTGAACCCAAAAGACTGGCGGCATTGCCACGTTACATGGTAATGCTTATCCTCTGTCCGAAGTAAAAGCCAGCCCTTGGGTCACGCGAAGTGTCAACTAAACGTTTAGCAAGTTCTTTAAATAATGCGATTTTATACGTAGTTTTGTTTCATGAAGATAAGTCGAAACACAAGTGTTAATAATTGAGTCGAGCCTGAGCGCTCATTTGTGTATATATATATACATATATATATATATATATATATATCGCTGGCCCCGGGCAATAAAGCGGTAAACGCCGGTTACGCCCTTTTTAATGTTATTTGATTTTTGGCTTCTCTGAGTATCAGTCTATCACTCTATTTTTTTTCATATTTTTAATACAATATTTCAATGGAATAAATGACAATAACAGCTTTATTGAATGGAAAATTCTCTTATGACTAAATTATGTATTATTGCATTACTCTAAGAAACATTACACAAAAAACCGTAAACATTTAATACGAACTAATCATGAGAGATTTTATTCTGTACAAGCTATTACGCCTTTCTTCCCGGAAATTTATTGTAATATTACGAAAAGTAAAGGGAATAAAATGCCACTCTGTGGTACCCTGGCAGACGTACTACCACGAAGATGATATATCTCCGATGCATATACGTTGCCGGCGACCAAACCGCACATTACCGCTTTCCATGGCTGACCTAGTATCTTCAGTAACATTCAGAAGCGCTGTATTAGTGCTGTGACCAGGACGAAAACTGGACTGAAAGGGGTTGAGGAGATTATTTTTGGATAGTAAAAGACTAATTTGATTGTGGATTAACTGTTCTAGGACTTTGGATAGAAATGGTAACACGGATATTGGACGGAATTCAGAGAAGGATGTGGGGTTGGACTTTTTGGTCATGGAATAATTTGAGCGTCTTTCTACGAAATAGAAAAGACACCGGTAGATACAGAAAAGTTGAGGATGTGGCAAATGACGGGAAGGATTAAGTGCAGCACGGACAGTAATATTTTGCGACTGATACAGTCACTTCCTACTGCATTCGAGGTAATCGATTGTATGCCGTATACAATTCATTATATTGACTCTTGTTGTGTTTTACCAACCCCCCATGATCTTAGAAAATTCCAAAGTTTGGATGGGTCCCCATTTTGGACAGAGTTTTGAATGTGTTGGCGCTTTGCATTCCTACATACTTTATTACAGCGATTGAGGATTGCGGCTTATTTGTCCCTATTTACATCAGTGCAGACGTTTAAATTTCGACTTTGCCGTAACCTTCTTGATCATCAACTTTTTAATGTCATCTGTCAGCCACGGCGCCGGCAAATGCTTTTACCGCTCAAACAGGTGCGTGAAGGTCATAATAGCATCACTAGTTGTGAAAATTTTACTTACTCGTCGACTGACGTGGATGCAAACAGGGGAGACCAATCTATATTTCTCACATCCTCGCAAAGACTGTCAATGTAAATCCCACCAAAATTACGTTGCATAAAAATTTAAGCTTTTGTGGAAATTAGGTAATGGTAGGAAAAGGCTTCAGCTGAGCATTGACCATGGTTAGCGATGTGATCAAAACAAGAATCAAGTCAAGAAGTGAAGAAGTAGAGTTTTGAAAATGGCTCACCATTTTCAAAACTCTACTTCTTCACTTCTTGGCACTTAGTGGAAGAATTGAAAGATTATTACAAGCAGTAATATTAGTTAGAGACGAAGAGCGATGGGCCTTTTTGAGGAGGCAAGTATTAAGTCACCCATGATTATACTGTGACGGAATCAAGATTTCTAGGAGTTTTTTCAAATGAGGAAAAGAAGTTGATATGTAAAGGTTTTGAGGTTTTGAGCATTTTATTTTTGTTTCCAAAGTATAACAGCTAATATAAATTAAGTGATTTTATTTAAATTAAGGTAAAATAAATATTTTTTTCTTTTTTAAGTGGTTTTTGTGTTTGTTTCCAAAGTTTATTAATTAATAAAAATTATGGTAACTTAGTATTTTTCTTTTTTAAGGGGTTTTGTGTGATTGTTTCTTAATTTTTTTTTTTTGTGATTTGGAAGGTTTTTTTTTTATAAGTACAAAATATGAAACCTTCTACTGTTAGCGAAGTAGACAAAATATTGTAGTTAAACTATGGCGTCAGACCGATTCAGTCGGGGTTCACAGACGAAAGTATTCATTTAATATTTAATTAAACAAAAATAAGGTAGTAGTAACATATTAATTTTGTAAAATACTGTCTAAAATGGTTAAAAATAAAAATAAATCACATTATTAGATCGGTCTGTTACAATGGTTACATAAAAATATGTTTTATTGATAAGATTCTAAAATGGCGATTAGTGAATGATACATCTAAGATTTGGCTATAAAATTTCCCTGAAGAAGGTGGTAATCGTCTAGTACACTCGAGATTTTAAGTAGAAATTACGTCGTATTATTTTCTTACATTCTTGAATCTCAGTGGTCGATGTGTTTATAAAGACATTAATGATGTTACAATTGAAAGAGGATCGTCTATAATTTGTATTATACATTTTTTCAATTATTTCATTAAATATTTATACTATGACAAATATTTTTAAAAGGTTATATTGGTAAAAAAATTAGCTTTCATTTGACATTTTGAACGCCTGTTTTGGATCACTGTACGCTGCACTATAAACAAATTAGCTTCTTTTATTTCTCCTGTAAAATTCGATTTTTGATATTACCGCTTTATTGCCCGGGGCCAGCGATATATATATATACATATAAGAATAAGAATAAGAATAATTTATTGTTTAGAAATTACATACAATGCTTTGATTCCTGAAACTCACACTAGGATTCCCTGTGTCGTGAGTTCCAGGCTCATTCGTTTTGTTGACAGTTTTACTCTTAAAATTATAAAAATTTACGTTACATTAAATTACTTAAACTAGATTATTTTATGTAAGAAACTTAGCACCTACTCGAAAAGAAGATTACACAAATAAAAACAGTAAGGCTTGCGGGTCACGAAAGAGTGTTTCTAATATTATAAGTTTACAAAATTTTAATAAATAAATATATATATATATATAGTAATACATATATGAAATATAAATAAATGAGTGTATATGTACAGTCGGTGATAGCAATTAACTGACCCCCCTAAAAATTACTCGATTTTACACCCTATGCTCATAACATTAAACGTTATTCAATACGTCTGAGTTTATCAGACTGTTCACCTATTTTAATAAGTGGGTAGTTAGACGTCAATATGCGTATTCAACCAAAACTGCTATAGATTATGACATTAGGAATATGGGGTAGAAGAATAAATTGAACAAGATAATTATTCTATGCACAAATAGCAGTGAATACGCGCGAACATTTTTACCTTGCCTTACTAAATTCTAAAAATCCACGCATTTTTCCTTATTATTAATTGTTATCAGTTTTGATAGTTTAATCGTCATGTCCAAGTTGAGTTGAGTGATTACTTAAAATACAAAATAATCTATTTGCATGAGGAGAATGTTGGTATTAAAGCGATTGCTACGAAACTTAATATAGCGGTAAGTGTATTCTTTTTTATGCTTCATTTATAGTTATAGTTATTCCTTTCGTTAGTTGGCTTAAAAGCCGGTGAATGTAGAATAATAGACAATTAACTATGTTCCATTATGAGTCTAATTTGAGATCTTTTATAGGTCTAATTTGATTTATATTATCTAAATTGATAAACGTATTTTTGCAAACTTAATCGATAAATTATGTTTACCTATTCGTTACTAAAATTATGCTTATTGTGTTGTTTCAGAGAAATACAGTCAGATTGCGGCTAAGACGTTTGACGTGTGGTTTTAATATTCAAAAAGATCGTCCTGGATCAAAACCATTCATGAGAGGAAGTGATTGTTGTTGGATATGGTGCGCGGTATGCGGGACCGCTTGCAACAAGTAATAGAAAAAAGTGGTGCTCCACTTCGCTATTAAAAGCATATTATAAATTTTAATGACTTTAGTAAGCAGTGTTGGTCACAAACAATACTAACGTATGTCAGTGTGTGTGTTAAATTAACTATTGTTATAATTTCTAACGAAGTATTTCGAATACCTAGTTTTTTGTCAAAACCTTATAACTAAAATAACTACTCACAAAACAAATTGATATATAGTAGGTAGAACTTCAACGTATAATGCCGTTTTATTTAGCTAAATGATGTTTAATGTGGTGATGTTATTGTTATGAAATAGAAATACATACCTATATTTCTAAATATTATAACATGCTGATTCACTACATTAAACTCAGTGCAGTTAACAACGTTATTAGTAAAATAGTAAGTAGGTAAATATTATCATCTTCGTGTCGTCATCAATATCATTTATGTTATTGTTATAATATTTTTTTATAAAATATAATCGTTTTTACCATAATTTTGGTTTTTTTATTTCTGTTCGTTCTTTTTTTTGTTGCTAAAGTTATAATTTATTATTTATAACTTAAAATAAATTTACAAAACAGAAACAATCAAAAAAACACAAACATCAATCACGCTGGTTACGAACTCACAACCTCGTTTGTCAGCTCACTACATTCACCACTTGACCACTCGAAACATATTCAACATAATCGAAATTACGTATTATATTACAAGTTAAAATAATATTCAAGATCATACCTACCTTAACACTGCGTATTAAAGATCAAATTCGAATAACTATTTTATTGATCGTAGACGTTGAAGGTTGAACCAGTTGTCTTACTGCTAACAAGCAAAAGGTTCAAATTCGTTTAATTTTTAGGGGGTCAGTTAATTGCTATCACCGACTGTACCAACCTATCATAGTGTAGTAGTAGCTACGTGCGTTTTATTGCGTGACATTGTGGCGCGCGTCGTCCGCCTCATACGAGCTAAAGAACCGATGTAAACCAAATCTATCACGTTATCACAGTTTTCCGCGCTATTTGACATTTATACAACAGGGCCCAAGTCTGTAATTTTTTATAACTTCTTCATTCCAACACGATCCCCATTGTCATTTTGCTAAAAGTTCGTAATCTGTTAAATTCATAATGGTCGATCATTGGTCGGTCAATGGTCTCATAATACTTTTTGATAACCGAGTTGTTAAAAGAAATGACTGCACAATGACGTTCTAATGGTAAGTCGCTGATCAAAGGAACTGTCCGTTTTAGACCTGTAAAAATAATTGCTGTTGCGAAATTTATTCAAAAGTTTTATCACGGCCCTGGAACGCAAATGGCATTAGAAGTAACGCGGCTGGGTTTTAGTCAGTAAGGGTCTGACACTCCCTTCCGCTCCGCCCAGAGCGGATGAAGTTATTTGATGAAAAAATGTGCGTAACAACAAACAAATTCACGTCTTAATCGCTAAACCAATATAGATGGGACCTTTGTGAAAGTTATGAGCTTTCATTTAGGGAAAATCAATCATATATTAACACGACCGAAGCCGAGAGCAAAGTAAAAAACAAAAGTATATTGTAGTTCCTTAGAGATGTAGCGGTGTTTGCTACGCCGTAGCTGCGTAGCGCATCGTGGCGTAGACGCTACGGCCCGTGATTCTATTAAAGCTGAACATACACAACAAGACCCATACATACACTGTTTAGAAACGACGTAGTAGTTAGTTAGCGTAGTTCTGCCTATGCCTATTTATTATACATCTCACGCAACTCCTCTCCTCTTCTGTCTATCGTATATGACAATGTTCCTACCTGAGCCGCTAAACACAGCGAATACCATTGTCATAATGCCAAAATTGCGCCTGACAGTCTGACAGCGTTTGTCAATCCCATAGGGAACGTGCACAGTGTATACCATGCCATCTAGTGTTTTAAATCTGAAACTTTTACGTTGTATTATTGGACCTGTGCTGTCACCTATACTTCCTGCACCCTCCGTTTAGGGGAACGTGCACGAAGTAGACTGTGCCATCTAGCGTTGCAAATTTGAAACATGTAAGTAAAATATACTTGACATTGACGCATCTGTGCTGCCACCTATAGTTTCTGTACGTTCTCTATACATGTTTGACGTCTTGACAATCGTCTTGGCCACGCTGACAGTCACAAGTCTAGAGACTGATAAATCCAGTCTTAGCAAGCTTCCCTTGTATTTTAACTTCGAATTTTTGCAAAGATCAGTGTACATTATTTATTTATGTACACACAAGATACTTAAAAAAAAAAAGAAAATTTTGTACAAAATCAAGAGCACAAAGGTACTGCTTATGTGAATAGAAATTTCTTCCAGCAGACCTGCGACAGAAGAGTGGGATAAGAAACGTAGACACAGTGTGTAAAGAGACAGTGAAGGAAACTTAAAATAGTCTATACTAACTTAACTAAGACATATTAACAACTAATTATACATACAAATCAAATTAAAATAAACATACAAACAAATATACACAAATAAATATACCTAAATACATAGGTACTACAATATAAAATAATACATACATATTTAATAAAATATACATCTTACTCAATCATCTCTGTCTTTTAAGAACCAAACATTTGGACGCCTTTGTTGTCAAATTACTGTGTAGTCGACCCCTTAAAACGTTAGCTTTATCAGTTTTAACAAAATCTCCCAGTAAATTGAAACACACATTGTTCTCATTGCTCTCGGATTGGGTACACATCTCGGGGGTAAAAATGGATCTTGATCTAGATGTTCCGAAGATTTTGAGTATTTACAGATAGCGCAATGAACTGGGCGACGTGTACTGAACAACTTTAGCCCTGCGATATCTCTTCGTTTTAAAAGCCGGGTACCCAGGGGTTCCCGGATAGCCTAAGTTTAAAAGTTAACTCTTCTTTTATTCCATGCCCACATATTTAAATAAAAACACATTCATACTAACTACAAATTTTGAACAATCATTAAGTTCATCTTCACCAACTATGTACAATACCAAACGTTATTTACGTGTTACTAATTTCTATGTGGCTTGCAGCTCACCTCAGGCACCAATCTCCCACAATGATAAAGTTTTATAATAGCATTGTATTTGATATATTGTTAAAATATTATGGTGAGAGAAATACAACATATTATTATTCTAAAAACAAGGTTTTAATTAACTGAAAATGCGAAAGTTTGGATAAATAGATGAATGTTTGTACTTCAATCACGCCAGAACAGCTAAATAGAACTGTATAAAATTTGGCACAGAGATAAATTACATACTGGAAAACAAACAGATATACACTTTTTTTTTATCTTGGAAGTACATAATATATGTTCCGTTGCGATTTCAAACATGTACACGGGCGAAGCCGCTGACAGAAGGCAGTACTTAACTAATCAACGAACTGACTTATTGGAAAATTCCTGCCATTTTATTAAAGTCTAAAAGGAACTCTTAGCCTTCCATTTAGACCTTAATGCTCGGATCATTAAGAATAAAACTGTTAATTAATCATCCGCCGCTGTATTTCTCAGTTCACTCATTAATCATTGGCTTCAGCAGAAAATGACTCAACAGAGAATGTTCTATGAATTATTTATGCCATTTATTTGAAATGGGTGATCTAATCCATTAACGCAGATGTGGGACGCGACAAAGTGACTTTTTAACGTTGACTAGCAGCGCCCTGCGGTTTCACCCGCGTTTTTCCCGTCCCCGTGGCAATACGGGGATAAAATATGACCTATGACACTCCACAATAACGTAGCTTTCTATTGGTGAAATAATTTTGAAAATCGGTTCAGTAGATCCAGAGATTATCCCTTACAACGTCACAAACTCACAAACGTTACCTTATAGATGACGATTGTCAACGTCTATTTGGAACAACATAGCCTGAAGAATAGCCAAACTTAGTTGGCTGTGGGCAGGTATAGATGAGAAAGGGATTTTCGACGACTCTGCAATTTGTGTAGAACATAATCCCGCAACTGTTTTCTTTGATTGCTGGTCAGGAATGCGCCGATCAGCACAAGGGCCTGCCCCGCGGACCTGCCTGCTCTGCGGCGAAGCATCCCGACTCCTGGCGCCGCTCAGAACGTGTTCCATCTGCAGACACACGGCCTGCTCCAAGTGTGTCATAGAAAACCTTACACATCGGTGAGTTAGCTCCTTGTTAAATAATAAATGTAAAAGACTATGTGTTTGTGAATCATCACTACATAGTATAAAACAAAGTCGCTTCCCGCTATCTGTACCGCTGTCTGTATGTATGCTTAAATCTTTAAAACTACGCAACGGATTTTGATGCGGTTTTTTTAATAGATAGAGTGATTGAAGAGGAAGGTTTATATGTATAATACATGCATATTATAGTAGAGGAAACATTAGTATCTACATTGCATCCGTGCGAAGCCGGGGCGGGTCGCTAGTTTTATAAAACGGTTAGAATACCTAATATTCGACAGAGGATACTTTAACAGCTTGGATGGAAAATGTGGATTTCCCACGCGTAGGAACAAAACGTTTTTGGGAATTTCGTTCATTGTGCGTGTTTGTGCAAATGTTTGTCGCTTTGATTCCTGATATGTAGATGTTGTAACCTGGGGGTCTTAAGTTAAGAATGAATAGGTTACTACCACACTAAGTTTGAATAAAAAAATGTCCCTTTCATTCCCACTGCCGTCCAAATCATATACACATACTCACACATACTCATACGCTTACATACATGCAATACATTTACATTCGCGCTAAAATACACATGAAAAAAGTTTTAGTGCTTAAAATTGTATTATTTCCAAACTAAAAAATCAAAATAACTATTAATATGAATGCCTGGAACGCTGTCGTCTCCCCTCTGGAGGCGGGCGCTAATGACCGTGTCACAGTATTCCATACTAACAAACACAAACTTTTGTTAATTGTGCTTTTATTCCAATAAATATGTAATACTAGCTGCTCTGCTGCCCGCGACTTCGTCCCCGTGGAATCCCCGATTTTAAAACATTCTTTATCGCCGCTCCGCTCCTATTGGCTTAAGCGTGATGGTCTATTCAACCCAAAAAGAATGTTTCAATTCGAACCAGTAGTTCCTGAGATTAGCGCGTTCAAACAAACAAACAAACTCTTCAGCTTTATAATATTAGTATAGATTAATAACTTCTAGGCAAACGTGCTCCATCGTCGACCACATCATCGCCTACCATCATAGTGATCAAACGCAAGCCTATCAACAAACTGAAAAAAAAAGCCTAGGTCTCTCTGGAATAGTTTCCGCAAATCTAGTCTAAAAGCACACCGTTTGTCTAACGTGACACTGCGTCTTTTATAGAGTCTCAGATAACCCTGTTGCCATGTAATTTCTAGCTTGAATGTAAACTCATGCTTAGTAATGCTGTTTCATGCTGGAGCAGTGGTGGCCGAGTGGTAACGGCCCCGACTTACGAATTGTAAGTAGCGGGTTCAAACCCAGCCAGGCACATTAATTTCTTCACCACTGCTCTCAAAACGGCGAAGGAAAACATCGTGAGGAAACCGGCATGTCCTAGAACCAAAAAATTCGAAGACATATGACATTCACCAACCCGCACTGGGCCCGCGCCCGCCCCTCCCCCCCCCTGGATTACGGCCCATTCCCTCTCCTAGAGAGGAGGCCTGTGTCCCAGCGGTGGAACATAAAAGGCTGATTATCAACGGTCTACTTAAAACACTGTCTGTATAGTTAGGCCAAATTTTGAAGCCGTACCTTTTTGTTATGAATGGGAAATCGTCAAATTACTTCTCCTACTCTGGACAGAGCGAAAAGGAGTGTCAGACTCTTACTAACTAAAACCCACCTGTGTTCCTCCTAATGCCCTTTGCGTTCCAAGGTCGTGGTGACTCCTTTGCAATCGCGCATAAAACACGCCGGCGGACCGGACCTGTGGCCGTACTACGAAGTGCCAACGCTATCATGATTCAGTGTGAGGGAAAGGGATAGTGATATTCGTCTTGTGTAACTCCGTCTCTCTCTGACACAGGAATCATGATGGATTTAAGACGTCATAGTAGGGCTGCTGGTTGTTATCGGCCAGCCCACATTTATAGTGGCATTCAGTAAGTCCTCAATAGTGCAAGTGTAATGTTACTTGGGGCAACAATTGAGCATTTTTTTTAACAAGGGCACTTACATTTTTGGTATCAAGCGAGTCAGCAACCACCTACTTGGTTGCGCAACCGACTGAGTACTTTCCATACAGGCCTCCGCAATTCACGTCCAGATGGCAGGTGTTCCTGAAGAACTTAGAGTGTTGAACTTCTGAGGATGTACTTCATATTGTCATAGAACCAAATAGTCTCTTGTTTCATAAAGACAAGTCTTAGTTCCTGTATTTTATATTTACATAACCTTTTAGCTTTGTCCGGATTACCTACTAAAACTGGCTACGGTTTTAGTGAATTACGAACCACAATGCTAGAAACGAAAGGATTTTGGATTAGCGTTAACAGTTACCGCAGAGAGTTCATTTAAACCGCGTTCGGGTTTATCCTCTTAATGTAATCCTTTAGACGTGGTCTGCACACATAATGTTCGTAAAATTATATTTACATATTTACAATGTTTATGTAACAACGGGCTACCGTGAGTAAGAGGACCTTTTTCTCTGGATGGGAAATCATCAAATGACTTCTCCCGCTCTGGGCGGAGCGGAAGGGAGTGTCAGACTCTTACTGACCGAAAACAGCTTCAATAATTTAATGATGTCCGAATTGACGATTTCAATATATTTTCTTTTTGTCCGAATATGTCCCAGCAAGTCGATTGAGTTCTTGAAACACGAGGTGTACTTAACTCCTCTAGATAACTCTTCTAAAAATACAGCAGTGCCGTATGTTCTATATTTTCTTCTTAATCAGAAATCTTCACCAAAAACCATTATCTGCCTTCTGGGGCAGCCGGGTAAAAACAGGACCACACCAGTATAACATTCTTGTAACCCAACATTCTGCTCCACAATTAGTGACGATATCGCTAAACACACACCTAAAAAAAAATCCAACAACCTTAAGAAAAATCATCCAATCACATCTGTCCTTTAACGCAACAAATCAATAGACGAGAGATATAAAAAAAACAACTTTTCCCGATCGGGATCGTTTATAAAACACTCTTCACGCTCTCCGGTCAGTGTTAAATGAGTTTACAACGTCCTGAAAATTCACACCCTCATTAAAAGAGTTGATTTTGCGGGGCGTGTTGCATTTTCATCGAATTATTTTAACGAAATCAGTTTTATAAAATGGAATTAAGGCATTACATATTGAAGCTGTATTTATTTTACCGAATTATTGCAAACATCGTTAGTTATAAGAAAATACGTAAGATCGAGACGAAGATATATTGTAAACTATATTTATTAATTTATTTATGTACACACAAAATACTTAAAATAGAAAATTTTGTACAGAAACCAAGAGCACAAAGGTACTGCTTATTTCAATAGAAATTTCTTGCAGCAGACAGAGAAGGAAACTTAAAATAAACATACAAACAAATATACACAAATATATTTACCTAAATACATACTTATAATAAAATAATACATACCAATAATATAAACAGAATCACAGTATAGTGGACAGATATTTTACTTGTTTTTTGAAGTGAGAAATACCTTTACAGTCTCTTAGGTGGGAGTGAGTTCCACAAACGAAAAAGAAGCAAGAACAGCATGAAAAGAGAAGGAGTGGGAATAAGAATGAGTATTATGGGATGGAAAGTTTAGATGGAGTTTAAGATGGGATTATGGAATTGGGTATTTTTATGGAATTTATTGCGTTCGAAATCACCAATATATAATACAACGTGTTCCTTTTTATATCCCATAACTTTTCTCTTTCCTCTTTTTAAAATGTTACATTCTTTGAATAGAAATTAAAATTATTAAGTGTTTAAGAAACATGGGTTTCTAACGCATAATTACACAGCTAACACCAAACTTAACTAAGATAATTTCAAAAAATGCACCAGTATTACAAGTACTTAAGTAAATACTTAAATGTCATTGATAAGTAAGGTCAGTCATTCAATAAATTAAGGTAAAAATACGACTCTGCCGTTTTTCAGATAAGGTCGCTTTTCCCTAAATAATTCTTAGGAAAATACATGCCGAGGAAAAAATAAATAGGAACTGCTATTAATTGGATGGTCAGCTATATATCTATATCTATCCTTACTAATATTATAAATGTGAAAGCGTGAAAAGAAGAAAAAAAGAAAGAAAGAAAAAGCTTTTATTTACCACAAACAACGACAGATGGTGGTTGGTTGGTGGTTGGTTGGTTGGTTGGTTGGTTGGTTGGGTTGGTGGTTGGATTGTTGGTCAGTTGTTGGTGGATGTTTGTTACGCTTTCACGCAAAAACTACTTGACGAATCATCATGTTCCTTAGTACACATATTCTGGGAGGTACTAGAAGTAACATAGGATACTTTTTATCCCGGGATTATGTTCCCTTGGGATAATTTCCGACATTCACGCGGGCGAAGCAGCGGGCAGCAGCTAGTATTATATATATTCATATTTGAAAATCAAACCTGATTCTGAATACCAGTATTTTACGTGGAGCAGCTGCCTAGCAGACCTCCACAACCTATCAACCGTACACATGGAAGTTCTGGGCAAGACTGGTGCCAGATTTTCTGGTTTCTGAGAGTTCGTAACGACTGATAAAGATCTACAAATAACAACCGGGTCCAGCGGCTTAACGTGTTTTCCAAAGCACGGAGGAATTTCGATATTTTAAGATGGTCACCCATCCATAGACCAACCTCGGCAAGCGTTGCTTAGCCTTGAAGATCGATCCGTTCGGCTGTTATTTTCTAGCCACGAGCTCCTGTTTACTCCAAGTTTTCTGTGGTTATTAAAATAATGTAACCCGCATTATTTTAATAATGCACGTTCGGTGACGAAGGTTCGAACAGAAATAGCTACCTACTCTTTATTGTAAACCATAACAAATTACATTAAACTAGGCGTTTATTTTTATCGCTAAAATCTTTTACAAACAAACATTGGATATATCTAAACGTACTTCTTGACTTTACTGTTAAACTCATTTTTCAAAACAAAACAACTCTGATTCGCTGAAATGATAACTCAGCATAGAGAAACTTTTTACGTTTCGATAAAAGCATTCTTGGGTTACATTTGCAATGGAAACAGGTTAGGTATTCAAACTAACTGGTTAGCTGGAATACGCTTCAAATTGCATTGTTTCATGAAAGCAAATATTTCAATGATTTCAGTTGAAGTTTGAGCGTTGGATTTCATATTGTTTGCTGTGTTTTTTCGTTTTGTATTTCGGGGAATGAGAAAATATATAGCATAAGCATACATATAAGCATAATCAGCCTTTTAATGTTCCCACTGCTGGGACACAGGCCTCCTCTCTAGGAGAGGGAATGGGCCGTCATCCACCTCGCGGGCCGTATGCGGGTTGTTGAATGTCTTCGAATTTTTGGTTCTAGGACATGCCGGTTTCCTCACGATGTTTTCCTTCACCCTTTTGAGAGCAGTGGTGATGAAATTAATTACACAAAGTAATGCGCCTGGCTGGGTTTGAACCCGCGACCTACAACTCATAAGTCGAGGCCGTTACCAGTCGACCACCACTGCTTCAAGAAAATATATTTTTTAAATATTATCTAATATCATTGCTATTAGCCATCTGCTTGCATCGTCAGCACTTCTGCTTATGGTTCCGTGCATTGATTAAAAACATCACTCACATGTGTGAGTACCATGTATACTCACACATGTGAGTGATGTTTTTCAATCAAAGTAAAACAATCATTTTTTGGGTGTGTCTGACTTGAATTTGCCCTGGGGTTTGGGAGTGTTATACTCACTCAAAAGTCTCTCTGATGGTGGCGTATGTAAATGTTTCATTCATCATTTGGCTCCGTTTGCTGGGACTGGTCATCTTTTAACTGCCTCGGTTTCTTTAATTATTTGTACTTTGAATTGCTCCTTTTACTCTTCTATATCTGATCTATACTTATATTATAAAGACGAAAGATTTGTATTTCTGTATGTAACGAATAAACTCAAAAACTACTGGACCGATTTCAAAAATTCTTTCACCATTCGAAAGCTACATTCACCCTGAGTAACATAGGCTATATTTTATCTCCATATTCCCACGGGAACGGGAACTACGCGGGACGCTGCTAGTCTCATATAATTTGCAAACAAAGTATTTATATTGCTTCTTACTTTAATTAAGGAGACGTGATTTTTGTTTTTGTACTCACACCATCAATTTATTATTATAAGTCTATAAGTGAGGGTTTGTAATTGGCTTTCTGATGACTATGGTTTCCTTGTTTTGTCTGTTTTTGTTATCTGTAAGTACCTACTCCATGTACAAAAATAAATAGAATTTTTGCGGCGTTCGTACAGTATAATTATTCATTTTACAAAAAAAGTTTAATAAAACATTGTCAAAAGCTGATTTTGGCCGCCATATATCCAATATGGCGACACGAGTGGAAAATGGATATTAAAAAAAGAAACAATATCCAGGTTTTCCCGGAAAGTTTGCAATTTTTTTTTTGCTTGATGATTGAACGAATTAGCTCAAGCCTTATCAATGTAACAGACTGAAAAATTATCATTAATTACATAAAAAGTAGTTAATACCAAATTACCAACATCGCATTTAGATATAACAATTCATCTCAATTAGTTAAAAACTAATGTCTCCCGGCATAACTTTAGTCTACCAATTAAATAAAAAATGAATGCCTTGCCCGTGTCGGTAAGGCGTGCTCAATCTTTGTCCATTTTTAAAACAATGGTCAAAAATCACTACCTCTCTCTTTAAATCGTTTTTATTTGTGTTCTATTCTTTTTGTTTTATAATTATTATTGTATATATTTATCTGTCATGTATATATTGTATATATAATTAGTACACCAAAGACTACCTACAGTACTGTATTTCCTTTTTCTCTTTCAAATCCATCCAAAGGTTGTCTTGAAAAGATCGCTTTTAGCGATAAGGCCGCCCATTGTGTCACCCTATGTAATGTTTATTTGTATATATTTTCTGTAACTTGTATGGTGTACATAATAAAGAGTATTCTATTCTATTCTATTCTTAAATATTTATCTAAATATTTTATTTTTCTTATTATTATTGAGACGCTCGTGGCTAAATTATAACAGCCGCACGGATCGATCTTCAAGGTTAAGCAACGCTTGCTGAGGTCATTCTGTGGATGGGTGGCCATCTTAACATGCCGAGACTCCGCTGTCTCTCGGAAAGCACGTTAAGCCGTTGGTCTCGGCTGTCATTTGTAGATATTTAGCAGTCGTTACGGATTGTCAGAAGCCAGAAACCTGACTACTGTCTTAGGAATAAATACCGTGTAACCAAGTTAATGGGTTGTGGAGGTCTGGTAAGCAGCCGCTCCGCATTAAGCACTGGTATTCAACTGAATCCGGTTTGACTCAAAGGTGACCCCAATATAGTTGGGAAAAGGCTAGGCAGATGATTATTATTGTTGATAGGCTCGCGACTGACCTCAATATCACCTGACTGTTAGCTTTTATTTGGTAACCCCTTTTTTTCTGGATGGGAAATCATCAAATGAGTTCTCCCGCTCTGTGCGGAGCGGAAAGGAGTGTCAGACTTTTACTGACTAAAACCCACCCGTGATCCTTGAGGAGTCCCAGAGGTAAGAAAAACTGTCTTTACAAAGATTCATTTTTTTTTTATTTATTTACAAATCAACGGAACGGAACAAACAAACATACCTTCATACTTATCCAAATATATTATCTAGCTGATAAACATACTACTATCCTTAAAGTCGCACAGTCGTATAAAAAGAACCAAGTATATTGTTAAAAATTCGGTCACTGAGTAGTTTCACAATACTGCAAAATAATCCATTCCCAACCAACTTGGTATAACGATAATCCTATCTCCATCCATTTCGACATAATCAGTAATCATCCACAAACAAAAACTTAACTCTTTTAAAGAAAGTGAACCGAACGAGGAACTAAACACAAAGTTAGTTCACCACATTGAATTGTAACTTCAAGTTTTTAAGTAGCTTTGCTCTCGGTCTTGTTCGCTTGAACAAAGGACGCTGAACTTCTTTGTAAATACTGAAACAAATGATGGTCGACTTTCTGAGAAGATAAGGAGAGGAAACTTGTTCCTTTGATATGGTTTCCGGAAAACAATAGATTATTTGGCTGTAGAAATTACTTATTTGCCAATAATTTAGGTATGCAGATTCGTTTTTTTTTGTTGTGAGTCCAGTTACGTTTTAGTTTACGGCATGTACAGTTCTTCGATTTAATACAAGAATACTACTATTGTAATTTCCATATTTTGTCAAAATCGAAGAAATTTTAAATTTAATTTAGTTTTTATTATTTGTTGTTATAGCGGCAATATAATATAATAGAATCGCCCCGCGGTTTCACCCGAGTAGTTCCCGTTCCCATGGGAATATGGAGATATAATATAGCCTATGTTCACCGGAGATAGCGTAGCTTCCCAACAGTGAAAGAATTTTTCAAATCGGTCAAGTAGTTTTGAAGCCTATTCAATGCAAACAAACAAACAAAAAAAAAACAATCAAATCTTTCCTCTTTATAATATTAGTGTAGACAATCTAAAAATTTCAACTGTCTAGCTATAATATTATTGCAGTGTTTGATATACAGCCCGCTGTCAGACAAACAATCGGACAGATAACGGAGGCTTAATAAGATCCCATTGGTTCCTCGGGCACGGAGCCTTAAAAAGTATAGTCATATATTTTCTTGAACTGAGAAGTCCCCTCAATCATGCCCTTTTTTTTTTGCCGGGGTATGGAAAATCCTCATGGATGTCCTCAGCCTGGGGCGGGCGAAGGGGTCTGTCAGACTCTTACTGACTAAAAACCAACCCAGTGTTCCTTCCCACACTTGCACCGGGGATGGTGGGAACTAGTGCGCCTTCCACGATCTCCGGCTAGTGCCGGCCCGCCTACGCGGGCCACCTCAGGCTGGCGGGGAGAGTGAGGTGTCCTCCCCCACCACGTCAAAAAGGGGGCGCACGTGGAACACGACGCGCTGCCGCCTCGGGTCCTGCTGGATGGGGGGATGGCGAACGACCCCGAGTTCGCCGACCCTCCGGACCGTTTATGGGGGCTGGAAGAGGGCGTTGTCCACTCTCCGCCGACGCTCGGTTCGCCTGCTGCGGATCGGGAGAGAGGTCACCCCCAATCAGCCTGCTGCAACCACCAAGCCAACTAATCTCATCTTTTCCTCCAGATCCCCACTTTACTCCAGAGAGGCCTACATGTGCAACCTGTGCGCGGAGACCAGGGAAATGTGGAAGAAGTCTGGTGCCTGGTTCTTCAAGTCCTTGCCGAAGTACATCCTGCCTGACAGGAGGACCACGGGAAGATACCTGGACTCGGAACTCGCGAGGTCGCTGCAGGTAAGGACTTTTTAGGAAATTTATGCTACCGAATGGCGTATGAAAAATTGGAACCCTTATAAATCACACGTGTGAGTGTGCGTCTCACATAGTCAATTTACTCTGAATCTACAGGAGCAATATAATGGAAATAGAATTTGTCTTTTTCGAGTATCCAATACTAAAAAATGGTTAGTTATTTAAATACTTATAATATCACCCAGTAATATCTTCCTGAATGTAATAGGTAATGCTAAGTCTCTTTCAGTTATTTCATGTTTTGAGTTTATTTTAGATATATAGGCATAGTTTTTAAGTACATCCTAACAATGTAATGGATCAATGATTGTCTTAATAAATAAAACATATTATTTCGTTTATTTATTCTTAAGTACCTATAAATTACATTTTAACTCTTAAACAAAAAAAAAAACAAAAAGAAGGAAATCCAAAATAAAAAAAAATATAGTAATCCGCCGGTGTCGGGAGCAGGGTCCAAGCTACCGGTGGTTAGGGCTCCAGAGAAAGGAACCTCCTCACAATACGAGCCGTATCGAGGAGTACTGCCTTCTGTATCAGGCCCTTTATCCAACCGCTTAACGCCAGCTTCGACAGGTGGTCGTCGAAGCTTTTGGACATCAGGCCATTGTCCGTAACGACAATCGGCACAATGACAGTCTACCACATTCCACATGTTAACAAACTCGTGTGCTAAGTCCATATACTTGATTTGTTTCGCTTTCTCAGCTTTCACGAGGTTCTCGTCATGTGGGATGATAACATCAATTATTATCAGTGTGCGGTGCGCTAGTCGGTCGCTAAGCGAAAACGATTGTCAACAAGTCAAAAATGTATCGGATTGGAATATGCTTTCAAAGTGGGACGTGTTTTATCCCGTACAGTTGTTATCAATGACAGAATGTAACTTTGTTTGGAGGCCTGAGTATAAATATACAGAATGAACTTTATAAGTAGGGGTTGACCAAATACGAAACTTTAAATGAGGAATAACCAAAAAATCTCAAAAAAGTCTCGGGCCCGATTTCAATAAAAACCAAAACTAGATTAATTATTGTATTTTTTCAAGATACATAACAGGCAATGATTCCGGTGACCCCACTTTATTCGGTGGCAGTTGACGCTAGCATACAATTTGGCACAGTAATTTTGCGACAAGTCTTGTTCAAGAAACGAGCTGACCTTTCTCAATCTACACTAATATTATAAAGAGGAAAGATTTGATTGTTTGTTTGTTTGCATTGAATAGACTCCGAAACTACTGAACCGATTTGACAAATTCTTTCACTATTAGGAAGCTACACTATTTATCCCCATAGTACCATGGGAACGGGAACTATGCGGGTGAAACCGCGGGGCGCTGCTAGTTATCAATATTTATAAAATTCTTTCGTTACTGAGTGATTGTAAGGTAGCTAAAGCTTTATACATAAGCAAAAAGGTAAAAACAGCAGACAACAAAGTAAAGACGGTTTGGAAAATTATAAATAACGAAACTAACAGGAATAAAAGACATAGTACGGATTTCACATTAGAGACTACTCAGGGTCTTATTAGTGATAACCTAAAAGTTGCTCAAGAATTTGTAAATTTCTTTACCAGTATCCCTATTAAAACTACTGAAGCTTTAAATTCTTCGCCTTCGCTTGCTTTTGATTTATTACAGTCGAATGTGTCAGCCTGCCCGACAGAATTTAATTTTAAGCATATAAACCCCTTAACAGTAATGAAAGCTTTCAAACAAATCAAAATTAAACTGACGGAAGATTTATGGGGATTGTCTATCAAAGTTTGTACCTCAATTATTGAGACTGTAGCCCCTTTCTTAGCTTTAATATTTAATTTGTGTGTGGATCAAGGAGTCTTTCCGGACCTAATGAAATTCAGTAAAGTAATACCACTTTTTAAAAACGGGGACAGTACAGACACAAATAATTATAGACCAGTATCCGTGTTGCCAGTTTTCAGCAAGGTATTTGAAAAAGTGATGCTAAATCAAATGTTTTATCATTTTAACACGAATAACATCTTGCATGATAAACAGTATGGTTTCACCAGAGGACGTTGTACTACTGACGCTGGTGTCACCTTACTGAAGCATATATTTAATGCGTGGGAAGAGGCACAAGATGCCATAGGCATCTTCTGCGACCTATCTAAGGCGTTTGATTGTGTGGATCACGAAACATTACTCCTGAAACTTGGGCACTACGGACTGGGCAAAACAGCTTTAAGCCTTGTTAAATCTTATTTGAATGATAGACAGCAAGTAGTGCAAATAAACGGTGTTAATTCATCGGGCTTAAACGTGAAAATGGGCGTTCCACAGGGCTCAATTTTGGGTCCTTTTTTATTTTTAGTTTATATAAATGATTTACCCCATTTATTGCAAAACAAGCTAAACATGGTCTTGTTTGCTGACGACACTTCTTTGATTTTTAAAATAAATAGACGTAGTAATAATCTTGACATCGTAAATAACGCCCTTTTGCAGGTCCAAAATTGGTTCACTGCTAATAATTTGGTTTTAAATGGGAAAAAAACGAAGTGCATAAGATTTGCTTTACCAAATGTCAAAAGTAGTGATTGTGATATAGTGTTGAACAGGGAAAAACTAGAATTCGTCGATAAAACGGTTTTCCTGGGGATTACGCTTGACTCAAGGCTACAATGGGGTCCTCATTTAGCATCTCTTGCAGGACGACTAAGCTCAGCAGCATATGCTGTTAGGAAAATCCGCCAATTTACTGATGTTGATACCGCGAGACTAGTCTATTTCAGTTACTTTCATAGTATAATGTCTTACGGTATCTTGTTATGGGGACGGGCTGCAGACATCGAGTCAATTTTTATTCTGCAGAAAAGAGCCATCAAAGCCATTTACAATCTCCGCCGGCGTGATTCTCTACGGGAACTGTTTAAGGAAATTAACATCATGACGGTACCTTGTCAATATATCTATGAAAACATTATGTACGTTAGAAAAAATCTACATCTCTTTAGTAAGCGAGGCGACAGACATAATTATGCTACTAGAAATAGGGATCAATTAGTTCAACCAGGTTTCAGACTAGCTAAAGTAGCCACATCTTTCATGGGGTATTGTTTAAAATGTTATAATAAAATTCCTCCCCATATATTAGAACTGAATGAAATGAAATTTAAAACTTGTATTAAACGCACATTATGCAGGCAAGCATATTATAAGTTGGGGGATTACATTGAAGATAATAATGCTTGGCTAAATGCCGGTCCTGCTCCACAGCCTCAACCACTTGGATAAACAAGTTAGGATTTATATTTGGAAGAGATGCTCGCCTTTTTTTATCTCATTTATTTATTCTTTTTTTTTATATAATATTAGTTTGATGATAAATAATTTCTCTTTTTTTTTACTTGTAGTTGCTTGGTTTTTGTAAACCATAGTTTTGTATAATGTAGAAGCATTTTATTTTCAAATATTGTAAATGTGAGTACCATGGAGCCATTTACATGTTATAGGTTATAGTTTACCTTGTGACTTGAACTAAAATGGCAGTTGAGAGCATGTCATGCTCGCTCAAATGTTTCGCTGATGGTGGCGTGTGTGTTGGATCATTCGGTTCCCTTCAAAATGGTTGAGCTAAATGGTGCCAATACACGCGTCATGTTCGTGAACGGGCGCCGTCGGTTGAGACTGGTCACCTCTTAACTGCCACTGACTTGTTTTAATCTTTATACTTTGAATTGTTTTTATAGTTTCCTTTTTGTTTCTTCGCATTGTCCTCACATATAGAAGCGACCAAGGATGTAACCAAGGTTATGTAATACAGAACATGATTTAAAAGAGTGTCCGTGGAGTTTCTTGCACGTTCTTCTCCATAGAGATCTACGCTTTGGAACGTGCAGATAGCTTCACCTCTTTCGACTTGACAATTCAAAAGTGCCTGTAAAGGGTTTAATTGAAATAAATGCTTTGAATCTTGAATCTTGACTGATAGACACTACTGACCGACCGAAAACACTGGTCGTAGAAAGCTGAAATTTGGGCATGTAGGTTCCTTGGGGAGTGCCCTTGAACAGGAAAAAACTGGATGTCAGCGTACGAGGTCGCGGGCAAAAGCTAGCCTACTATAAAACCAAAAGTCGTTAGCACTGTTTTTAACCGACTTCTAAAAAAGGAGGAGGTTCTCAATTCGGATGTTTGTATGTTTTTTTTTTTCTTTTTTATTGTTTGTTCGCCCATAACTCCGTCGCTTGCCAACCGATTTGAAAAATTCTTTTTTTGTTGGAAAGAGTATACTTCCCAAATGGTCCCATGAAAATTTTATCGAAATCGAACATGCGGTTTTTGAAAAATCAACAAAAATCTAAAAAAATATCTACATTGTCTACATTGACGAGCTTTTAGTTTACTCTGCATTGGAGCAGTGCGTTTTATTTACACTAATGTAATTGGTTCGTTTAGGTGGGGGGAGGGGAGGGAGTTTAAGTACCACTAAAAAGTGAAAAATAAAAAACTTTTTACAAAAAAATACAACCGACTTTTCCACAAAAAATCAAAAAAGTACAAAATAACTTTAATTTCGGAAGTCGGTATTCAAAAAATGAAAAAGGAACCACAAACACCGAGTTCCGAAATTAAAGTTATTTTGTACTTTTTTGATTTTTTGTGGAAAAGTCGGTTGTATTTTTTTGTAAAAAGTTTTTTTTTGAACGTCAGTTTTACGTAGACCCCAAAAAGGCCACGCTGTACCACTTCCTAGGAATGTGGCTGGGAAGAAGTGGTGCAACAAACTCCCCATTTATCTATGCGCAACGCCTCTATCTGTTAAATTTGAAGACATTGATTTTTTTTCAATATTGTGTCAAGAAATATACACAACCTACATGACACAGGAAAAATAATATTTCACAGGTGCCATAAAATTGAATTATATGCCACTTGTTAACAAGCACACTTCATTATCATTATCATGTTTACAGTTAAATCAATTTAAAAAGAAACAAATATTTTCAATTCTGTTATTTTTAGTAAAAGCTTCATTTCTATTCACGTCCATCGTGTCAATCAGTTCACTCAATAATCCATTCAAAGAGGATTGACAACGGAAACAAAATTGTAATCTATACCAATAGGTTTTGTAATCCGATTCAGTGACTATGTTATACACAATTTAATCCGCGAGAGGATTGAAAGCTAACCAGTCGTGTTATAGTTCCGATTCCATTTTAGATAGGTACTCGGCCTTCATGAAAAGTAGAAACTATTCCGCCTCGGAGATTTACAAATTAATTGTCCATTTTGAAACAAACACTATTGAGTCTGCGGGAAAAGATATGCCACTTGTTAAATGACCATAACGTTTGTGCGGAATAGGTTATTCTGTATTCGGTGGTGAGCAGTGGTGGCCGAGTGGTAACGGCCCCGACTTACGAAGCGTAAGTCGTGGGTTCGAACCCAGCCAGGCGCATTACTTTGTGTAATTCATTTCTTCACCACTGCTCTCAAAACGGTGAAGGAAAACATCGTGAGGAAACCGGCATGTCCTAGAACCAAAAATTCGAAGACATGTGACATTCACCAACCCGCACTGGGCCCGCGTGGTGGATTACGGCCCATTCCCTCTCCTAGAGAGGAGGCCTGTGTCCCAGCAGTGGGAACGTTAAAAGGCTGATTTTGAGGTTATTCTATTCATGAAGGCCGAGTAAATATGAAACAAAAAAAAAACTATTATATTGCAAGTTTCTCTGATGGTGAGTTTGTTTGTTTGACAAACTTGCAATTACAAAAAAACAAACAGCCAGAATCAGAACAACTATCTGTAGGCCATACAAAATTTGATCCGTGCGGGAATCGAACAGCACGCAACGTAGTTATGTATATAGCCAATCGCTCAGGCCATAGAAATATAAAATACAGGAGAAGTGGCAAGGGGGCGTGTCGGTGTCCTCGCGACATGCTCTGGGCGAGCATGTCTTACGCAATGGTCGAATCCGCGAACTAGTGCGCTTACGACCGTGAGCGTGATAAGATATAAGAATGCCGTGTTGTTCAGTGTTTTCTTGTAAAAACCGAAGCATAAACCAAAACTTTGTTAATTATGGAATCACTTACCATATCAAAATACAAGTATTTTACTATATTTGTCTTTAAAATCATGAAAAACAACAAATCGTAAAATATTTCTTGCTTATACTATGTTATTTTTGTTTTCAAATGTCACAGCGACAATAACATATTACAATGAATACACTGCTCCTTAACCACTACCTAAGTTTGTCGCTAAGTGACTGGATGAGCAATGTAAAAATCACAAAACGATACTTTAGCAAGCCGATGTATCGCATAGTACGGCCGCTGCTTCTTGCCGCGAGTTAGTGATGTAATTGTGCAGATACACTGTCGACAACAATGTCGATTGTTGAATGAAATATTACAAAAGTTTACCAAACTTTCTTAGATTGCAATAAATTTTTGGTAAATAATCGTTCAAGTGTTTTTGGCTTTGAATTATCGTATGTATGCCTTATCCTCGTGCTACTTCCTTACTTTTTATGGTAATTGTATTTTACTTTCGATAAAGTTTCGAATGCATTATAGTAATCGGCATGTTTAAGATAATATATTAGTGACCTTTGCTTAAAATAGTCAACATACTCATGCTATTTATTTGTTATACATGGGCAGCATGGCGTGTGTAATAAATGCCAGAATCGATAAGTCAATCACTAGCGTATATGTAAAATAAATTGCTTTTGCACAGCACAACGATACCCAGCGTTGTTTTTGTGTGAGTAAGTTGCACGGTGTACTGTAAATATACGCTGTGTTTATTAGGATAAGGTTTATAATTGATTGTGTAGTACAGTCCGATTTCAAAAATGCGGGTGTGTGCGCGACTGCGTATCTATTGCTTTTACTGAACTGCATTCGTAGTAGTTGCCGGGTGGTAGGGCAAAACAGGAGACACAGGTTCCGATACATTTTCGGCTACAGGGCATATCTCCTTGTTTATTATATCTATGGCTCAGGCACTGCGCCAAACCTGTATTATTATTTAACATATTAGTACATTATTATTCGTTCGGAGCCCTTTGAAAGTAGATTCGACTCGCACTTGGCAAGTTTTTTATTCGATATCCCTTTCAAAGCATAGCATAATCAGCCTTTTAACGTTCCCACTGCGGACACATGCCTCCTCTTTAGGAGAGGAATGGGCCGTAATCCACCACGCGGGCCCAGTGCGGGTTGGTGAATGTCACATGTCTTCGAATTTTTGGTTCTAGGATATGCCGGTTTCCTCACGATGTTTTCCTTCACCGTTTTGAGAGCAATGGTGATGAAATTAATTACACAAAGTAATGCGACTGGATGGGTTTGAACTCGCGACCATTCGTAAGTCGGGCCCGTTACCACTCGGCCACCACTGCTCCTTTCAAAGCACTTATAAGTAATAGCGGCGTCTTAATTCTTTTTTCAAACTCAGATTAAATTTAGTTACCCCCCACCCCTCCACGTCCCCTTATCACGCTCAAGATATACTGGACACAACAGTTTTGTGTCCCGTATCCTTAGTCCCGCGGATCAAAGGCGCGGATTATGGTAATCACAATTCCAGATTCAAAGAAGTGTTACATCACAAGTGGAATTCATTTACATACATAATTATATAAATTATGGTTCGCTGCTATGTAGAAAATCCTTTTTTACCCGGAGACGTTGCGAACATGTAATTACGGGAATACGGGGACATTTTTAGGGTTCAGTACCCTAAGGGTAACCAACGGAACACTATTCTAAGCTTCCGCTGGCCGTCTGTCTACTCGTCCAACCGTCTGCAAGCAGGATGACCTGTCTCATGAACCGTAATAGGAAGACTGTTATTTGTTGGATTCCGTACCTCAGACAGCAAAAACGGAACCCTTATAGGATTGCTTTGTTGTCTGTCTGTCAAGACCCTTTTTCTCCGGAACATTATCAGGTCTACAGCTACTTCTTGAAGCAGTGAAAAATTCTAACTTAAAAATTTGAAAATGAAAACAATATATCTAGTTTTAATTTCCGCGAATATTAGTGGGTTGCAGGTATGCACCTCCCTCCCGCCCGCTATATTATGCACATGCAAGATTACTGGGCAAATGCAAGGATCCACCGTCACTCAACGGTCAGCGAGTCAACACGTCCCCTGAGGATGCCTCGTGGAGAGGCGAAACACGTGTCGGTAATGGTGTTGGGTTTTGCATTGCCTTCCTGCATGTGCTTAAAATCCTTGCATTTGCCCAGTAATCTTGCATGTGCATAATATAGCGGGCGGGAGGGAGGTGCATACCTGCAACCCACTAATATTCGCGGAAATTAAAACTAGATATATTGTTTTCATTTTCAAATTTAAAATGGATTTCCGCAAAGTAACGCCTGACTCAATCAATTTTAAATTCAAACTTTCCAAGCCAGCGCAATGTATAGATCCGTTAATCCGTTTATGCTCCGTTTATTGCGCATGTTTTGACGGTCGCAAGGGAATTAAAACCCAAAGGGCACTTCTCGTTGAGTGGGCTATTCTTACAGTACAAGTAAAGGAAATAATCTGAAAATTGAGAATCTGTAGTCTATATCTATACTACGAGGACAGATTTGTATTTTTATATGTAACGAATAAACTCAAAAACTACTAGACCGATTTCAAAAATTCTTTCACCATTAGAAAGCTACATTCACCCTGAGTAACATAGGCTATATTTTATCTCCATATTCCCACGGGGACGGGAACTACGTGGGTAAAACCGCGGGGCGCTGCTAGTATCATATAAAAATCATGTTTTGAGATTACAACCTTATATTTTCGGTTGTAGAATTGATCGTGACGTACATGGATGTAAGAGAGAACATTTTTTCAACAAAAAAAAAATGTTTTGCGTTCATTCTTGCCTGCTATAGTAATGAGAGTGCTTTTATCTGTACTAATCTATACTTATATTATAAAGAGGTAACGTTTGTGAGTTTGTGACGTTGTAAGGGGTAATCTCTAGATCTACTGAACCGATTTTCAAAATTATTTCACCAATCGAAAGCGACGTTATTGTGGAGTTTCATAGTCTATATTTTATTCCCGTATTGTCGCGGGGCGCATGTAAATAAACCTGAAGACTTTGTTTGCTTGAAATCTTCAGCTTTCTAATCTCAGGAACTACTGGTCCAATTTGAAAAATTATTTCAGTGATCACGCTAAGACCAATAGGAGTGGAGCACTCATATTATGACACAAACAAAGTTGCGCGGGTCAGCTAGTCTATACTATATTATAAAGAGGAAAGATTTGATTGTTTGTTTGTATTGAATAAGCTCCGAAACTACTCAACAACCGAATTCAAAAATTCATTCACTTTTGGGAAGCTACACTATCCCCGGGTGACATAGTTTATAATTATGTTATACCGATATTTCCACGGGAACGGGAACTGCACGGGTGAAACCGCGTGGCGCTGCTATAGTTTATAAACTTCCGTAGGTATACTTGGAAAAAATGAAGACTCGATCGGAACCCTCAGAACGCGAGTCAGACGCGTACTGATACGTATATTTATCTATTGCTATTATAACAAAAAAATATTAAAATTAAGTTTGTAACCCCTTAAAAGGCACCTCTTATTCTAAATTTACGTTGCGCACTCGTATGTGCGTAGATTCGGAAAAAAAATAGTATGACAGACATACAGACACACGAGTGACACTATAAGGGTTTCGGTTTTTCATTCATACGTACGGAACCCTTTTTTTATGGGAAATCATCAAATGACTTCTCCCGCTCTGGGCGAAGCGGAAGGGAGAGTCAGACTCTTACTGACTAAAACCCACCCGTGATCCTTCTTGTGCCCTTTGCGTTCCAGGGCTGCGGTGAGTCTTTCGAACAAATTCCGCAACGACGTACGGAACCCTGAAAGTACATTTTTATACTACTATACTAGTTTTTGATCAAGACTTCGTACGCTCATATCATCCCGTTCCCGTTGGAATTTCAGGAAATTTAATCTTGGTGCTCCCCTACACTTCCGCAGGAACCTACATACCTAATTTCAGCTCGCTGCGTCCGCTGTGGGTTATCTGTCAGTCACTCACTCACTCAGTAACGGAAGACTTTTATATATATTGATTGATGATTAGTTAGTTACCGTTAGCAGAAAAGAAGAGGCTTGTGTTTGATACAAAAAACATCTTGTTTTACGAAACAAAGAGCCTTACCAACATTACAATAAGATCAGAAACGAACAAAGGCCGCTTATCGCTTCAGGCAGTTCCTCCCGTGAGCCGTCGTCATAATTATGTGTTCTGAACCCACGTCAAAAAGGAGGTACATTACTTTTTTTGGATGGGAAATCATTAAATGACTTCTCCCGCTCTGGGCTGAGCGGAAGGGTCATACCATAGGGACCATAGGGTCGGTGCCTGCTAGGGTTGCGGAATTTGTTCGAAAGAGTTACCCCGGCCCTGGAACGCAAAGGGCACATGGAGGAGCACGGGTGGGTTTTAGTCAGTAAAAGTCTGACACTCCCTACCGCTCCACCCAGGGCGGGAGGGGTCATTTGATGAAAAAAAAAAGGCCCCCCCAACAGGAATAACATATAATTAATAATTTATATACGATCATAATTGTGAGTAATAACATTAATGGCAAAAGAAACATTATCAAGAACTAGCTGGCTCGCGCAACTTCGTCTGCTTCACATAAGAGAGAGAGAAAAAACCCTGTTTTTACAACATTTTTCATGTCTGCTCCGCTTCTATTTATCTTAGCGTGATGATATATAGCCTATAGCCTTTCTCGGTACATGGGCTATCTACCACTGAAAGCATTTTCAAATTAGACTAGCAGTTCCTGAAATTAGCGCGTTCAAGCAAACAAACAAAGCGGCTTCATATATTAGAAAATAGATAAGAGGGAATAAATAAAAACAGATTATGTTTTAGAAAGAAAATTGCGGATATCCTGGGAAATGAATAAACATTTTTTTTATTTGTCACAGAATAATTGCAAACGCCGTAAGATTGTAAATTACCGCGAGACGTTGTAAACTCATCATTCTCAATAAGGAACAAATACATTGGAAACTATTAAATTTAAACTACTGCTACTACTATTGGATTTGTTACGATGAAAATGATTTGTTCAAAATATATCGAGAATAATAATCTAATAAATATTTATTACAATCTACATATCTTAACCAGAGCGCCATGCGACAACCGTTACGGAAAGTACTCTTAGCTATTTTGGTTCAACTATTTACTGATCCAATAGTAGTACTGAACCAGCCAAGTGCATGTCGGACCACGCATAGTGGCGGGTTCCGTAGTTCACTGTTAAAATCTCAAATCTCTAAAAGTATAACTATAAGCTGTAATATTCAAACTAATTTTCGATGGATTTTTGATCTGTGAAGTTCTATTTGTTCAATTTCTCTTCTCGTTAGAGGGGGGGGGCACATTTTTTACGAATTTGGAAGCACATATCTAAAAAACGTTTGCTTTAAATAAAAAACTTTTAAAAAACCTCTATATCATTTTAAAAGAGCTATCCAATGATACACCACACAATTGTTTGTTGGAATTTATTTTTTCATCCCTCAGTTATGTTTTTTTTTTTCATAATATTACAGCACTATTGAATAGCGGTTCACAGGTTGCCCCTACCTACAAATTTTCATTTATGTAGCTTTAATAATAGTCTCCGAGTAAAACAGCTGTGACATACAGACAGATGAACATGACGAAGTTATACGGGTTCCGTTTTTGCCATTTGGTTACGGAAACCTAAAAACCGACATCAGAAACAGGAAGCCACTTTGACAACTTAATTGATACACACTTTACAAAACTTTACCCCCTTACTCTATTGGACCGTCTACCTTTATTATAGGTGGTCGACCCTACTCGCTCCTCGACGGATATTAGTTCGTACCAGGATGTTTGAATATCTGTTTTGTATGTACATTGGCGCCTATACAAGGGATACTAATTTATCAGGCTGTGAGGGACGCCTTTGATAATTACGTTTGAGGTATAACTTTTGGAGTAGAGGATGATTTAGGGCGTTAAATGGACAGGGGTGTTAAAAAACTTTTTCCTAAGTATGATGATATGATTTCAATTAAAAAATGCAAGGATACTACCCCAAAAGTGGTCACCTCCTTTTGCGAAGCAGTAATGCTAGCGAAGGAGGAGGCAGAACGCGTGCGAGAGAGGGAAACCTCACGCCCCAGCCGCCGCAACAGAAGAAGACGCCCCGGGCGTCGGGTAACGCAGGGTGATTCCAGGCCAATGTAGGCGCGGGCCTGCGGATGGCGAGCTATGGCTGGCCCGCCGTCTGATAGCAACCAGGCCCAAGTCGACGGCGCGTCGTATTCCACGCGCGCCTCAAAGAGCTGTCAGCAAAGAAGACGGGGCCTCATAGGGTCAGTGCCTGCTAGGGTTGCGGAATTTGTTAGAAAGAGTCACCGCGGCCCTGGAACGCAAAGGGCACTAGAAGGATCACGGGTGGGTTTTAGTCAGTAAGAGTCTGACACTCCCTTCCGCTCCGCCCAGAGCGGGAGAAGTCAATTGATGATTGACCCATCCAAAAAAAAAAGATATTACAGTGCACAAGAGTTATGGAATAGAGAGTGCACTTCCTCTTCTATCACTCTCATTAGTCCGAAGGTTCAGCATTCCAACACGGCCGGGGAGAGATCTAGTGCAGGACCAACACCTTACGTTCATTCCGGGCTGCTACTGAGAATTTTCAATGAAAAAACCCAATTACACTTTAATGATTGCTTACTGCTAGCTACGCACATGCTACGCCGTAGCTGCATGAGTGCTATGGCGTAGCATCATGAATCATGTTTATAAAATTATGGCTTTCTTCTTATTACTAACAGCAAATAGCTGGTTAGTTTTTCCAGCTACAGAAAATGACTGGTCACAAATTTTCTCGCTTAAGAGAGAGATTAAAAAAAAAATGTGTTCTCCTTCGTTATTTGCGTGAGCAATAAAGAGAAAAGAACTTACTTACATAGAAACTGATTTTCGTTTATTTAACTTTTGCTTTCCATGTTTACCTTCATTATTTAAATGATAAACGAAGCGAGACATAAGTTAATGAATTAAATATGTTTGTAATACATTCATGTAAAAATCGTTCCCCTTCGCTTCTTATTCCTCATTACTTAGAGTCGTGATTCCCCCGAGCATATTATCCAAATCATCATTTCTATCTGACGTTACCTTAGAAATATAATAAAACAGCCTCATATCCTTTCTGCCATACTCCCGGTTCTATTTGCTATCTACCCACCTCATGCTAAAACCTATCATACGTCCCAACAGGAAGCCGGCAACAGCAGCAACGAAGGCAAGACGGACTCCGAGCCGGGCTCTCCGCTCAGCATCCACGCGCCTTCCTTCTCCAGACAAGCCAGCAATACGGAGAGCAGGAAGTCTATTACATCTCCTCATGTAAGTAGGAAATTCGTCACATCTCCTCATTTAAGTAGGAGGTCTGTCACATCTCCTCATGTAAGTAGGAAGTCTGTCACATCTCCTCATGTAATTAGGGGGTCTATCAAATTACAATTATTTGAATGTTAAGAGTTTTTTCTTGTCCATTTGTTTGCTTTTGCTACCTTAAAACATGATTATTGTAAACATCTTAAACCACATTTCACTTTAACACACCTTGGTGTCTTGAACCATGGGATAAGTACCTGTGTCGAAATGTAATCTCCTACCATGAAATTATGATTATATAAAATAAGTGGAATTTATACAATGTCACTCAATAAACATTGTCACTCAATAAACATTGTCATGTATCGATCGGGACATCATCCGAGTACCAACTCGTTCGGAGCAGCGTAATCTACAAACGACGTCACCGTGCCTATAAGCTATATCACTGTGTATTTTTTGGACGGATTCACTTTCCTGTTTGCATATTCGTTATTTTGACAGTGACGGAAAAGGGTGGCTTATTGCCCTTTTTTGTACATGGCTGTTCGAAGTGATGGTTATCGATACCAGGAGGTGCAAGGTATGTAAACAACGTTTGTAGTAATACTATTTCAACGTGAACCTATTATAACGGTGTGCGTTACTGAATGAAACGCATTCGTTCTGGCCGGTCATCATTTCAATTTTCAAAAAAAAGGTCATAATTTTAATGAAATTCTGCCATCTTCATAGTATGCCAAGTGAAATTATACAAAATGATCGTTGTTCCAAGTAAACATTGTGCTAACTATGCTAAAGGTAATTATGCCAAATTCAATTCTGCCATCTTAATAGTTATGCCATTGTAAATTCGGACATATAAACATTCGGACAAACAATAGTGATAAAGGGTGTCCCAGTAAGAGTGCACGTTTTAAAATTGGAATTTTTTTTTTTTTCATTCAAGTGGCAACTCTGAAATTTGACAGTTGTCACCTCTGTTTATTCCGATTATTATAAATTGAGCGCTTTTCGAAAGAACAACGCGTTGTAATTGTGAATACTCATTACAAAAATGGGGAAAGTTGCTCTGGAACCGCAAACTTCGCCAAATTTTCAGCCGAGAAAGTGCATCTAATGTGTCAACCATTCGAAGAGTGGTCAAAAAATCTGAAGAAACTGGGTCAATTATGGATAATAAGAATCCTTTGCGTCAACGTACCGGTCGGTCTCTTGAAAACATTGCTACTGTAAACGAGAGTGTCGCCGAAAACCCAAAACATCAATTCGACATCGTTCTCAATAACTTCAAATTTCATGAAGCACTACGCTTTTCTTTCGGGTTTCGTAAAATCTTGGGTTTATGCGAATAAACCCGAAACAATTCCTGAGCTCAAATCGGATATCCAACGCGTCATCGGTGAGATACAGCCCACATCTTTGTGCAAAAGTCATGGCAAATTTCATGAAAAGAGTAATGTCCTGTCATCAGAGTCGTGGGGGTCACTTGCCGGATATTTTATTCCATACTTAATCGGAACATGTCTTCTTTACAATGCAATAAAAATATCACAACTCTGTCATAAAATACTTGTTTTTATTTTAAAATGAAAAAGTACACTCTTACTGAGACACCGTTTATATAGATTATGCCAAGTGTGTTATGCCAAGTAAAATTCGGAGTAACAAGATTCTGCCAGATAACATTTTTTATGGGAACCGAAGTTACACCCCCCCCCCCCCCCCCGCCAAATTTCATCTTTACACGTCAAGCGGTTTTCGATATTTCGTGATGAGTGAGTGACCTTTCGCTTTTATATATTTAGTTTTAATTAGTCTGTCATCGCCTATCATCGCCTACCGCCGCGCAAAGGGCGGTAACAAAACTAAGTAACACTAATCTTGCCAAAGGATCCCTTTATCTATTTGTTTATTTATTCATATAACAATTTGCATTGTTTTTGAATTCTGTAGTGCATAACTTAACATATTACTTCTAGAAAATAATCACTACATAGTATAAAACAAAATCCCTTTCTCTGTCCCTATATCCATATGTATGCTTAAATCTTTAAAACTACGCAACGGTTTTTGAAACGGTTTTTAACCGACTTCTAAAAAAGGAGGAGGTTCTCAATTCGGATGTTTGTATTTTTTTTTTTTATGTTTGTTCGCGCATAACTCCGTCGCTTGTCAACCGATTTGAAAAATTCTTTTTTTCTTGGAAAGGGTATACTTCCCAAATGGTCCCATGAAAATTTTATCAAAATCAACCAAGCGGTTTTCGAAACATCTAAAAAAAATATGTACTTTGTCTACTTTGACGACCTCTTAGTTTCCTCTGCAAAGGAGCTGTACGTTTTTTTTACACCAATGTGATTGGTTCGTTTAGGTGGGGGAGGGGAGGGGGTGTAGGTACCACTAAAAAGTGAAAAATAAAAAACTTTTTACAAAAAAATACAACCGACTTTTACACAAAAATCAAAAAAGTGCAAAATAACTTTAATTTCGGAAGTCGGTGTTCAAAAAACGAAAAAGCAACCACAAACACCGAGTTCCGAAATTAAAGTTATTTTGCACTTTTTTGATTTTTGTGTAAAAGTCGGTTGTATTTTTTTAAAAAGTTTTATTAATAAATAGAGTGATTCAAGAGGATGGTTTATATGTATATACATGCAAATTATAGTAGAGAAAACATTAGTATCTATCTACATTGCATCCGTGCGAAGCCGGGGCGGGTCGTTAGTAAATTATAAATTTCAAACAGTAAATTTCACTAAAAATAACACTACTCAACAATGTTTGAACTTTTGAAATTACCTAAGCTTTTACTATGTTTTTATTATTTTGTAATGTGAACACAAAACGAATATAATTATGATTAAAAGATTTTCATCATATCTCAGTTTTCAAAGTGCCTGGAAATATCACGTTTGATCCACAAACCCCAATCTTAAATGATGAAAAGCAATGTTTCAGACTGACTGGCTCTTTTTTACACTGGGACTCGAGAGATATAAAACATCATGAACAAAAAGAGGTGACGAAATGTCTTCTCATCTTCCTTAAATAAATTAAAAATACAGACAAATCGGGAAAACTTTGACTCCTGTAATCCTGTAACTAATGTTATGCACAAAAAGCACGCGTATTTGAGAACGAGATTTTTGACACACACGTGATATTTTGATGGTTGGCAATCAAAATAACGAGACAACAGTCTGTATTTAAATTGCATCAGTATTTTTTTAAACCCGCATGTTAGACCAGTGGCCGTATTACGAAGTGCCAATGCTATCATGATTCGTGTGAGGGAAAGAGATAGTGCTATTCGTCTTGTGTAACTCCGTCTCTCTCTGACACAGAAATCATGATGGATTTAAGACGTCATAATAGGTCGCCATTTTGAATTAAACCAAATAAAAAGTGAATTTCTCCACTTTTAGACGAGATATAAAAATGAAAGTTATGCAGATATTTTAAATTACGTATTCTGATTACGAGATAATACAAATCAAATCAGATATTCTTTTAGAGTTGAGCTGTGTAAATAATAACATGTGATAAATATTATCTCAGTAGACAAGTGTCAGATTTTCTGGACAGCCAGCACGACTGTCAATGATCTACAAATACTTCACATGCTTTCCAACGAATATCGTAATGTCAAGATGGTCACCCTTACTTTTTTCCATATATATACACTTGTAACTCGATGTTATTACCGTCACAGTTTACTTTTAATTTAGACATAACTTAATTATGTGCAAAATATTAACTTTACGGAATAATTTAATTTAATGAAATAATTTTAATTGAATCTCTTGGAACAATTTAATTTAATGGAATGATTTCATCCATATTTAAATTAATTTTGTGTACATTTATTATTATTTTGCTATATATAAATCTAGTTATATGTGCATGGTATGGTATTCTATTACTGAAGGAACAAACGTAAAGTAAACACTTGTATCACTGTAACTAATGGTATAACTGTGTATCATTTGTTCGAGATCCAAATTTATAATGTATTCTAGATTTGGACAATATTTTTTTAAGTCTAACATTGTATGTAAACAAATTAAAAAAGAGGATGTATCAAGCGAGAAATGAGTACATTAGAGGTAGAAAGTGGCGCCAGTGACGGAAAAGTTGAAAGGGAACCGCTTGTCTTGGTATGGTCATGTGAAAAGGAGGGATGAAACAAATGTAAGTAAAAGGGTTATGAATATAAATGTGGATGGATGGAAAGGGAGAAGTAGGCCAAAGAAACGATGGATGTATTGTGTGAGAGTTATATGAAAGAAAAGGGAGTTAGTGATAGCGTGGCGGCTGACAGGACAGAATGGAAGAAAAAGACTTGTTGCGCCGACCCCAAGTAACATGGGATAAGGGCAGGAAGATGATGATGATGTATGTAAATAAATTACAATTTACACCATTTTATGACTCAAAACAGGTTTTAAAAATCTTCATCCTCAAAACTCAGTAACGAGGTACTCGTAGGTAATCCACCCGGCACTATTAGTCGAGTTGAGTGACGTCACATCGTTAAGAGCTTTAAGGCTCGGTAACACGATCGCGGCGAACGCCAGTTACTGTAACGCGGTTAAGGAACGTTGTAGCCATTGTCGCTTAAGGGATGAAGGGATGGGTTATTTATAACTGCCTGTTATTCCGTTTAACTATATTAAATTCTTGGATTTATTTGTCTTGCGGATTTGAGTTTGAAATCAGTGTTTGAATCTAGGTTATGGCGGTTTCTGAGAAAGATTTGGCTGCCATTATTCTTGTTGTGAAAAATAACAAAAGGATTCCATCTTAAATACATATTTGGTATTAAAAACTAAAAGGATAGTAATACTGACTGATGGCTCGAAAATTATTTAACCTTCTTTATTAAAATCTTTTACACAATATGTGTAGTTACATATTAATTAATAGCTACAAGTAATCATAAATAAATATTGAAACCCGAAGATACCACAATTGAAACCCGAAGATACCACAGTGTTCTTAGGCATTACTTTAGATGCGAAGCTGCAGTGGGGCCCCCATATAGACAAACTGTCAAAAAAGCTCAGTTCTGCAGCATATGCTGTTAGGAAAATTCGTGGCTTAACTGATTTAGAGACAGCCCGTTTAGTTTACTTTAGCTACTTTCATAGTGTGATGTCATATGGTATTCTGCTGTGGGGAAATGCCGCCGATATTCAGACAATATTTGTCTTACAAAAAAGGGCTATTCGTGCAATTTATAAATTAAGTCCCAGACAGTCCCTCAGAGACAAATTTAAAGAGATTAATATTATGACTGTGCCTTCCCAGTATATCTATGAAAACCTCTTGTATGCACATAAAAATATTAATCTGTTTAAAAAATACAGTGATATCCATAGCATAAATACTAGGAACAAACACAATTATGTCGTTCCTAAAACCAGGCTCAAAAAAATAGGTGGTTCGTTTCGATGTCAATGTATACATTTTTATAATAAACTTCCTAGCCCTATTCAAGAACTAAGCAGAAATAAATTCAAATCATTTATAAAACGTAAGCTATGCCAGAAAGCTTTTTATACAGTTAAAGATTATCTTGAGGACAAGAAGGCTTGGGATTGAGCTGCTTCAGTTTTGTACACGGCCCAATGTTTTAATGTTTTTGTTTTGTTCTCTTTTGTGCGCTTTTTGTTTATATTTATACAGTTTGACATTTTCATTTACTTTTGACATGAATGTTTACTTTTTAAAGTATTCTTTTTATTTTATTACAATTTCTTATTTTGACATGAATACTTACTTTGTAAAGTATTATATTTTTAAATTTAAATTTTATTCCCTATTGTGAATGTGAGGACTATGTGGGTTATTATTAGCTTTTTCCTCTTCAAGTATATTTTTTTTTAACGTTGTCTGGCTGTTTGAGTATTTTTGTGGCCTACCCAAATGTCCTTTCATTGGCATTGTTCGTCGAGTTGTTGAGCTCCTTATTGATTCTAAGTTGAGCTAATCGACTCTGACCAAGGCTTGCACTGACTGGACAGGTCCACTCAAAACTGTGTGGTTCCTTCTTAAAAAGACCACTTCAGACACTGATCTGCATGGTCCTCATATAACGTATTGTGAATATGGGGATCATTTAGATCGCTACGTCAGGGGTTCATTCATGTTAGTCTGGCGGTTTGAGTTCTTTAGGTGGCCTACCCAAATGTCCTTACTTTGGTATTGTTCGTCAAATCGTTGAGCTCCTTAAAGTTCTAAGTTTGAGCTACACGATAACTGACAAATGCTTGCACTGTTTGGACAGGTCCACTCAAATCTGTGTGGTACTTTCCTCAAAAGACCACTTCAGACACCAACCTACATGGTTCTCATATGATTTGACCAGTTCAATTGTATGGACTTCAAAAGAGACCTTGACCTCTGAGTTTGTTTCGGTGTTTCTTCTCAGGGTAGTCAGCTAGGAAACACCGGCCTCATCTAGTTTTAAAACGGCTAAAAAAAAAAAGATTGACGTGTAAAAGTGTTTTTTACAACCTACTTACAAAAAATAAATCATTTATCATTTATCAATAATAATGGTAGTACCAACAAATGACTATGTGTATAAGTAACTAAATTATCAATATTTCAGGACTTATGGAAAATTTATTTTAAACCTAAAATTATGTATATAGCGACTTTCCTGAGCTAGGTTTATAAAACCTGTGTTTCAGCTCATCACTTAACAAGACTAATCATTAAGGGTGCATGTATACAAAAATATATGATACTAGCAGTGCCCCGCGGTTTCACCCGGGAACGGGAACTATCCCGTTCCCGGGGGAAAACGGGGATAAAATAGCCTATGTTACTCAGGGTGAATGTAGCTTTCCAATGGTGAAAATGGTGGAGTAGTTTTTGAGTTTATTCGTTACATACAAAAATACAAATCTTTCCTCTTTTAATATTAGTATAAATGACAACTTAAGAATTAAACCTTACAATCATACTAGAACTTCCAATAGTTTATCTGTGTCAGTGTAACTGAGTTTGAAAAATTGTGTACAAAGTAACGTCCGATAATATTAGGTCTACGAGTATTCGTAGATGATCTACGAAGTAGCTACGACATCTACTACGGCGTAGCAAGCGTTCAAATGGACGAGCGGCTGGTACTGTATTTAGAAGAATGTTCATTGGGGGTTTATAACTATGTTCACTTTTGTCTAACTTGTAGCGGAATATGTATGTTACGAAATTTGTTCGAAAAGCCACTGCGGCCCTGGAACGCAAAGGACCCTAGGAGGATCACGGGTGGATTTTAGTCAGTAAGAGTCTGACACTCCCTTCCGCTCCGTCCAGAGCGGGAGAAGTCATTTGATGCGTTCCCATCCAAAACGAAAGACCTCTTAAACATTTCCGTCCGCGGTGCAACTCCCGTGAATGTCTAAAGTTACCCCAAGGGAACATACTCCTAGGTTAAAAGTATCCTATAAGTTATTCCAGACTATAATCCACCTCTGTGCCAGATTCCATCAAGATCCGTTCAGCCGTTCAGACTTGTTTGAGTAACAAACTTGATGTGTATAGATTTATGGTATCGATTGTAGCTTTAGAGCGGTATATTGTAAATTCTGAAATTAATTTGATAGCTTTTTAAATACGAAAGTCTTGTATATACTTTGTAATAAGTTGTAGAATTTACAGAAACATTCGTGGAAATTCCCTGAAAATATGAAAACGACTTTAATAAAATCTCTTTTTTGTGTTCTAGGCATAAAAAGCAGCCTGAGGCTATTTCTGGTTATAATATTACATTTAGTAAGGGCGTAGACACCAACCTAGCCTTTTCCGAACTACATAAATATTTTTATTTTTTATTTTAGGTCAGCCAACAATTGTTTACACCATGCATTTACAATATATATGTTATATCAAAAATTATAAGTGTAAAAATTACTTATAGGCTAACACTGCATACGCTATTTATGGTTAAACAGCAATGATTTAACATATGTATATGTATTGCATTATCTACTCCTAATATATAAAGCTGAAGAGTTTGTTTGCTTGCTTGAACGTACTGATTTCTAAATCTCAGGGACTACTGGTCCGATTTTAAAAATTATTTCATTGTTAGATAGCCCATTTATCGAGGAAGGCTATAGGCTATATATTATCTCGCTACGACCAATGAGAGCGGAGAATTAATGAAAAATGTGGCGCAGACGAAGTTGGGGGGGTCAGCTACTAATGAACTAAATAAATTAGGGTCGGCTCCCAGTCAATCCAGATTCAGCTAAATTTTACGTGGTACCAGTATTTCTCGTGAAGTGGCTGCCTACCAGACCTCCACAACCCATCAACCGGGTAACACGGTACTTCTTGGCACGACTGGTGTCAGATTTTCCGTATTCGATTGTCCGTAACGACTATCAAAGATCTTGAAATAACAGCCGTGAATAACAACTTAGATGCTTTCCAAGGAACTGAGGAGGCTCGGTACGGAATGGATACGTCACCCATCCTTGGTCCGACCGCAGCAAGCGCTTAACCTCAAAGATTGAGACGTGCGGCTGTTATTATTTAGCCACACAAATAATAATATTAAGTACTAGCAGCGCCCGCGGTTTCACCCGCGTAGTTCCTGTTTCCGTGAGAATACGGCGATAAAATATAGCCTACTAGCAGCGCCCCGCGGTTCCACCCGCATAAGTTTTGATCCCGTGGGAATATCGGGGTAAAAATCGTATATGTTAATCCTGGCTATAAACCAGCTGTGTGCCAAATTTCATCCAAATCCGTTCAGTAGTTTTTGCGTGAAAGAGTAACAAACATCCATCCATACTTACAAACTTTCGCGTTTATATATTAGTAAGATGTTACTCTCTGATAATGTAGCTTTTCATTGGTGAAAGTCTTTTGAGAATCTGTTCAGAGGTTTAGGTGAAAAAGCGTAACAAACAAATTCACATTCGCATTAAAGTATTAAAGTTAGAATTCTGTAATAATAACCTACCTACATATATGTTTGTATTTTGCCCTCATTAATATACAAAATAAAAAGAAGGTCGTTTTTTTATAAATAAAAGCGAATACAAGAAATACCGTACTTTAAGTCACTTTGTTCCTTGACCTAGTTTTATTGAGATCTTCCGGACCCTTGAAAATGAGGGGCATAGCTTCAGATCAATTTTTTTACGTCATGTAAAAGTTATAGCAATTGGAATCGTTTCTGTCGATTTTGGGATAAAAAAATATATATAAATGTAGATTTTTGGTTTCAGCTTGGCAATACCCGTTACTGAGCCTGATTGATATTATTAAAATACAATACTATCATTCTTTATTGACATAATAGGTTACAGATACTTGTTGAAAGCCTCTGCCTCCTGAACTATCATCATCATCATCAACAGCCTGTTGCAGTGCACTGCTGGACAGAGGCCTCTCCAATTGCACGTCACTTAGATCTATCTTCGGCTTCTCGCATCCAGTTTATGCCAGCCGCCCTGTACAAATCGTCACTCCACCGTGCCTCCTCCTGAACCAGGTGTACCTGTATTTCAGGAGTCAGCGCCCTCTCCCATGTTATTTGGCTTAGATACTTATGTCAAAATAAAAAAACACAAATAAAAAACAATTTTAAAAGAAGTAAAAACAAAATAAGGAAAACATCGTGAGGAAACCGGCATATCCTAGAACTAAAAATTCGAAGACATGTGACATTCACCAACCCGCACTGGGCCGCGTGGTGGATTACGGTCCATTCCCTCTCCTAGAGAGGAGGCCTGTGTCCCAGCAGTGGGAACATTAAAAGGCTGATTATACTAATGTCAACATAGAAATAGACAAACATGTGTGCTACAAAAAGTAAAAGTAGTAATAACTTACTCGTAAATACTATTAGTAATAAACTAATAATACAATGACAGAAATTAAAAGTATAAAACAGTATCAAAAATATAATTTATTCTTAAATTATTATATCGTGCTGTGTGTGTGTGTGTGTGTGTTCATTTAAGTAAATTATTATTTATTATTAATTTAAATAAGAAACGGACATAAAGACATCCATCGCGATCCTAAACATCTTTACACCATCAAAACTAATACTTAATGTTTCGCGTGATAGATTTGTGGGAAAACGCGGTGTCCGCTTAAACGATAGCAATTAATATTAAGTATATAAAAATAAAATGTGTTTCTGTCATTGTAACGTCTACTAATAAACAAACCTGTACAATAAATATGTCAGGATTCATTTTCACCCCAGTATCAGTTTATAATAATAATTATCACTTATTTCAGAATAATAATACGCATAATTATTAGTAACAAAGGTCCTTAAAACTATGTTAGTCCAAAAAAAAACAAATCAAATTATCATTTATACAAAGAATTCAAAATAATAAAATCAATAATTCCCAAAAATCATATTTAAAAAAAGGTTAAACGCGAATTTTATCAATAATTAGTTGATACCCAAAAAAAAAATCACATGCGGTTGAAACCACGGGCAGAAGCTAGTCTATATTTAATCGAACGATAGTATACACTCCAGCTACTACACACACACATACACTACAGCTAAAGTTCAACAGAAAATCACTTAAACTACATACCTACCAAATGTACTGAAGAAATACATTGTACGAACTTACTCACAAGTCCAACTAACTTGTACCATTTAAATGAAAGCTCGATATTGAGTGTTCTTAAGTGTGCGCTAAGTAAAGGTCAACGCTATTTGCACATTAAGTTGTACTTAAGTAAGCATGTTGTAACATTGAATACTTAACGTTACAGGGCTCTACTTACCCACAATTTTGTTTCCCTCTCAGTTCACATCAATAGATTTAAGGCGTTATGTATTTACTATGTCTATATACTACATAAGAACGATGTTATAAATTAGAGTTTTGGTTCACAAATAGGATAAATGAAAGGAACGGGGTGTTTGACTACTGGACATTATAAATCTACATGAATTTTTACTTTTTGAAAGATTTTACTAGCATATAGAATAGTAGCAAGTTGTGGCAACATTATAACAGCCGTAAGGATCGATCTTCAAGGTAAAGCAACGCTTCCAGTCCTGGTTCAATCCATGGTCCGGAGCGAGGAGGCATGGGAATCGGTCACCTCCTTCTGCGAAGTAGTAATGCTAGCGAAGAAGGAGGCAAACCGCGTGTGGGAGAGGGAAACCTCACGCTCCAGCCGCCGCAATAGAAAAAGACGCCCCGGGTGTCGAGAATACCAAGCCGATCCCCGGCAACCGCCGTAGGCGCGATCCCGCGGACGGCGAGCCATGGGTGACTCGCCGTCCGATAGCAACCAGGCCCGGGTCGACGGCGCGTCGTCGTGTTCCACGCGCGCTTCAAAGAGCTGTCAGTAAAGAAGAGGCCCCTAGAAGGTCAGTGCCTGCTAGGGTTGCGGAAAATCGCCGCGGCCCGCTGGAATGCAAAGGGCACTATGACAGCAGGGATCAGGGACAGCTTAACGTGCTTTCAGAGTTACGGAGGAATCTCGGCATGTCAAGATGGTCACCCATCCACGTATCAACGGCATAACCTTTTTTTCTGCATGGGAAATCATCAAATGACTTCTCCCGCTCTGGGCGGAGCGGAAGGGAGTGTTAGACTTTTACTGACTAAAACCCACCCGTGATCCTTCTTGTGCCCTTAGCGTTCCAGGGCCGCGGTGACTCTTTCGAACAAATTCCGCAACATGTTTTTGATTGCCTGAACCTACAGTAAATAAACTAACAAATAAAAGAACATATTTTCCACAAATTCTTTAGCATCTGGCGGACACGAAAGGTACTAATTTAGTCTCGGAAAAGTAAATCCTTTTTGTAAGAATAATGCCTCGGGCTTGGCTTTGATAAAAAAATATGGCGGAGGTTTCAAACATTTTATAAAGAAGGTTTTCTTTAGTTGCAGTTTTTATTGTCTTAAAGCGATTTTCTAGTGGATAGTTTATAAGACTTTTTATGTTTTTATAATGTTCTTTTTAACTGACTTCCAAGAAAGTGAGGCACCTCAAAACTTTGTACTGGGTGTACCGATTTTGATGATCTTATATATAAAATTCTCGTGTCACAATATTAGTTACCATACTCCACCGAAACGGCTTGATCGATTTTTATGAAATTTTATATGTAGAATCAGTAGGTCTGACAATCGGCTACTGTCTATTTTTCATATCCCTAAATGATAAAGCGGACCCGTAAATATTGTTTTATTATATACTAGCTTCTGTCCGCGACTTCGTCCCCGTGGAATCTCCGATTTTAAAACATTCTTTATCGCTGCTCCGCTCCTATTGGCTTAAGCGTGATGATATATAGCCTAAAGCCTTCCTCGATAAATGGTCTATTCAATCCAAAAATAATTTTTCAATTCGAACCAATAGTTCCTGAGATTAGCGCGTTCAAACAAACAAACTAACTCTTCAGCTTTATAATATTAGTATAGATGAGAAAACAACGTTTGCTGGGTCAGCTAGTTCTTTTTATATTCGTAAGCTGGTGCTTGACGTGTCGTCCTGAATTTGAGCGAGATCTGACGAGTAGTATTTGAGTTATCCCTAATAATGCGTGGCTTCGACTACATTGATGATGTTCTCATTCCCACTTGTCGATGGAAAATGAAAAAAAAATGTATTCGATGGTTTGGACCTCTTCCAAACCATCGATTTCCAAACCATTTCAGTATTTCGAGCTGGTCCTTTCTAGTTTGGTGAAGATCTGATGAAGAACGGAGATAGGAGACCGAACTCTTCAATAAAAGATAGGAAATCTTCATTTTTTGTTTACACGAGTTTATAACACGTACGCTGTGATGGATACGTTTAGCTAAAAAATACAGCAGACTTCTAAACAAATCGGTGTCCAAAAAACGAAGAAACAACCAAAAATACGAACTTCCGATCCTACCTTTTTTTTCTAAAGACGTTTTTTTTTGTTGCTTTTATTAAGTACGTGTCCTTTGAAAACTTAAAAAATACCCATCGAAAGTTTTTTTTATTAGTATTGGAAGATTTCGCCTGCAAATAACAATCATACCTTAAGACGCTCCACACTGAGCAACTTAAGTTGACGCAAAGTAATACTATCGGTGTACGGTGGCGTACAGCGGGCGTACCATGACGTCTTAAAACGTGAGTCTTCCGAGCGAGAAAAATGGATGGAGCTATATAGGGTGTAACGCTCTATCCCTCTTTCTCGCTCGGAAGACTCACGTTTTTACACCTCATGGTACGCCCGCAGTTCGTCATAAACAGCTAATAAGAGTTGCCTATTGCCAAGACCAAAGTTGCTTCGTCTACGGGGCACCTAAATCCGTGGGCGTTACCGACGATAGAGATAATTAAGTAACACCCACTTATATTTACATTCGGCTTATAATTTTCTCAAACACATATATTAAAAGACTGTTTGGAAAATGTAATTAAGGCACTTATTCATAAACGTCTTTGAATAACTAAATCTATTTTAATGGCCTCTTAAATATGTCAATCAACTCGGCCGCAGTTCCCGCCTACTGGCTGTGGGGGAATGGGAGTTGGGCCTTTGGCTTCAGGCATTAATACATAACAGCATAATCAGCCTTTTATCGTTCCCACTGCTGGGACACAGGCCTCCTCTCTAGGACAGGGAATGGGCCGTAATCCACCACGCGGGCCCAATGCGGGTTGGTGAATGTCACATGTCTTCGAATTTTTGGTTCTAGGACATGCCGGTTTCCTCACGATGTTTTCCTTCACCGTTTTGAGAGCAGTGGTGATAAAAATAATCACACAAAGTAATGCGCCTGGCTGGGTTTGTACCCGCGACGTACAATTCGTAAGTCGGGGCCGTTACCACTCGGCCACCACTAGGGGCAGGCATTACCATCACCAAACCTACTTACTATGCTGAGTGACACCACCTTCCGGATGACTAAATGTCTGCGCCTTAGTGCTCCTAGCGGAGCTTCACATCGCTGCGAATGTGATGAAGCAGTTGACTGCCTCGACACCATGGCCTGTGCTGCAGTAGAAGCGTGGGTCAGGTAGCACGGCACGCCAGCAGTAATGACGTCCGTCGGGCTCTTGTACCGCCGGCTGTTTTAGAACCGAAACGGCTTGTCGCGAGAGACCATGGCCTCAAGTCTGCTATTACAATAGTGTCAGAATGGTCTATCATTGACTTCATAATGGTTGATTTTTACAAGTTTGGTAATCTAATAGTATAAAAGCGTCATTATGACTTTCCAATGGTCAACCACTGACACTCCATTGAAAGAAATGGCATAGAATGGTAATCTCACACATAATGACAATTGACAAATGAATAACAGACGTATGCAGTAATCTGATAAAATTTTGACAGTTCCTTTGATCAGTGACCTACCATTTGAACGTCATTTTGCAGTCATTGCTTTTAATAATTCGGTTATCAAAAAGTATCACGAGACCATTGACCGACCAATGATCGACCATTATGAATTTAGCAGATTACGAACTTTTAGCAAAATGACAATGGGATCGTGTTGGAATGACAAATTTATAAAAATCTTAGACTTGGGGTCCAGGTGGAATGGCTATAATGCCTTGGAAGGTGGGTAAGCCTTTGGCGTGTGTCGACACGTGTTACATCCCAATGTAACATGTATCGACACCCTGGCGCCATCTTCTTACCACGGTGGATTGTGCTAGGGCGGCTGCTGCGGTTGCAGAAAATCTCAAACGACAATCGTATTGGGAATTATTTAATTGGGGTTGAAACACTAGGGCCATTGAGTCTGAGTGCTCATCGAGTTTTTGGTGATATCATCAAGGAATTAGTCGATTCTAATGGCTCCAATGGCTAGCCTTTTCTACACGAATCGATATTGCCATTCAACATAGTAGGTAATGCGGCTAGTATGCTGAGCACTTTCCCGTTGACGGCGATATGGACGAATTTTTCGTTCTTCCTTTTTACTCCGCTTTTATATTTATACATATTTTCTACTAATTTGTACATAAGTTATTATGTATGTATTTTTTTTTTTGGTTTATTGCCCTTTATGACAAAGATTTGAAATTTTTAAATAAAGAAAAAATAATACTTGTCATGTGTCTGTCATTGTAATGATATATTCTTATGAAAATAAAATAGACAAATCCTAAGTTTAAATTTCACTTACATGATACATATTATGTATGTACCGTTTAGCTATTGAGCATTTGAGCACATAGTATATATGTGCTTTTGAAGATTCAAAAAGGCTTCTATATTGTGAAGTTTTATAAAAAAATAAATCTATTCGAACCGAACGACCAGCTTTTCAATAATATAAATAAAATCTTTCACAAAAATCAGGTCTGTTATTCAAAGTTATTTTCGTTAGGCATGTTGGAGAAACACAAAACATTTGTTTTATATTTCTCCAACCTGTTCGAAGATAATCCCGTTTGGTCTTTACCTTTTTGTTTTAATACCCAAATCGATGTAAATATTTTCCGTACTAGATTGACCTCGAGAGTTATCCTTATAATGTATTATACAAATGGTACAATGCAATGTTTTTTAGGGAACACGAGTACCGTCGTCTTGGAAACTCAATTAACGCACGAGTTAGCATAACGTGTATATTATCGTTATTTCTTTCTCTGTTACATATTTATTTCATGTTTTTACGCGGGTGATACTGGAACGTACATAGGTACGTTGGAAAAGATATTTTTAGATACTAATAACATCACCAACCACAACCACCCCCAACAGTTAGCAACTCTCACCACATTTTTATAAATTACTAGCAGCGCTACGCGGTTTCACCCGCGTAGCGAATATGGGTATAAAATATAGGCTATGTTACTCGCTGATAATTATTGTAGCTTTCCATTGGTGAAAAAATGGTTAAAATTGGTCAAGGAGTTTTAGAGACTATTCGGTGTGAACAAACATACAAATCAAATATTTCCTCTTTAGAATATTAGTATAGACTATCTTCTGCCCGCGGCTTTAGACGCGTGAATGTAGAAAATTATCCCAAGGCAATATAAACCTGAGATGAAAACCATCCTATGTCCTATTCCAGGTAGCCTAGTTTTATACGAATCCGTTCGGCCGTTACTTCAACGATGTGGGGTAACAAACAAACAGAATTTCGCATTTAAAGTATCAGTATGGATTAAATTCAGTAAGACATGAAATACAAAACCAAACTTGGCAAAAAAAGAACAAACATAGCTTGAGCCGCTCACTCAAACGCTGCCATTTCCACCCGTCCTGTCGTTTTACAATCCAACAGGTATAGTATCTGTACTTTAAATACTGCAGATACTATCATATTGTACTACTAAACACTTACGTTTTAGGTATTTTATGCCTTTTATCCATTGTAACATCTCATTATGTTCACATGATTAGTCTTTGACTTTTAGATTATCTTCAGTTACATATACTGAAATTAATGAAGTGCTTGTATTAGTAGTGGAATTCGTTATTGAATGCTTTAAGCGCTGATTCTAATCGATTTCACTGGATATAAAATCACCTTTTAATATTTTTGTTGTTTATTTTTATTGTTGTGACTTTCTACGTCAGAGTTTGTCAAGCTGTAACTTTTTTCTTTATGTAGGTAATTGCGCTATAGCTTTACTAAAAAGGTTTAACTGATTTTAAATACTAAAATTCACTTTATATTTGTGTTTAATAGATTAATGTAAGATGTTATGCTATATTCTGTTTTCCTTATGTATAGTTATGTTATAAACTGTACTTTTAAAATTCTTATGCACGCTCTCAGACTTAAATTATTTATTAAAGGAATACTGGCCATAAACCTCACTGGCACTCTAACTAAATGGAATTTTGAATTGTTCCGGAAGAAAAAGGGACGTGTGGAATTTTGAAGGAGAACAGGTGGAGGAGCCGGGATGGAAGGATTTGCGGGGCTCAACTGAAGTCCATCCGAAGAAAACCATCACCGAGCGTTACTACAGGGTTCAAATAAGAACCACCACCGGAGTTCGCACCGCGGAAGTACTGGAGCCCGCGTGCAGGCCCTACTGGGGGCCTCGCCTTCGGACCTGCTGCCTGGCCTCTCTGGCGGGGAGCCCAGAGGCTGTTCCAAGTTTGTGTCAGTGTTGTGATTTTTATGGAGAGCGATAGGTAGGGGTAGCTAGAGACAGTGTTAAGGTTTTAGTTTTAAGTCAACTGCTCTTCTTTAATATATTAGTACGTCTATTTCCTCTCTTTTATTTAACTGTGAGGGAAAAACGTTACACAGGCTAAAACAAAAATATATGTATTTAAAAAAATACATTATCGTGAACGCTGCAAATCAATCAAACCACAACCACAAGCGACATTTAAATATCGAACAGATTGCCGTTCGTTTAATTAAACACAAACAGGCAAAGGTCGTCTCAGTAAACAGCCAACATTCTGCAAAGAACGCGCCAACTGAATCGCCACAGATAATTAAATTAACAGATGGAATAAAAAGGAGTTTTCTATTTCATCTGCAAACGGAATGAAAGGAGGCAAAGTGCATAAGCCGCTTATCTTACAAGTCGTCTGGCGTCGCTGTGGTCTGGAAAAGCTTTAAGTTTTATAGAATTTATGTGCAATAATTCTGGAAAGGAAATTGGATGCCAAGGAAAAAGGAAAAGGAACTGCTGTTTCATATCTATTTCGAGCTAAATTAAAGGAATAGTCAGCTTATTTTACTGTTTCATATTTTAGAGTCAAACCTGATTCTAATTATTCAGTAGTTTACGTAGAGCGGCTAAGATGGTCAGCCATCTACAGACCTCAGCAAGCGTTGCTCAACTTTGAAGATAAACGCGTGTGACTTCTTTAGCCACAAGCTTCTCTATGAGTCTACATTGAAACTCAAAGATAGTCAACAAATAAAAACATATAAACAGGCTTTTGATGTGTAGGCATTCATTAATGAAGCATAATTTAAACACCATCCTAAAAACCTGCCGCTTTACTAACCCATGACCTGACACTAACATTTCCGAACAAAGTAATCATCACTTATGGAGGAGCTCATTTAGACAGGTATCACAGTAGTCAAAGTCAAAACGTGTATTATAATTAGGACATTAAACGGCACTTTTGAACGTCATCATTTGCAGTTAGCATAATAAAGTGACTCTAGCGTCCATTCGCAAAGGTAGCTGTGAACATCTGACTGAGGACCTAATTCATTCAAATTGTTTTGCGAACGTGGTGACCGAAATAGATTTAAACGTAGGACGGAGGTTTGTTGTTTGTTCGGTATTTTTAAGGAAGGTAAAATCTATGAGTAAAAACAGATACTGCAACGTATTTTTTTTTGTCACCATCCAAAATATTTCATAGCGTGTCTTTCGCGCTGTTATGTCTTGGATTGATAACTAATATCAATTAAAGACACAATTCATGAAAAACAACTGGCAAATAAACTTAAAAAAAGCCATTTAAACTATTTCAAGGCATTTTTGAATTGTCACGATCGGTCAGTCAAAAAAATATAATATTTCTGCCGCGCAGTGGAAAGAGCAACAAACCTATTTTGCAACAAAAATCAGCTGTTCACCACTCTTTTGAATTACGCTCTGAACTGATATATTATTTTCTTTTTAAAACGCCCCGCCGCGCGCATTCTGAACACAACAAAATCAAAAGCTAAGAAACGGATTTTCATAGCATAAGCATAGCATAATCAGCCTTTTAACGTTCCCACTGCTGGGACACAGGCCTCCTCTCTAGGAGAGGGAATGGGCCGTAATCCATCACGCGGGCCCAGTGCGGGTTGGTGAATGTCACATGTGTTTGAATTTTTGGTTCTAGAACATACCGGTTTACTCACAATGTTTTCCTTCAACGTTTTGAGAGCAACGGATTTTCATTCAGCTGCCCAATGGAAGGAGTGATTCATGAACATATCGGCAATGAAGATGTCGAAAAAATCATGCCTACTGGCAACTTATTCTCTCCTACCCATGTACAGCCGGGTCCTATTAAAAAGTAGAAGTTGCAAATTAGACTCAGTCTCACAAATAGATGAAGGCTATGGGAAATGAGTGTTGTATCCGCCAGTACAATTACTGCCCGGCGGCGGCGGTAGTCCTCAAAGGGATTAGAAGGACATACTGACCTATTTACAGGGCAGAGGGCGCCTTCGCCCTTGAGTTGGATAAGTGGTCTGATTGGTTTGTAGGAAAGAAACTAGTACTATGTAGACTACTATTTCAGTTGGGTTTTTGGTAAATACTTTTCTCAGTTCAGTCAGTTATTATTCTGATATTAAGTACCCATATTGGTATAATTTCTAAGATGATTCGTAATACATTGATTGACCCCTTTTTTCGAATATTTTGTTTAATAATAATAATTTCGAACATCTCTACTCAGATGTCAAATCAGACTTCTTAGATTGTCACGACAATAGCCTGAACACCTGTCAAACTTTGACATTAAAGGTAAATTTGAACTCGTTCTTAATTCCTAATTCTCAATTCATAAACAGGGTATTAGTCTTCGCGCTGATTAATCAATCCAATCAGGATCAATGCAATCATGATATCAGTGGGATCTGATTTCCTGACTCTTTAATTGGCTAGATGTACTCTAAAATAGCCTAACGATGATCCTAGATTATGTACCTAGTAGTAATAGTAGGCTAATATTACTACACTATTATTACTGCTACATAATCTAAGGTCAAGTTAGTTGTTTGATCTATATCTAGCTTTACAGTCGATCAAACATAGGCAATTAATGGCCAAATGGGAATTCTATGAAATTAAATGGATCGTTCTCATGAGAATTCACTCTAGCCATTGACTGTAGGTAGGAATTTGACTACATTTTTTTTAATACGTTTTCACAAAACCTAGAAAAAAAGACACGATGTGTTAAAAAAATGCATAATGATTAAAAAAAAAACTGGGATTTAAAATCAAAAATTAAAAGTGTGTGACGTTCATTCGAAAGTCTTATCGACTCGAAAGTCGTATTTCTTACTAAACGACATTTTGCGTGTCATAGTTATAAGAATGATTTCAAAAGCTTGTTACTTAATCAATGAAATAAATCGATGTTCGTCTACAATCATCTTTTACTTTAGCAATTTTGACCAAATTCTCAAAATTATTGTACTGAATTTCAGTTAAATTGCATGCCGTCCATGTATCCTTGACCTTAGAGTGCCAGCCTATTAATATTTTTTTTTATCTAAGCATTTTATAGGAGTAAAATAAAATAGAACTTTTTTGCCTCACAAAACCGACTCCAATTCAAAAGTTTCTACACTGTTGGTAACAATTCCGGGAAGTGTAAATCCAATTTTCATAACTTTTATAGAAAACTTATTCCTAATGAGGAAATGCTTACTTTTTTCCGAAATTTGGAGATTGTACATGCATTTCCACACTTTTATTTAATGCCAGTATTTTACATGGATCGGCTGCCTACCAGACCTCCACCAGTGTCCACCACCATAAACCGGTCTCAGATTTTCTGGCTTCTGACAAACCGTAACGACTGCCAAAGATCTACAAATGACAGCTGGAATTAACGGCTTAACGTGCTTTCTGAGGCACGGAGGAATCTCGATATGTTATTGAGCTCGGCTGTTGTTATTGAGTCACGTGTTCCGCTCGGTTGGGATATAGTACGTATATGTACCTACAATACACGCGGAAAACTTTGATTGTGCGATGTACGATTCTTGTGACATCTGGTCTTTTTGAAACTTAATTTGTGGATACCGCAACAAATTAAAAAAAAAAAAGAGTGTTTCATTATTTTTAAGTACCGGATAAATGTACCTACAGTTCCTTTGGGATAGCGCGTGAGAGCGAAACAGTTGTAAATTTATTTGCAATATAGCATAATCAGCCTTTTAATGTTCCCACTGCTGGGACACAGGCCTCCTCTCTAGGAGAGTAAATGGGCCGTAAACCACCATGCGGGCCCAGTGCGGGTTGGTGAATGTCATATGTCTTCAATTTTTTGGTTCCAGGACATGCTGGTTTCCTCACGATCTTTTCCTTCATCGTTTTGAGAGCAGTGGTGATGAAATTAATTACACAAAGTAATGCGCCTGACTGGGTTTGAACCCGAGAACTATAATTCGTAAGTCGGGGCCGTTACCACTCGGCCACCACTGCTCTTTTGCAATATGAGCACATGAAAACTTCTATAGTATATGTTCTCTCTATAGCAATCACAAATACAAACGAAAAAATGCTAAAAAGAACAAGTTTCGACCTCTATGACGTGGCGAAATAAGAGGAAGTTTTTGTCCTCAAACCCGCGGCCAGATCCCTCGGGGCTGACCTTGACAGACTTTTATAAAGACAGCCGTTCACTTAACGCTTTATGACAGTAAATTTTCGATTTCAGATACGCTGTCTCCCTCTGGTTGTTTCTCTTTTAACTTCTTAACTACGGAACGGGTTTGATAAGATTTCGATGGGTCTGATAGGTGCTGTCTGTGGTGACAGCGTACGTGACAAGATAGACCAAGGACCTCGTGAACCCCGCTGCTATCCGCTGGATGCGAGACGCACAGGACCGGTTGATGTGTCGACTGTGGGGGAACGCCTATAATAATAATAATTTTCTCGTCTGGCTAACGGCGAGTACTTGCACAGGCACAACCAGAGGCACAACCAAAGTAGCCAGGATTATCCATCAGCAACTTGCTTTGAAATACAAACTTGTGGATTCTGAGGTACCATATTACAAGTATGTGCCCAACCCAGTTCTTGAGAATGGCCATGTGACGTTGTACTGGGATCGGTCTATCATCACTGACAGGACTATTGTCGCCAATAAGCCTGACATAGTGGTGATAGACCGATTAACGCGCCGCACAATGATAATCGATGTTACCATCCCACATGACGAGAACCTCGTGAAAGCTGAGAAAGAGAAACAAATAAAGTATCTCGACGTGGCAAACGAGGTTGTCGATATGTGGAATGTGGACTCGGCTGTCATTGTGCCGATTGTCATTACGGCCAATGGCCTAATGGCCAAAAGCTTCGACGACCATCTGTCGAAGCTGGCGTTACACGGTTGGTTAAAGGGCCTGATACAGAAGGCAGTACTCCTCGATACGGCTCGTATTGTGAGGAGGTTCCTTTCTCTGGAGCCCTAACCACCGGTAGCTTGGACCCTGCTCCCGACACCGGCGGATCACTACTTTTTATATTTTTAAATGTTTTTTTTTATGTGTTTGTTTTTAAGAAATATTTAAAAATATAAATTAGTATGTAAGTTAAATAAATAAAGGAAATAATAATAATTTTTATTTATCAAGTAACAAAGACTCAATATGTTATTAAAACTTGAGAACTATGTTAGTTAATTAATTAATTTTATTTACATCATCCCATGCGAGATGGCACTGCAGTGGTTCACATACATATAATCCAGCCTGCTAGCTATCATTTTCAGGATACTGTTGGAACTGGCCCGCACCTTGCGCACCAAAGAAGCACACCTCACTCTCATTGTTGCGTAAAAGCAGTTTATATGTGCATCCGCGAACATCCCCGATGCGCTGCAGAAACGAGGCAGCCCCACCAATACCCTGAAAGCGTTGTAGTACTGGACACGGAGGGCGTTGTACGACCGTTGGGTATATTTAGCCCACAGGCTGCACGTACCGTGACTATTCCATCAATTAAACGTCTTTCGGCAGAAATTATGAAGCCATGCAAAATCTGCATTTTATGAAACAGGTAAAAAACTGTATAAAAACGAATCGTTACTTCTGAGAACAGTTAATATTGACGACAGGGCTGGCACAGTGGTTGAGCGAATGGCGGTCGCGGTTTCGGTTTCCGTACTAAACAAATAATTGTACGGCCTACAGATAGCTGTTCCAAGTCTGGCTGTTTGTGTATATGAGTGTGTAAGCACATACACGATACAAAAGGAACTCCTAGGGTGGGGCAACGTTTTTTTAAAGAGAAGAAGAGAATAAGTTACTTTTACCAATACACAAACGCAACAAGAGTCTCGTATTGCTTCCTACCGGCGGATACCTATATATCAAGTAAACTCTAATACCCGTAGTAAGGGTGGTCTCCCGCGGGTAGGCCGGGCCTGCGGCTGACACAAGCTATTTATAAACTTGCGATACTATAATGCTGTATCTTGTGGGTATTTTGTTCTGTGTGATATTTTGTGGGGTCAGTTATCCGCTTTGATATTTAAGTTCCAAAATATGAGAAAGTAGCCATAATGGACCGAATTTTTGATTTTTTGAACGCGCCTACCCGTCGTCAGCAAAAGTAAGTAAGGCTCTTACTTTCTCCCCCCCCCCCCATTGCTTACGTAAACACATTTATAAGTATTATTGAATCTGTTCTGGTTTCCTTAATAGTTCATAAAGCGGTATTTAATAAGTCCAGAAATAAGCAATTTTGAATCTGAAATTAAGTTCCCTATTAGCGCGTTGATAGCCCAGTGGGTAAGACCTCGCCGACTGGAGTCTGGTCTTACCCACTGGGCACTGGCACTGGGTTTGAACACATGTTCAAACCATAATGGACTAAAATAAGCAGTGCCTGGTCATATTTAAGTATGATTCTCTGTTTCTGGTATACAGTAAAGAAGGAATGGTAAAACAAAGAAGATTTCCAAAAGACCCCCATTTTTTGAAAAAAAAAAAAATCCACAAATTTCCAAAACACGTTCCGAGCAAATCACTTTTGAAGCCTTCTGATACATGCTACACATCAACTAACAAAACTGGAACCCTGAAACTTTACACTGAAACTTTTGTGATACATCACTGTCGTCATATTTGTGAACAATTCGTTGGTGTGCCTATACAAATAAAAAAATAAAAAAATCTGCCCTGTATTAAAATAATAAACAGAACAGAGAGGACCAATACATAATATCTACTACTATTACGTACTATTTTTTTACGATACAGTATTTTCTATTAACCTATCGAAATAACATAACATTCCTAATTAAATCAATAAATAATGTGAACGCAGCTAGCAAACGCCCCCTCACACTACATTATATTAACTTAGTAATTTCGCCCTAATAGTATTCATCGCATGTTCTAAATCTCTCACCCCCACCGCCACACACTGGGGGTGGACGTCTTAAGTTAGTATTAGGAGATGAATGATACTTAGAAATATATGAGACTAGCAGCGGCCCGCGGTTTCACCCGCATAGTTCCCGTTCCCGTGGGAATATGGGGATAAAATATAGCGTATGTCACCCGGGGATAGTGTAGCTTCCAAACAGTGAAAAAATTTTCAAATCGGTTCAGTAGTTTCGGAACCTATTCAATGCAAACAAACAAATCTTTCCTCTTTATAATAGTAGTATAGATGAGTGTTTTTCCCCCTAAACAAACGTACAATGTGATTCTTACTACTCCGCTGTACTTTTCTGATTAATTTCGTTGCTGAATCCAAGGCAGTTCCAGTACTCGTCGAAAATCAATGACTGCTTTTATGGTGGTCACCGCTACGATTCTGGCTTTCAGGAGTTGCAGTGGGCTGGAACCTCTTTCCATATACAGTAAAATCCGTTTATTATGACGCCACTTATAATGACCAACCGCTTAATATGAAGTAAAACAGAGCTCATTTTGGTTTTTATATTAAATTCTTTAAAAAGTGCGGATATTATGGCTTCGTTTATTTTTTAACCGACTTCTTAAAAAGGAGGAGGTTCTCAATTCGGATGTTTGTATGTTTTTTTTTTTATTATTGTTTGTTCGCGCATAACTCCGTCGCTTGTGAACCGATTTGAAAAATTCTTTTTTTGTTGGAAAGGGTATACTTCACAAATGGTCCCATGAAAATTTTATCGAAATCAACCAAGCGGTTTTCGAAAAATCTAAAAAAAATATCTACATTGTCTACATTGACGACCTCTTAAAAAAAAGCACTGCTCCTTTGCAGAGTACACACTCTGCAAAGGAGCAGTGCTTTTTTTTACACCAATGTGATTGGTTCGTTTAGGTGGGGGGAGGGGAGGGGGTGTAGGTACCACTAAAAAGTGAAAAATAAAAAACTTTTTACAAAAAAATACAACCGACTTCTACACAAAAAATCAAAAAAGTGCAAAATAACTTTAATTTCGGAAGTCGGTGTTCAAAAAACGAAAAAGCAACCACAAACCGAGTTCCGAAATTAAAGTTATTTTGCACTTTTTTGATTTTTTGTGTAGAAGTCGGTTGTATTTTTTTGTAAAAAGTTTTTTTATGACATATCGCTTATTATGACCTATTTTTCAGAAATTCTGTTTGGTCATTACTATAACCAAACATAATTGGAGACGTGATACCGAATTTGTTCCTCACTTTGTTTTCATTGATCTACGACTATGAATACACAATTTTTTTGTTTATCTCCTTATTACAAAAAATACCTAACAACGCAAAATACGCGCTTAGTCGTGGAGTTGCGGAAACCAGCCCGCTTTTACATACATACATACATACCTAACAAAGATGGAAATTCGCTTAGTTCCTAAGATTACGCTTTTTATGACGTCCGCTTAGTATGACGTATTTTCACTTCCTTTTCTATTTTCTTTCTTTTCTATTTTCTGAACGAAAATAGAAAAGAAAGCTGACAGATAGATGTACAGAGGAGGGTCAGTAATGAGTAAGTAATAGAGTCTCATTAGTTTAACCGGTATCTGACAAATGCTTGCACTGTATGGACAGGTCCATCAAATCTGTGTGGCTCTTTCCTCAAAAGGCTACCTCAGACATTAACCTACATGGTTCTCATATGATTTGACCAGTACGGATTGTATGGACTTTAAAAGAGACTTTGACCTCGTGAGTTTGTTTCGGTGTTTCTTCTCAGGGTAGTCAGCTAGGAAACACCGGCTTCATCTAGCTTAAAATGACAAGAAATATTGGACGTGTAAAAGTGTTATGTTTAACCTACTTACAAAATAAATATCATTTATCATTTCCCCGCGGATACCAAGGCCTAAAATAAGGAACAAACTCGCATAAATAGCCAGTCAAATGGCTATTAACAAAAAGTCTTCCAAGTCATCGCGAAGAAATAATAAAATCATCCTCAATGCAATAATATAATTGAGTCTCGGCGACGTCGCGTCTCTGCGTCATACCGACGTCAAATTATATCTTATAAGGAGTTGCTATGGGCACACCGCCTGGCTTTAGCTGGCTATGGCGGATAAGAAATGCAACCGACTTCTAAAAAATTACATAAAAAGAATAAAATAACTTTAATTTCAGAAGTCGGTGTCGGTGAACTTTAATTTCGAAAAAAAAATACACTCGACTTGAGAACGTCCTTCTTTTTTGGGAGTCGTAAGAAAAAGTTGTTTATAATATGACGCGATATTTTACAAACTTGCGCGCTACGCGGTATTTTTCGGGGACATATATGTATATATATACATAGGAGATTTTATGCCAAACTAAACGTGGTCTATCAAGATAAGCCATACTCAACCATTTTTGGTGGTGCAGGAAAATAAAATTATACATTTAATCATCAAGTTAAATGGAATTTTTCGTAATTGTGACAAATGAACAAGCTATAAAGTTTCAGAACATAATCAAGGCACGAATCAGTAAACCTAGATTTGCGCACTATATATAATGTCACGCGGAAATTGTAATAAATCCTTTAGTAGATTAAAATTACTCGATATATTATGAAAAAGTCGTTTTGTATATAATAAATACCATGCAATTTCAATAGTTTCTTGTATATCCATGTCTTATTATGAAAAAATAGTTTACATTTGACGTGATATTTTAAAATATTACGGCATTTACAATTAAACGATGAATATATAAATACTCATAGTTTAGTGCTCAACAAAACTACTACTGAGCTGAGACACTGATTTCTAATACTTTCGTTAAAAATCTGGTGTAATAAGTATATACAATAAAATCATGTGCATGTCAGTTGTGACAGTAAAAACTTTTTTTATTCAATAAAGTGCTTGACTACAGAGCCACACAGAAAAGCTAGGCGGGCCGCATGTTTGTCTGCAAGTTGACTGACAGTTAGCTACGTCCACAGAGCGATTCAGACCTGCTCAATCTACTCTAGACTCGAAGTATAAACCATATTTTTTCGTAACCACCATAAAACTCACCCAATCGTCGAAAGAATCTGCTATACTAATTCAAATTCCCAGCCCCTGACGCATAATGCGTCACTGCTAGGGTTGCCAACTTTTTTTTAGGAGTAATAGTTTCAGTAGGTATTCTATTCTATTCTATTCTATATATTTGACGACACGGTTGGCGCAGTGGTTGAGCGTTCGGCTGCTGCGCTACGTGTTGCGGGTTCGATCCCCGCACGGAACAATTGTTTGTATGGCCTACAGATAATTGTTCCTGGTCTGGGTGTCTTGTATATGTGAGTATTCATGTTTGTGAATGCATCCTCGTGGGTGGATGTACTCCTGTGTCGTCACAGGAGTACATAGTAGTGTGAGGAAACGATTAAAAAAAAATAACTATTTATGGGCACGCCAGGATTGTAGCGATAAGTCCCCTCTTTGAGGAGTTCTTGGAGAGGCGCCACGGCATCCTCACCTTCCACCTGACGCAGGTACTCCCGACACGGATGTTCGGGATGTACCTGTTTCTGAATCGATGGGAAGACACGCCCGGGTGTCAGCACTGTGTGGATTGCCCGGAGGACATACAGTTTAGGTCTGCTTGGACGGAGCAACACCGTGTCCTCGTCGAGGCGATTCAGATTCTAATAAAGCATCTTGAACTTTTTTAAATTAAATAATACTTATAATGCCATTTCGCTTCGGCGGGAGCTTTTACACATCTTTCAGATAGAATAGTTTTCTTAATTCGGAATTATTAATTTGAAATAATCATTCAGAATTAGATAGCAGTGGTGAGCGAGTGGTAACGGCCCCGACTTATGAATTGTGAGTCGCGGGTTCAAACCCAGCCAGGCGCCTTACTTTGTATAATTAATTTCATCACTACTGCTCTCAAACGGTGAGGGAAAACATCGTGAGGGAACCGGCATGTCTTAGAACCAAAAATTCGAAGACATGTGACATTCACCAACCCGCACTGGGCCCGCGTGGTGGATTACGACCCATTCCCTCTCCTAGAGAGGAGGCCTGTGTCCCAATAGTGGGAATATTAAAAGTCCGATTATGCTTATGCTTTATGCTATAATTTCAAATATCTTTAAATTTTCTGCACAAGCCTTCTAAAGTGCCAGTTTTTTAAATCATTATTATTAGAATACCGTTGGCAACCCTAGCTACTGCTGCGTCAGTTTATTTCGGAGGGAGACGGACGGACATTTCCACTTTTTATTGATTTCTTGTTGATTTGGGTTGACGCAATTTGTTGGAGGCTGCCAATAAGGCTGGCTCAATTGATTCGATGTAAATGGATTTGTAATAAGATAAGAAATAATTGTTTTGTTTAATGAGTGCTATAAGATGGCTTGGTGTTTAAGATGAACGAATGTATGAAAGTTCTAATATGGAGGAGATAAACTATCCGTCTTATTTTTATTTTTTTGAAACATCACAAAACCTTGATAGGTTTGTCTGGATGTTGAAACACCTTAAAGTAGCCTAAACACTAACATACAACATAATAATGAGCCTTGTTTTACATACAAAATTTTATAAAAACGTTGTGAGATAAAACGCAATGCTGATTACTGCAGCCCTACCATGACGTCTTAAATCCATCATGATTCCTGTGTCAGAGAGAGACGGAGTTACACAAGGCGAATAGCACTATCCCTTTCCCTCACACTGAATCATGATAGCATTCGTTCGTAGTACGGTCACTGATCGAATGAAATTTGAATTCAGAATTTGAAATAATTGGCCAATTTTTCAAGCAAAGAACTGCATGTTAGTTATTTGTATTGACAGGATGGCCCAAAACGTCTGTGTAACTTTCTACCAGTGATATAATTTTTGTATCGGGTTCCATACTTCCGGAAATTACGTTTGTCAGTATCATATGCCGTCAACCTAAAGTAAATTGACTCTCCATCGCCATCTCTAATTTGTTCCAATTGGCTTACCTATATCCGTAACAATCTGAGTTGGATATGACAGCTGAGTAGAGAGGGATAAAAGTTCGTTTTACCACTAAGTGCGAAAGAGAATTATATCATGTCTCTTTCAGACTTCTTATATTAACACGAATATTGAACCATATTATGTGGAAGATAACATGAAAGGTCGATAATATTATTAAATTATTTAATGTTACATTTTGTCGCACAGTAACTCGATCCACGTCTCCCATACCGCGTATGCTAACTACTCTCTACGCACTCATGGAGAACTGGAAACCAGGGTTGGTCTCCAGTTCTCAGGATTGGACTTGTTTGCTGATGAATCATCATCATCTTCCTGCCCTTATCCCATGTTACTTGGGGTCGGCGCCACATTTTTTTTTCTTCCATTCTGTCCTGTCAGCCGTCACGCTGTCACTAACTCCTTTTTCTTTCATATCACTCCTCACACAATCCATCCACCGTTTCTTTGGCCTACCTCTCCCTTTCCATCCATCCACATTCATATTCCTTTTAGTTACATGTGTTTCACCCATAGAAATATCTGTGGTTTCACACCTCCTTTTTACATGATGAATGGATGACGATTTTGTGAGAACACGGAGTGAAAGGTTTTAATTAATCTACTTATACCAATATTATAAAAAAAAAGGTTTGATAGTTTGTTTGTATTGAATAGGCTCCGAAACCGATTTGAAAAATTCTTTCACTATTGGGAACCTACACTATCCCCGGGTGACATAGGCTATATTTTATCCACATATTCCCACGAGAACGGAAACTATGCGGATGAAACCGCGGGGCGCTGCTAGTCTAGTATAAATGGCTAATTTAATACCACAGATATAATATATTTCTATGTTTATTAAGATTATTATGTGCTAATTAACCTACATGAAGACGAAAACAATTGAAAAATAAACTACGTGAACGGTACGATCCTTGATAATAGAGTTTCGCCGGTCAACCTACGAGTACCCTTTTTTTTTATTTTCTGTATGGGAAATCATCAAATGACTTCTCCCGCTCTGGGCGGAGCGGAAGGGAGTGTCAGACTCTTATTGACTTAAACCCACCCTTCTTGTGCCCTTTGCGTTCCAGGGCCGCGGTAGCACTTTCGAACAAATTCCGCAACCCTAGCAGGCACTAACCCTATGGGGCCCCGTCTTCTTTGCTGACGGCTCTATGAGGCGCGCGTGGAACACGACGCGCCGTCGACTCGGGCCTGTTTGCTATCGGACGGCGAGCCACCCATAGCTCGCCATCCGCAGGCCCGCAACCTTCGAGTACCCTAAAAACGAGAAAAGATGTGAGTAAAAATAAAGACAGAAAGATGTCCCTGTGAGATTTTACAAAAAAGACAAGACAGTTCTATGCTAATGAATTTCTTTACCTTAATTAATCAGGCCCTAAAAAAACATTCAAAGAACAAATACAAAGAGAGGCCTTTTAATAACACTGTTCTCATAGACATAACTCGGTAACTAAGCGGAGCGTTAGCAACCAGACGATAATATCCGCGTTGCCATGACAACGAGCGCGATACGCGACGTCCTGTCAATGTTAATCATTCACGAACTGTTGTTGCTTAATATAATTTAACTAGCTACACGCCCAAGATTTATCATTATACAGTGGCGGCCTTAGTGAGTAGCGAGCAGAGCAGCCGCCCAGGGCCTCATTCTTGCAGGGGCCTCGTGCAACCCGAGATCAATTTATAAAGTTTCTTAGGGCTGACTTTATGGGCTATTGAATGAGTTCGGCACGTTATCATGAAGGAAAATATAATGGGCGTATAAGTAAAAACATTAACAAGGGCACAAACAGTAAAACAATTGAAAAAAATTAGCGGAGCGTCCCGCAAGCGTCTCGGGGAAAAGTCGTTTGCTTTTCGCGGTCACGAGTCCACTCAAATTTTTGGCGGGAATCGCTGGCGGGGTTATATTCTCGCCATCGCCGCACATAAGGCACGCTCGAGTATGGAGTTAGTAACGCCATGCTATATTAAGCATTAAAATAAAGCAATTTCAATGAATATTTGACATGAGTGAGATAGATTTTTCTTCCTCTTGAAAATATAGTGGCTCTTTGTGATTTTATATAAAATTTTATTCTTAGAAATAGCCGCAAAAATTATCAGAAATCTAAAATTTTAAAAAGAACAAGGGCCTCGCAAATGTTGCCAGCTGGGGCGTCGCGTAGGTTGTCCGGTCTCGGAATCACCTTCCAGGCTATCTAGATGCGGCTAAATACCAGTAATTTACACGGAGCGACTGACTATCTGACCTCCACAACCCAGTAACTGGGTGCTACAAGACGTGTTAGATTGCCTACCTATTTTTTTTTTAATGGACCACTCGCAGTTCAGCACACTAAGGCTGGTTACTGCTCCACCGGACTGTCCTAAGGTGGCCTCAAATTCATTTAAGGCCCCCAGTCAGGGCTGAAAACTACTTTTACAAGCTAAATGACCGCTCGTCAACCCAGCAACTTGTTAATACGATAAGCCTTTGCAAGATCACTGAGGTCAAACTTTCTGGCTTCCGACTACATCTAACAGACAAAAGACAGCCGGGAACAGCTTACCGTGCTTTACCGTGGCACAGAGGAGTCTCGGTATGAAATAAATGGTCACCCATCCATGGACCGACCTTGATCAACGCTGCTTAACCTTGATGATCAACCCGTGCTGATGTTATTATTCAGCTACTAGCTCCTCCTAATTAGTATCAAATAATTTCTCTACAAATCAAATGCTTTATTAAAAGCCTGTCAACGCTAAGTACGAATCTATTTCAAGTCGTCCCAGTTTGAAGTCGATTAAGTACGGAATTAGAAGTCGGTGTGTAAAGACTTAATGTTAAGATAATTAAAGAGGTTTCAGAAATAGTAACTCCATTCAGCAAACCTAATAATTGGATACTTAATGGAATTGAGAACTTTGTATAATTCTCTTTATCAAATGTTTTCAAATACAAATACTTTTATTTGTTAAACATAGGTAGGTTCTATACAGTGATGTTCTAATTAATTATTAAGGAGAGATAATAATAATTATATCCATTGTTATATTATTATACTCTTATTTTACGCACTTAGAATGTTGGTTGATTTTGGCGACTGTATAAGTCTGATGCTTTTGTCACTATTATTCTTATGTAATGCTGTATACAGAAGCTGTTGGTTTGCCTTTAATAAATAATCAAATAAATCATCATCAACAGCCTGTTGCAGTCCACTGCTGGACATAGGCCTCTCCAATTGTACGCCACTTAGATCTATTTTCGGCATGTCATCAAGAACCAAAAACTCGAAGACATGTGACATTCACCAACCCGCACTGGGCCCGCGTGGTGGATTACAGTCCATTCCCTCTCCTATGGAGGCCTCTATCCCAGCAGTGGGAACATTAAAAGGCTGATTTTGCTTGTGTGAGTACCTATACAAGTTTTAAAACATAAAATGTTTACACAACCAATTCTCGTTACATGTCATTTTTATCACTGTGTCACCTTAAATAGCCTTTTTTTCCACATAGGGCATCCATCGTCTCTTTGGTCCCTTCTCTTATAGAGATACACATTTATCCTCAAAACTTCCCAGGCAACAGTTCCCAACACTAACAATAAATATAATCAATCAATTGATTGAAACACCCAGAAGTAGATATACTTACAATAAAATTAATTGTAACTTACCCTTAATTGATTTTACAACCAGCCTCCAATTGACACAATAAAATTGATGTCGCCACCATCTTGATCAAGCCTTAGTGGGTTCGTTAGGAGCTCAAGTTTGATACGGCTCATAAAATAATGGGTTCTTAACCAACCGGTAATGGTCGGTTGCACGTAATTCTACTAGAGACGTTAAGCGTCCGTCAGTGCTGCGCAGTTTATCGGTTAAGAGGTCTTGCAAATGTAGAATGACGAGCTTCTGGAGTTCATGACGGTAATAGCCCACATTCAGCCAGCATTTTATTGTTATTGGGTACTCAAAGCTTCCTCGTAACGGGCTATCTGTCTATTATTTTTATTGTTTCATCTTTCTCGTTGGCCACCATTGGCTTATGTCTTGTTGGTTTAGTGCAGCGATGGCGAACCAATGGCACGCTACAAAATAATTCGGGAACACCAAATTAATGATTGATTGTCTTAAGATCTGCCTTAATTATGTTTAAATTAAAAAAGAAAAATTAGAGAAAAATGTGGTAAATGCTACCTCACATTTTTTTTTACAACTTGGATTGCATTATTCAAGTTTAAATAAAGATGTGTAATATACATATTTTGGAAATTAATATAGCCTTTGACACTCCACAACAACGTAGCTTTCTATTGGTGAAATAATTTTGAAAATCGGTTCAGTAGATCCAGAGATTACCCCTTACAACGTCACAAACTCACAAACGTTACCTCTGTATAATATTAGTATCTAGGTAGACGACATTTTTCTCGAGTAACAACTTATTGTGAACAATGGCTTTCTTTCGTGCTCCGCGCTCGATCTCCTTTGAGGCTGCCCGGCGAGCAGCTGATATTATAACCATGTACAATACATTGAATAGGAGGCGACTGATAATACCATAAAGCTGGCTTAGTCCTTAGCCGCATAGCACTGAACCATACTGTGTAGGTACATCACCGTCACCAAACCTTTAAAGCCTAGACCAGGTCGGCCCCTACAATTTTTCAACCTCTACAATTGGGGTTATTTATGAATGGGAAATCATCAAATGACTGCTTCCGCTCTGGGCGGAGTGAAAGGGAGTGTCAGACTCTTGCTGAATTAAACCCATCCGTGTTTTTCCTAATGCCCTTTGCGCTCCAGGACCGCTGCGACTCTTTAGAACAAATTCCGCAACCCTAGCAGTTCCGCAAACCTCAGTAATAGGGTATTTGACAAAAAATATCGAATTAGTCCATCAGATAAATTTCCAAAAAAATTGGATTCGTATTTTTTGCTTTATCAAGTCTATAACAAGTGACGAAGATAAAAAGCATCAAAGATCAGATGTGGGACCTTGCGACGACCCATCGTGGTAAAAAATGTAAGGAGTAGTGACGTCACACGAGTATTCAACGCACTAATTATCGTCTTCGATTTTTATATCTATGAAAAAGAAAAAAATCTTGTCAAATATTTTATGGAAATCTATGTGGAGGACTAATTAGACTTTTGTAATCAAATTGGGGATACCAGTATTATAAGGTCTATTTTTGTGTTAAAAACAGGTTTTCAAAATTAAACTTTACCTTGCCTAATCATAATCATGCAGAACAGTTGATATCCGAGTTATCGTGTCACGAACAATCGATTTTTATAACCAGCCAGCACTAAAACACATGTTGTTTATGACCATCCATATCACCCCCACGTAACTTATCGGCGGAATATGCTAAACCAGCACAGAAAGCGCTTAACCTAGTAGGAAAGCGGCTGTAAAATATCTCAGTACATTTTATATGCAAATCAAGTTGTGCAGCGAAGCGGTATTGTATCGTAGCGCTCATTCAGCTTTATTTGAAGACGTTTCATTATTCATGAAGGACGGAGCTCTTGCTTTGAACTCCATGGAGTTGAAAGACCTCTAGATTGCCTCTTTGGGGAAACTTTTGTTTCTTGATTGCGAAAGATATATTGATCTAGAAGTTATCGATCCTTAAAACTTTCTCACTCCGGTTTGTCACAAAGCTGTTTACGGTAATGGATATCTAATTGATTAAAAGAAAAACATTTTGAGAGTACTTTCATTGTGCGTGCAACTAAGAATTGGAAATCCCTGCCGAAGTTTGTGTTTGGTGATAGCTACAACCTGCAAAACTTTAAGTCAAGAGTATGTAGGTTATACTCCATCGTCGACCACATTACCTAAATTATCCCACTATCGTCTAAAACATTACTATATTATCTATAGTAAAAAAATATAATTATTCTGGTTGAACGAAGCTCTTAGAGCGAGTTAAGTGTGGTGACCCTAGTACAATTAGCTTTGTCAGCAATGCAGCTTCTTCCATATTTAGTGAGTAAGTAATTATAATGTAGGACATTGTCGTCACGCAGCAATCGTCATCTTAGCATAATTTAGCTATAAGAACCTTGTATCTTTAGGATTAAGACATTATTATCTCCACTGTCACTCTGTCAGTTAAATAAAGTTATTTTTATAAACTCTCCGATGGTAGTAACTTAATTAGCGCGAGTCCCGCTCCCTCTTGATCGTTTTGTCAGCCATTATCCCCCGTTCATCCACCATTTAATCAATACCTCCTCCCCCTCCAGGACGCCCACTACGAATGGAGTGAAACAGACATCCTATCCCACGGCTTCAGCGGCCTCAGCCTTCACCGACAAGACAGCCTCACCCAGCGTCCCTTGGCTGCCCTCAAGAGAACCGGCAGCAAAGGCAGTGCCTACAGCCTCCGCAGCATGAGGAAAGAGATCACGAAACCAGTCACACAGGTTGAAAGGCCTCCCACGATACCTGATGCAGGGTTTGGGACGCTGGAGATAAAGCTGGCGTATGAGAATGCGACCTCGTCTCTGGCTGTGACGGTGCTTAGAGCGAGAGGTCTCATTGGCATGGATATGACTGGACTGTCGGACCCGTTTTGTAGATTAGAAGTTTTGCCCAGAGGTGAGTTGATTTGGGTTAATTTTTAACGGACTTCCAAAGAAGGAGGAGGTTCTCAATTCGGATGTTTTTTTTTATGTATGTTCGGTCATAACTTCGTCAGGTATAGACGGTTATGAAAAATTATTTTTTATTCGAAAGGGGTTTTTTCCGAAATGGTTCCATTTAAATTTCATATAGATCTGATGATGGGTTTCGGAGACAGACAACGGAACTCTTCAAAAAATGATAGTAAATCTTTCGGGATTGCAGAAAACACCTATGTGATTAATACGTTTAGGTGGGGGGGGGGGGGGTGTATACCACTAAAGAGAGAAAAATAAAAAACTTTTTACAAAAAAATACAACCGACTTCTACACAAAAAAAAAAACAAAAAGTACAAAATAAATTTAATTTCGGAAGTCGGTGTTCAAAAAACGAAATAGCAACCAAAACAACGAGTTCTTTAGTTTAGTTTTTAACTACTGTTCTTTGGAACAAGACATGCTTTAGACTCCTAAAGGCATAGGATATATATGTATAGGTATGTATGTACATATATAAGAGACATGTTCTTGATGATTGTCTTGGAAAGGACTGACAAGAACCATAAAAAAAATTAAATACAACTCTCAATTACAATGATACAGGACATTATATAAACGATTCGTATAATATAGCCCCTAAACAAAAACAAAAAAACCTACACAACATTTATTTATTAATTCATTAACATTTTATTTTATGCGCAATAATGTGTGTAAAATTATCGGAATAAACGAGTTAATTTATTACTATAAATCTAAAACACATTATTTAGATTCTAGAACAGTTGTAGCGAGTCCCTACCTCCCTATTCTGATGCACTATGTGGGGATAATGGTCAGGTAACTTATTCCTTACGTTATCGTTCTCTTCACATCCGGCCTCAGATACCTACTTTGTTTGTTTACTAGTAACACTAGTTATAAGATATTTTACTAACAAAATGGACTATATTGTTGTCTAATTTTTAATAAATAAATCTAAACATATAAATAAAATTGGAGTCTGTTTGTTATATTGAAATAACCGCTTTTTACTACATGCATATATGTACATGTACGGTACATACACCAAAATAACAATTATTACAATTGTTGTCTGTGTGTCTGTCTGTTTGTTCCGGTTAATCTCTGAAATAGCTGTTAGACATGGGTCGGATTAGGTAGAAACGATACCTAATCCACCTAATCCTAGTATTTAAAAATACCTAATCCATTTACCTAATCCGAATATTTATTCATAACATCCGCTGGCCTGTTACAATATTATGTATCGTATTTGGATTGGGTAAGAAATATTCGGCATGGAGTATGGACGTTCCGTTTCTGATATATTGTGGAACGGTGGATTATATTTCGTTTTTAATTGTGTGTTATGTTATATTTTCGTTGTGTCCAGTGCAGAATCTTAAAATGTCGTCTATTAGACATTCTCATAGGCTTAGGACCATCTTGTGTAGATTCACACAATTCAACAACACAAAAGGCGTATGTAATCATTTTGATTAACTTTGTGCAATAATTGAGATTGGTAGGTACTTTTTACAATTTTTCTATATTGAATTTTATAATTTTCAGGTTTATCTTTTTTTAATTGTATTTTTTTTTTGTTTTTATCACAAAGTAGTCCAATGGTCCCCACATTTTTATGAGGTATCTTCTGTTTAGACTGTGTAAGAATATTTTGTGCCATACCTAATCCTCGACGCTTTGGATTAGGTACGGACTAGTATCGAAAAATACCTAATCAAAATACCTAATCCAATATTTATGCCTCACCTCTAATAGCTGTACTGATTTTGACGGGACGTTTATTGGCAGGTAGCTGATGTAATAAGGAGTAACTTAGGCTACTTTTATTTTAGAAAAATCTTTTATTTTAGAAAAACAAAGTAATGTTGCAATGTCCAAGTACCAATAGCCACCACTGTGCCGTCACGTCGGGCGCCTCTATATCACAAAGAATCGGGGGGTTAGTAACTATTCCACGCGGACGAAGTCGCAGGCAGAAGCTAGTTAAAAATAAAAATTAAAAGCAATTTCAATCTATGTTCGATGTTTTGTGATTCAAACAACGAACTTTCATGATTGTTGTTTCTAAAAGTATTTTAGTTAAAAGTGCTCCCCACTCACGCGACTATTCTGTCAACTTCCAGAGGGCTCCTACTCCAACAGGCTGCGCACGAAGACAGTCCACAAGACCAAGAACCCGGAGTTCAACGAGACGCTGCACTTCTTCGGCATCACGGAATCCGACCTCGCCGTCAAGTCGCTGGAGATCGTGCTGTTCGATGATGATAAGTAAGGACATTACTCGTATCCTACGTCCTACTAGTAAAGACATCGAAACATGTAAAATACTCTCACATCATACACACACATATACATGATGACACAGCATCACTTAGGGAAGGTTCATATCTGACGGAACACGCGTCGCGTATTATCGGTCGCGTAACGCCAGAACAGACAAATGTATAGAATAACACTTGACCGTTCACACTCAACCGATGATACGTTAGTGCGTCGAGTGTGAACGGTCAAGTGTTTTACTATACATTTGTCAAGAAGTCTAAAAACGGTTCAAAACAACATCATTATCTGCCTAGCCTTTTTATATTGCTGCCGCTGAAACCAATTGTTGTAACTCCAAGTCCGTTGAAGGCAATACAGTGCATGATGTTTTAATAAATGCCAAAAGATGTTTGAAATATCTTTCGAAATATCGATCGATTACACGATTATCTATCATTAATTATATGATAATCTTCGCGAAATTAACGAAGAACAAGTAGGATTTTCTCTCTGGAATTCCTTTGTCGAGATTTCAATGTTTTTTATGCTGAATAGCGACACAAAACACGTGTTTCACTCGATCTCAACAACCTTCAACTTCAAGCAAAGTCTGGTACAATTTTAGTGAAGTACCTAACAACTACTACCATATGTATGTAAGTAGCCCAATACACAGAGAAGGAGGATAGCGCGTAGGTGGCGATCAACTAAACTCTTGTTTACAGTCAATAGAGGACAGAAGTAACTTTTAAGTTGACAAGTTAGGCTCGCACAAGTAACTGGAACGTGCCTGGAATCTCACGCGCCTAAAGGAGATTGATCTCATGGTCCCGAAATAGAATCTGATAAAAATAACCTTCAAATATCCCGACTACTTTTCTACTGTTAGTTTAGTTAGGCCGCTATCCCACTGGCGTTTTACGAGCGTTGACGTCAACGTCGCGTCTGTGCAGCGTCGACGTCGCGCAGACGCGACGCGTCGCGTCGTCCTGTGTCAAGCATTAACGTCCGCTGAACGCGACGTTGACGTAGCGCATATGATACTATTTGAGGCGTACAATCAGAAACATAATGAATTCCGAATTCAGTAACTGTGCAAATGGCCGCCGGCCATAGCCCCCGCCCGTACCCACACGGACAACGCAGGACGGCGTGATTGTACCTTGTTACCAACAAACGCAACGTTAACGTTGAGCAGACGCGACGTTGACGTCGCGTTCAGCGGAGGTTATTGCTTGCCACAGGACGACGCGACGTCGACGCTGTACAGACGCGACGTTGACGTCAACGCTCGTAAAACGCCAGTGGGATAGCGGCCTTAGTAATAAAATAAAAAGAGGAAATATTTTTCAACTTTTTATACGAACGAAAAAGAGATACTAGAAAAAGCAAGTTACTAAACAGCTTGTAAAAACAAAATCATTTCAGCGTATAGAAAGAAAAAAAGAAAAAGAGGAATAATAATACATATCTGTATCTTTACCGTGACTGATGGATGACTTACGATGCCAAAATAACATGCGTGTTTACTGTAGCATCCTCAGTCATCCTTTTTGAATCCATCCAATATTTTTTTTTTTTTACGTATTCAACAAGGCTTGTGAAAAAAACATTTCTTATCGCCACTGAAGCTTCAAAATGAATATATTGTCGTAAGGCAATCCTCGAAAATCGCCGGATGCGTCAAAAACTAGGTCAAACAGAACACTTAACTTTTCCGCTCTGGGAAACTCCGACACATGTTCAGAGAATACTTTAGTCAAATAATTTGTTAACATAGCTATCAAATTGTGTTACTTGTCAACGATACACAATATACTGTCTTTTGTTAAAATTTTTGAGTTCCGAGCCGATGTGGAAAACATAAACCTTGTATAAAAAAAATAGGATGACTCGGTTGTCTCTCTGTCCGTTTGTTACAGACGATTTTCTCAGAAAAATATTATATCTTCTGTGACCCAAAGATAGACGTGTGACGAAAATAAATACCTGTTTTCAAAACGGGATCACTTTTTGGGGGCAAAATTGAAAACTTAAAAAATAAGTTTTTCCAACTGTACCGTGTGATGCATAGAAATATAAAATACTATTATTATTATATCTATGGTGTGATGTATCAAAATGAAGGGCGTATTGTGAGGGTTCGAATTCTGTCTCTGTTCTGTTTTTTTTTTTTTCATAATTGTAATTTATGATTTGGGGGACGGGGAAGGCCCAGCAGTGGGACAGTACGGGCTAATTAAAATTATAAATGTTTTGGAAGTTATTCATATCCGAAATTACTGAACCAAACGTTTTGGAAAAAAAAACAAAAGTCAATAGTTCTCTGCCTATAATATGTTACAGAAAAAACTATAATAAGTCTAGAAAAACTATAGTAAGTAACTAACATGATACAAAAATGAGATTCTTTCAGAACCCTTTGCATGCGAGTCAATCTCGTACTTGGCCGGTTTTCACTGTCTTTTGTGTCTCGTAACCTGAAAGAGACAGTGAATCCTAGTGCGTGATCTAGGGTATAAATTAACATGAAGCTTTTCTTTTTGCCACGTTGAAGATCATCATTTATTATTCTTGCATTCAAAAGGTCTAAGTTCTATCCAGTTTTTATAAAGCCTATCTATCTTAACGAGCTAGATATTAAATTTTACCACAACAACTTTAATTACCTCCTCGAGATTGCCTGCAACCTCGAGATTGACTTGCATTTTCACTCGAAGCATGTCGGCTTTGGTTGGAGCTAAGTTTTCAGTTGGGATATTTACTTAGCGAAGCGTGTTGTAGTTCAGACATATCTGCCCAAGTTCCGCGGGTTTATGGCAGCTCGGTTTCATTGAAGTATTCTACATACTCGTAATGCAATGCAAAGTTTGTTACTGTAAAACCTAATATCACCTTGCTATAACTATAAGATATATATTTCATAATTTCGAGGTTTTTTTTTACATTTCACCTCAAAATTCATAATGGTGTACATATATGACTAGTAGACGTTCCAACCACGTCTAATTGGCAAATACAAAATAGATCATGAAAAATACTCAGACCAAAATCCCAGTACTCAGGTAAAAAGAAATAACTTAAAAAATATCTATAAAATATTATTCACCGATTGGTGTGTGTGCCAATATCAGGAAAATATGTGTAACGTTCAGGTAATTTAAAAAAATATCCTTTTATCCCCAGATACGGCTGCGACGAGATGGGTTCAGCGACAGTTGCCCTACGAGAATGCACGAAGTCCCCCGCACAACTCCGCCTGGCCCTGTCGGGTGCCTCGGGCTCCGAGCCCACTGGCCCCAGGGTGCTGCTGGCGCTGTGTTACAGTACCAGGAGACGGGCACTCGTCGTTACCATCTGTAGAGGAGCTGACTTGCCGGCGCAGGATAGCAATGGATACTCGGATCCGTTTGTTAAACTGTAAGTAAGAAGGAGACGAGGCCCTGACTTGGTTTTTTTTTTATTCTTTGAACTTAAACTTGGTCAAAGTTATTTTTTTGTGCGATGCCAAGTAAGATGAATTTGTTTCTTTTCAGGCATTTGGACCCAGATCCCTATCACAAGAAGCACAAAACATCGATAAAATGGCGAAACCTAAACCCAGTATGGAACGAAGAGTTCCTTTTCGAGACTCGTCCAACCGAACTTTCCCGCCAAAATCTGACATTGACAGTTTGGGATAAGGATTACGGCAAACCCAACGACTTTTTGGGCAGCCTTGTTTTAGGAGCAAGTTCAAAAGGAAGGAGACTAAAACATTGGATGGACTGCATAAAGTTTCCTGACCATCGTCACGAGTCCTGGCATTCGTTAACTGATACGCAACATCTGTAGTTATTGATTTTATTTACTTTTTGTGTAAATGGAACGTTCTCTATAAAAATCTATTTGTATAAAAATAGTCTATTGTTTTATTCGACCAGTCGCCAGTTCGTAACTGTCGGAAAAGTCAGCTTTAAAATGTATGTAAATTGAAAACTGGTTTTCACTTTCTAATTCTGAGAAATGTTATTACTTACATTTTAGAAAATGAGTAGAGAAACCACTCACCAAAAGATTAGTAAATTATTTTCAGAAGATATAATTGTAGGTATGGACCTATAAGGTAAAAATAAATGAGGAGAGCTTCAAAGTAAAAGGGTGCTGCATAAAGTTATAAATAATTAAATATTTATTGTATACCTTTAGAAAAAAAAAACACGAGGTACCCATTCAATGAGCAAAAATTAGTTCTGAATATTTTATTTATTTAATAGAAACGCACGCTCTTTTGCTTCCATAACTATTATGGGGACTTAAAACTGTTAAAGAATTTCTAGAGAATCAAAAATATATTTACTTACTTATATCCTTATGACGATAAATAAATATAGTTAAGTATTTACTTATAAATTAAAAAAAAATTGATCGTAAAAAAAACAGCTCGTGTTCTCAAACAAAAATGGTGATACGAACCAATTTGAACAGAAAAAGTCTTAAAGGCGCGATTCCATTAGGCAAGTTACTTGTATGCAAGTTGCAAATTGCATACAACTTGAACAAACCTGCATACAAGCTACAACTTGTGTGAGGTAGTTTGAACTTGTACATTTTTTCATTCAAGTGACGTGCAAATTGAACGCGTAAACGTTAGTTGCACAAGTTAGCAGCACCAACCACAGCAGCACGTCTTATACCCATGATGTCCTTCTCAATTGTTGAACATCTCCACTTGTATGCAAGTAAAACCTGTATGCAATTTGCACACTCTCAAAAACATGTTTCAAATGCAAACAACTTGTACGCAAATGTGACGTCATACTTGCATGCAAAACTTGCCTAATGGAATCGCGGCTTAAATGTTTGAATGTTACATAGATATGTAGAGTTTAATCTCAATGTATAAAATAACGATGCATGTATTTACTTAGTTAAGTTTGAATCCATATTATACTTAGATAGAGTAAAAAGTTGTTGAAAGTAATTTCTGTGTATTTTTGTACTTTGCTGTTCCAATTTGCATGTGCCAAATGTATCTTTGAAGTTTAGTAATTAAGCTGACGACTGCCTTTATATTGTGTACCTACCTAATACTGTGAAATGTGAAATAAACATTTTTCGAAAATAATCGCTGTTTACTATGTAAAAAATCGTTTCACGGTATTCGAATAACTTAATTGCATACCGTGATAAAACACAGAAAAACACAAATTTTCAACAATAAATCGAGTCTTTTATTCAGCATATTGACTAAAGTTTGTCGTAACTGACTGTACCTTACTCAAACGGATAGTTATGAATATAAAAATAAAAATCATCGCTCATTTAGTATCTAGTAAGAACATGTGCTCTATTTTCAAAAGCTGTAACGCTCAAGCTCAAATGATAAAACGTATAGGTACCTACTTAATTTTCTATAACGTTCGTTCTTTAACAACACTTTCTCTCTCAAAATGAACGTTCATTTTAGTATAATCTTATTATCAACTTGTTGAATTATCAGTTGATATTAGCGCACCCTGACAAGGATAGCTTACATTCGAAAGGAATGGTGGGAGCTAGAGTGAGCGAGTGAAGCGAGTGAACTTAGCTCCCGAGAAATAGAAGCCCTGCACAGCGGGGCTCTGTCAGCTTCCGTTGGTCAAGACCGTAATTTAAGTCAAATGTATATTCGAATAAATTAGTGATGTGTAGCGTTTCCAAACGCCACATCTTATTTGAGAGAACTTGGCAATAAATAAGCAGGACCCATTTACTAATTCCGTGCTTTATAAACTTATAGCCTCATACGCAATTTATATAATCATAAAAGCTTCGGTTGTATGTAGGCTACTTTAACGGGCTTTCCTGTGGCGGCCCTAATTGATATAAATATTTAAGCCTCCAGCCAGAGCTTATAAAAACTCACAAACTAAGTGACTAGTTTCTACGCGCTTGGGGCGTCGCTGGGGGGAAGCAGCTAGGGACAGGCTGGAACGAAATAGGAATTTCATTTAGTGACGGACGCAAGGGATGGAATGACACGATTGCGGTCCATGTAGGCTTTATTTATGTGTCGGATTATTCTAAAATATTCTAACATAGAAAAGCCATTCCCTAATTGTGGAGCGCAACAATATCATAAAGTTGTTATATTATAGTTCTAAGATTATAACAAATCAAATTTATATCAAACGAAAAATAGCTAAACATAAAATTACACACCCAATCAAATTACATTATAAATAAACAAGTCAGATAATGTTGAAAGTTTGCGAAAAACGAAACGCATAACCCGAACGCAGTAACGAAACGTTAAAAAAAGTTGTTTTGTGAACTTTTTTGACATGTAGGAAATCGTGAGAAAATCGTATTTTATTCAAAGTAGTGACTATAACTTGTTGAATTTAACCTTATTTTGTTAGTTATGTGTTAATTTAAGTTTATTACAGTATGGCGTTTCTGTGTCCAGTTAGAATTAGAAGGGGGAAGAAGAAGAAATGTAAGTATCGAGCTTTCATTGGGAACTTTTCAAGTCAATGACCTCATACTTTCTATATAATTATAAATATATAAAACTAGTAATTTCATCCTGTTTCACCTGACAACCTGTATGCCCAATACCCTTGACCGTGAGAACCTCAAATTAAGTATTGTAAATGGCTGTCTAAATAAAAAAAACTTGTCGAACCATAGATGCAAAAGTTTTTGAATGTATGATTCAGACCACAATTTTTGAATGAATAAACCACTTGAAAGTTATTTATTAGAATTAATTATTGAAATATATTCTAGATTTTGCTTTCCCAACCTGTTTTAATTTAATATTCAACATCTTTATATTTCAATCCTAGAGTAACATAAAATAGCTTTGAAGCTCTTTAAGTCCAATAAAACCATTCAATGACAAGTAATTGATTTACCAGACACGCTAGATTGATCATACATGGTATCAGTTTGGTCTTATGACTCGTGAACACTACCTGCCATTTTTTGCAATGTTATAAATTGGTCACAGTGATATTAAAGTTTTACACTCTCATAAAGTTGATTATTAAGTCTTCAAATACAAATTTGACCTAATATGTTGTTTAAAACTGAGTGACATCAGAGATCTCGGCTTTTCCCTGCATAGAACTCCTTACTCCTGCTGGCACAAGAATTTGCTACTGTGCAGCGACTCACAGAGTGTACCCAACCTTCATTTAATTTTACCTGTACCTAACTTTATCACTAAACCAACAAAACTTGTTCCTCAAAACATCAATTTCACTGTATTTTCATATTTTCTCCATTCTTTGGTTAACACATAAACTGACTTCTTTCCAGCAAGCAGCGGTGACTCAGACAAAGACTTATCACGTCCTGGCTCCGGACTAAGTCCTGGCATGGGACGCATCACTGGCTCGGCCAGCATAGAGACCCTCGTTAGGGTGGGCATCGAGAAGGAGCACGGGTTGAGTCCTGACTCCAAGATGGTGGTGCTACATGACTTCACTCCTTGCGTTGATGATGAATTAGAGGTTAGAATATATATTTTTTTATTTGACACCTGAATGTTTTGGTAACTTATACAGATTTTTTCAATCAAGTTATATAAGCTTATGAACAAAAACCAAATTAATTCATATAAAACTTTTGATGCCCAGAACTTGGACAAAGGTTAATAATAATTTCTTTGTGTGCGCACAACTCTCACCGAAGTCGTTGCTACATATAACAACGAGTTGTGCAAACACATATAAATTAATGCTCGACCAATATCCGTGTTCTGGGTACGGAAAGTGTTCAAAGACTCATTCTAGAAATTAAGAGCTGAATGTTTAACCTTTTTGTTACGAAGCTGTCATCTTAAATATCTTTGCATTGTAGTTAAACCTTTAGCGTGTGTGTAGCCAAATAAATTGTTTTTCCTTTTTTCACTTTATTTTTTTTCCATTTATCAGTCTTACTATGGCATGAGCAGAGTCTTTGCTACTCTCATAATTCTCCAGATCAATTAGTAGAAAAGGATTACATACTTGAAATACAATAATGGCATATCAATGTCAATATCACCTTACTATCTAATGAAGATAATATGAGATAGGTCCAAGACTTGCTAAATATACATTCAATATTCCAGGTAAAACGTGGCCAAATAGTAAACGTACTGTACCGAGAGAATGACTGGGTGTACGTGATCGTGGCGGAGTCCCGGCGCGAGGGCTTCATCCCGCACTCGTACTGCGCGCCCTGCGAGCACCACGACCTCAAGAAGAAGCTGCCCCGGAGTCGCTCCCCCACTGACCTGGCGCATCGAGATGTTTCACAGTGAGTACTACAGACTTTATGGTTTTAGATATTTTTATTTTCTCAAAAGATTTACAATCACTTACAGAAAATATACAATATTATAACTTATAAATACATGAGGCCGATTTGCGTAGTGGGTTGGTACAATAAGTCAATAACAAAGAAATGACATTGGAATTTCATAACAGTTTTAGTAAACTCGTAAAAAGGTAATTGTAGAAAATAATAGAACTAAGTGCACGACATCTTATGCGCTAATGCGGGTAGGTGTGCATGAGCTGAGTGTACAGTCATAGAAAAATACAATACATGTTTATTAAAGCCCATGACACAGTGATTGTTTCACCGCATTTAAAGTAGGCACATGGGTGCTATTGTTGTGCACGTACCTAAATTTATATTTTTAACTTATTAGTAATATGGATGTTATACTTTACATTTAATACCTAATTTTTATTGACTTATGTCTGTCCACAATCTACCTTGATGAAAAGCAATGATGTGGTTAACGATAGAACATGCCTTCCTCAAAGTAGTCTTGACTATAAGTCAAGCCTGCATAAGTTTCTTTTGACTTGATAAAATTTGAACTCATACCAATAGCAACAAGGATAATGTAACCAAGGTTTTGTAATACAGAACTTGGTCTAAAAGAATGTCCGTGGAGTTTCTTGCATGTTCTTCTCCATAGTGATTTACTCTTTCGAATGTACAAATAGCTTCATGTTTTTGACTGATCAACCTTGACAATTCAAAAGTGCCTGTAAATGGTTTATTTGAAACTAGCGACCCGCCCCGGCTTCGCACGGATGCAATGTAGATACTAATGTTTTCTCTACTATAATATGCATGTATTATACATATAAACCTTCCTTAAGAATCAGTCTATCTATTAAAAAAACCGCATCAAAATCCGTTGCGTAGTTTTAAAGATCTAAGCATACATAGGGACAGACGGCGGATAGCGACTTTGTTTTATACTATGTAGTGATAAATGCTTTGAATCTTGAAAGTTGTATAGCCCCATAGCCAAATACTTTACTTTCTGTGACTAACGTACATTGCTTAATTGACATAAACAATTCAAATAGGTACCATAACTGATTGCTTGTATTGTTCACCTGAAAGGATTTTTTGATAACTTTTGGCTAGTTACAAAAACAGAATTTGTCGATTAAAATTACATTTTGATCTTGATAAATGACAAAGTATACCACAAATAATTGTGCAGTTAAGTTATGAATGGCACATACCTATAATTTATTACATTTGTGATCCAAGTTTAGTTCTTTAAAAGTAACAAATTATCTAACAACTACCTTTTTTTTCTGAATGGGAAATCATCAATTGACAGCGGAAGGGAGTGCCAGACTCTTACTGACTAAAACCCACCCGTGTTCCTCCTAGTGCCCTTTGCGTTCCAGGGCCGCGGTGACTCTCTCGAACAAATTCCACAACATGTAACACGTACGTGTCCTCAGATTATCGGTATCAGACGGCGTGACAAACGACGGGCACTCCGAGTTGGGCAGCGAGGGAGAGGCGTGTCCGTTCAGCAAGGATCCCTCCGGCCGCTACGTCGTGCTCTACACCTTCACGGCGAGGGACGAGAACGACGTGGACGTGGAGCGCGGGGAGTTTGTCACCGGTAAGTTACAGCAATGGTGGCCGAGTTGTAACGGTTCCGACTTACGAATTGTAGGTCGCGGGTTCAAACCCAGCCAGGCGCATTACTTTGTGTAATTAATTTCTTCACCACTGCTCTCAAAACGGTGAAGGAAAACATCGTGAGGAAACCGGCATGTCCTAGAACCAAAAATTCGAAGACATGTGACATTCACCAACCCGCACTGGGCCCGCGTGCTGGATTACGGCCCATACCCTGGAGAGGAAGCCTGTGTCCCAGCAGTGGGAACGTTAAAAGGCTGATTATGTAAGTTGCAGCAGCTTCAAAGGCACATGAATACCGTATACACCTTTACCCTTTTTTTTTGGATGGGAAATCATCAAATGACCCCTCCCGCCCTGGGTGGAGCGGAAGGGAGTGTCAGACTCTTACTGACTAAAACCGACCCGTGATCCTTCTTGTGCCCTTTGCGTTCCAGGGCTGCGGTGACTCTTTCGAACAAATTCCGCAACCTTAGACCTTTACCCTACCGCGAAAACACGAATTGATGCCTGAAATAGGGATGTTTCCTGAGTAAAAAATATATGATTATGTTTAGTCCGTCAGTTAGATTATAGAAAAATATTGGACACGTATTTTTTCCTTTATCAAATCTATAAAAACTGACGAAGATACAAAGCATCAAAGATCAGGAGTGGGAGCGTGTGACGTTACGGCTCGGTAAAAATTGTAGCGAGTAGTGACGTCAAACGAGTTTTCAACGGACTGTATCGTTTTCATTTTTTGTTTACGTGAAAAAGGAAAAAAATACGTGTCCAATAATTTTTGGAAATCTATCCGACGGAATAATTATTTTTTTTTAGTTAACTACCCTATTATGTTACCACCATACATGCCTTGCAATTGCCGATTCTGCGAGTACGCAAAAGGAATATTGAGCCCTGAATTCAGAGGTACTCATGCTGTTCGGTGCTCTATGCCTTCAACTCGGCAGATACTGGGATGGAACTCAATGAGATATTGAGAATGGAAGACATATTGCGCCGAAGGCAATACAGTATGTTAAATAACAGAGGGCGTTCCCTTAAACTCGTTAATCTATATCATTAATAGATTAAAATTAAAATATCAGCATAGAAAAATAAGCATAAAATAATCCGAATTCAAAAATATAATTAATTGACAATAAATTCGAAATATCCTGTTTAAAATCAAAATAGTAGCGCGGAACAGTACTCGTAGTAGTAATGCCCAAACCGGCAAGTACGCGTGTACAGTGTTTCTTTAACGTATTTATTTATCATTTTTATTGAATATTTTAATATTAAAAAAAATACATTATATTTTCGAATGGTAATGTTTTTTTATCATATATGGATGCTATTGCGGGTTAACGGAAACGCCCTCTGTTAGTTAACATACTGTATAACTGGGTTTCATGGTTTAACTAGCTGCCGCCACCGACTTTACCCACCTTATCATTTGCCTAGCCTTTTCCCAACTAAATAGGAGTAGGCTCCCAGTCAAACCAGATTCAGCTGAATACCAGTATTTTATGTGATTCGACTGCCTATTTGTTCTCCACAACCCAGTAACTGGGTAACAAGGCAACAAGACTAATGTCAGATTTTCTGTCTCAGTTACCACCATACATAATTTTTTAATGCCCAAAACTTCTTGGGTATAATATAACATAATTCACAATGCAATTGTATCTTGGTGTTTGGTGAATGCAGATCCATTTCATTCAAGTGGCGCTAACTTATCTTTCTTTAAAATGCATTTTTAGCAGAATTATATCTTTACAATGTTTTAAAGTTTAGTACACTGTAAAGACTGAGTTGTTCTAAATGAAACTTTTAATAACATAACTACAATTACGTTGCCTTGTCTATACTAATATTATAAAGAGGAAAGATTTGTATTTTTGTATGTAATGAATAAATTCAAAAACTACTGGACCGATTTCAAAAATTCTTTCACCATTAGAGAGCTACATTCACCCTGAGTAACATAGGCTATATTTTATCCCCGTATTCCCATGGGAACGGGAACTACGCTGGTGAAACCGCGGGCGCTGCTAGTCTTGTATAATTGGAAACATGTATATTATATCTTTATCAGTCAATTTTCAAGCCTTTATTAAGAACTAGCTTCTGCCAGCGACTTCGTCCGCGTGGAATAGTTACTTTACCCCCGATTTTGAAACTCTCAGCCCGATCGGTTTAAAATTGACAAAGTTTCATACAAACGTTCATCTTAAACGTTCATTATTTTATCCCCTTGGGGGTAGAATTAATCAAAATCCTTTCTTAGCGGATGCCTACGTCATAACATCTACCTGCATGCCAAATTTCAGCTCGATCCGTTCAGTGGTTTGGGCTGTGCATTGATAGATCACTATGTGATCCCGTTTTCCCAACATTTTCCTTCGCTGCTCTGCTCCTATTGATTGTAGCGTGATGAAAAGTATACTATAACCTGCCCAGGAGTATGAAGAATAATTGCACCAAGTTTCGTTAAAATCGGTCGAGTAGTTTTTGTTTCTATAAAGAACATACAGACAGACAGACAGACAGACAGACAAAAATTTTACTGATTGCATTTTTGGCACCAGTATCGATCACTAATCACCCCCTGATAGTTATTTTGAAAATATATTCCTTGTACAGAATTGACCTCTCTACAGATTTATTATAAGTATAGATATAGATGAAGTGACACTTTTAAAGTCTAAACCATGGTCGACACCACATAAATGTGGAATAAAGGTCATTGACCCACCTACATTTATTGTCATACTTAATTCTGAAAACAGAAATAATGACATAAAGCTGTCCTGAGTCATAATCTATCGTGATCTTTTAGATTTACTAATAATGAAAAACGATTCGTATTTTTTACGAATAGGTGGTTTTTCATCTACATTTCTACACTAATATTATAAAGAGGTGAGATTTGTATTTCTGTGTGTGTGTATGTTTGTAATGAATATACTCAAAAACTACAGTGCCTATTTCATAAATTCGTTCACCATTAGGAAGCTAAAAGGGAATGCAAATCTTGCGAGATTGGGGCTCAATCGAGATCCCAGGAATTTATGAACTCCGAGATCTCGCGAGGTTGGCAGTTTTGTATGTATGTTTTTTGCAAATAATCACAATATTTGAATAAAGTAGGAAAAAAAAAAACTATAAGTATTACAAGACAAATGCAAACAGCTGCAAACAGATGGCAGCTCCGTCCGTGTCAGTCCGTGCACTTCGAATAAGACATTTTTATGCTCGAGTGCGAAAAAGGGCGAGATCTATCTCGCTAAAAAAGGCCGAGATCTCGCGAGAACGAGATTGCATTCCCTAGCTACATTCACCCTGAGTAACATAGGCTATGTTCTATCCTCGTGTTGCCACGGGAAGGGGAAACGCGGGTGAAACCGCGGGGCGCTGCTAGTATTAAGTAAAGAGCAAAGACCGTTATGCCAAATTTATCTGGTTTCGACCTTAGGGGCCATCCATAAATTACGTAATTGTCACCCCGTCCCCGTCCTTGTCACAGCTGGTCACATTTGTGAGACCCCCCTCCCTAGTGTGACGTCATTTATTTTACAATTTTATTCGTGTTTTACTTAACACTTAGATTAAAATAGATTTCGAAATGTGACGTCACGAAATTTGAAACCCCTCCCACCCCCTTGTCACACAATGTCACACTTCGTCCACCGCCTCCCTCCCCCTTAACGTGTGACGTAATTTATTCATGGCGCCTTACATATATATGCACACATATGTATATGTAAATATATTAATCTTTAAAAAAAAAAAGATTTTACTTTGTTAACTCCAGTCGTAATTAATAGGTATGACAAATCTCTTGCAGTTAAATATGTACAAATTATAAAATGATCTACTTATTATGTGTTTCAGTTCTGAACAGAGAAGACCCGGACTGGTACTGGATCGTGCGCAGCGACGGCCAGGAAGGGTTCATACCCTCCGGCTTCGTGTACCCTGCTGTCGTTCAAGGTAATACGATGGTCATGAGCTATTTACTGCAGTGGCCTATTATATGTGGAATTCAAAATTCAAAAGTCATTTATTCAAACTAGGCTGAGAGACAGCACTTTTTGAACGTCAAATTTTACATAAAGAATGCATTGAATCGGTTGCGCAACCAGGGTCACTGCAAACACAAATTGAGGAAATGAGGTTTTATAGACATGTTGGTTACCCAATGTGAGTATGGTTCCCTATTTCAGGTACTGGGCCCAAATAATCAAAGGTGTTAACCATCCACTTGAAAAACTTTTTCCAAAAAATTACAACCGACTTCTCCACAAAAAAAAAAACAAAGAGTACAAAATAACTTTAATTTCGGAAGTCGGTGTTCAAAAAACGTAAAAGCAACCAAAAACAGCGAAATCCTCCTTTTTTTAAAGTCGGTTGAAAAGATAAAGAATTCATTTATGTATTTACCTAATAACAGTCCAGTGCTGGACATAGACTTCTACCAAGCTGCAGTATCTCGTCTATCCCACTATAAGGCAACCCACACTATACCGTCATTATCATCATCATTTCCCACTTATATTGGGGTCATTTTTGAGTGTCCATTTTCCCAACCATATTGAGGTCGGCTCGCAGTTAAATCGGATTCATCTGAATACTAATATTTAACGTGGACCGGCTTCCTACCAGACCTCCACAACCCATTAACTGGGTAACACGATTTCTTTTTAGCTCCGCTGTCATTAAATAAAGTAATTAATTAGCCTCCCACCCATACGCCATGTTAAAGTTAAACAAAGATTATATAATATTACGTTATAATATTAAAGATTATATGATAAAAATTATGCTTTTGAAAAAGTAGATGTGTGAATTATAACAATTCACACATCTACTTTTTCAAAAGCATAATTTTAATTAATGTTAATGTTTTAATTAATCTACTATGTGTAACAGAATAAACACAAAACCTGAAAAAGGCTCATTGTACTCATCATTATGAAAAATAAAAAATCATCAGGATTAAAAGTATAGTTAAAAAAAAAACAAAAAAACACGCTTTAATAGCAATCTACTTCGAAGTGGTAAAAAGTCAGCGATGAGTTACCGAACATAAATGTAAGGAACAGCTGTTTTTTTTTTTCGCGATTTCATATTTGGTCCCACAGTAAAAGTTGTTCATAATGAGTACAATGACCACTTAAGAGGTTGTTGGTGTTTTTCAAATAACCCTGCATAGTAAAAATAAACAAAGCATAAAAAATAACTATGGGACCACCTGATTTATTTTCATCTTAAAAACAATTTTTTTTTATAACACTTTCAGCAACTCAACAAGACAACACACAGCCGATCCTATCACCACCGCCAACGAATCCCAACAACTCGTTGATGAACAACAAGCTCAACAACAGCAACCCGCAGCCACAGGACAGCGACGGGCGATACCACGGCACCGAACTAGTCATGCTCTACGATTATAAGGTACAACAACACATTGATGAACAACACGCACTGACATTGCGCGTAGAATGCTGAAGTGGAAGTAGACCGGCCATGTTATATTTTATTTTATTTATTTGACATAGGCACACCAATGACTTGTTTACAGAACATTATTTTATGAAAACATTTACAAGAGAATCCTGAGTAAACAAGTCACTTACAGGCATGCACATCACTCTCAAGGTAGGTCTAATTAAAAATTGTAGTAAAATTTAACAAATAATAAACATTAAACAATAAGAAAAATAATAACAATTTATAAACATATGTTTGTAGATGTCTGGTCGATGGATCAGACAGATGATCTATATTACTTAAATATTATATTTGTATTAATTTAATATTAATCGCGTTTCTGAGTTTTTTTTTTTTTTGTTTTTTTCGTACTGCACTTACCACAATTATTCTCTGCATCACCCAAAGGTAAAAAAATAAAGTAAAGTATTAAATAAATAAATATGGGCAAACGTAGGGTGGGACGCCCTGCGGCACGATGGATCGATGGGTTGAGGAAGGTGACTGGCTGCGAATGGCTGAGGACTGCTCAAGATACCGGTTTTGATCAGCCTTTTAATGTTCCCACTGCTGGGACACAGGCCTCCTCTCTAGGAGAGGGAATGGGCCGTAATCCACCACGCGGGCTCAGTGCGGGTTGGTGAATGTCACATGTCTTCGAATTTTTGTTTCTAAGACATCCCGGTTGCCTCACGATGTTTTCTTTCACCGTTTTGAGAGCAGTGGTGATGAAATTAATTTAGTGGTGATAGAGTAATGCGCCTGGCTGGGTTTGAACCTGCGACCTACAATTCGTAAGTCGTGGCCATTACCACTCGGCCACCACTGCTCTCTCGTTTTGATAATTACCTTGTCTTGTCCGGTGCTGACGGGACAAGACCGGTTCTTTGGCGGCAATTGGGTGAGACATAGTAAGTCTGTGTGTTGTGTTGCAGGCGCAGGCCCCGGACGACCTGTCGGTGAAGCGCGGCGAGTGGGTGTACGCGGACCTGACGCAGCAGACGGTGGAGGGCTGGCTGTGGGCGCACGCCCCCAAGTGCCGCCGCTCCGGCTTCATCCCCACGGCCTACGCGCGCGCGCCGCACACCACCTCGCTCTGATGTGGCTACGTACTCATGAGATAGTGCCTGCCCGCCCACTTCACTGACGCAGCAGACGGTGGAGGGCTGGCTGTGGGCGCACGCCCCCAAGTGCCGCCGCTCCGGCTTCATCCCCACGGCCTACGCGCGCGCGCCGCACACCACCTCGCTCTGATGTGGCTACGTACTCATGAGATAGTGCCTGCCCGCCCACTTCACTGACGCAGCAGACGGTGGAGGGCTGGCTGTGGGCGCACGCCCCCAAGTGCCGCCGCTCCGGCTTCATCCCCACGGCCTACGCGCGCGCGCCGCACACCACCTCGCTCTGATGTGGCTACGTACTCATGAGATAGTGCCTGCCCGCCCACTTCACTGACGCAGCAGACGGTGGAGGGCTGGCTGTGGGCGCACGCCCCCAAGTGCCGCCGCTCCGGCTTCATCCCCACGGCCTACGCGCGCGCGCCGCACACCACCTCGCTCTGATGTGGCTACGTACTCATGAGATAGTGCCTGCCCGCCCACTTCACTGACGCAGCAGACGGTGGAGGGCTGGCTGTGGGCGCACGCCCCCAAGTGCCGCCGCTCCGGCTTCATCCCCACGGCCTACGCGCGCGCGCCGCACACCACCTCGCTCTGATGTGGCTACGTACTCATGAGATAGTGCCTGCCCGCCCACTTCACTGACGCAGCAGACGGTGGAGGGCTGGCTGTGGGCGCACGCCCCCAAGTGCCGCCGCTCCGGCTTCATCCCCACGGCCTACGCGCGCGCGCCGCACACCACCTCGCTCTGATGTGGCTACGTACTCATGAGATAGTGCCTGCCCGCCCACTTCACTGACGCAGCAGACGGTGGAGGGCTGGCTGTGGGCGCACGCCCCCAAGTGCCGCCGCTCCGGCTTCATCCCCACGGCCTACGCGCGCGCGCCGCACACCACCTCGCTCTGATGTGGCTACGTACTCATGAGATAGTGCCTGCCCGCCCACTTCACTGACGCAGCAGACGGTGGAGGGCTGGCTGTGGGCGCACGCCCCCAAGTGCCGCCGCTCCGGCTTCATCCCCACGGCCTACGCGCGCGCGCCGCACACCACCTCGCTCTGATGTGGCTACGTACTCATGAGATAGTGCCTGCCCGCCCACTTCACTGACGCAGCAGACGGTGGAGGGCTGGCTGTGGGCGCACGCCCCCAAGTGCCGCCGCTCCGGCTTCATCCCCACGGCCTACGCGCGCGCGCCGCACACCACCTCGCTCTGATGTGGCTACGTACTCATGAGATAGTGCCTGCCCGCCCACTTCACTGACGCAGCAGACGGTGGAGGGCTGGCTGTGGGCGCACGCCCCCAAGTGCCGCCGCTCCGGCTTCATCCCCACGGCCTACGCGCGCGCGCCGCACACCACCTCGCTCTGATGTGGCTACGTACTCATGAGATAGTGCCTGCCCGCCCACTTCACTGACGCAGCAGACGGTGGAGGGCTGGCTGTGGGCGCACGCCCCCAAGTGCCGCCGCTCCGGCTTCATCCCCACGGCCTACGCGCGCGCGCCGCACACCACCTCGCTCTGATGTGGCTACGTACTCATGAGATAGTGCCTGCCCGCCCACTTCACTGACGCAGCAGACGGTGGAGGGCTGGCTGTGGGCGCACGCCCCCAAGTGCCGCCGCTCCGGCTTCATCCCCACGGCCTACGCGCGCGCGCCGCACACCACCTCGCTCTGATGTGGCTACGTACTCATGAGATAGTGCCTCGGCCCGCCCACTTCACTGAGACGGTGCTTGAAGCCATGTTTCCACCAGCAAGCTAACCGCATACGAGTTTAGTTACATTCCAGCGCACTGAAGGCTGTTTACGCACATCATGGTGGCTGTGTTCTCGCATAACGACACCACATCCTCCCATACACACACATCAAGCATTCTGTCGTCACGGCAAAACAACGCTCATTTGCTACAAGTTCGACATTCTCAAAATTTATGATTTTTTAGTTAATAATACAGATGTGTTGAAAAATTGCGATCCGTTTACTGTAAAAACGTAATTTCTCGGAGAATATCTCCTCTCTCTCTCTCTGTTACAATAAAGCTTAGCTCAATTTTTTCAACTCAACTATGTTATCTATACCAATATTATAAAGAGGTAACGTTTGTGAGTTTGTGACCTTGTAAGGAGTAATCTCTGGATCCACTGAACCGATTTTTAAAATAATTTCACCAATAGAAAGCTATGTTATTGTGGAGTGTCATAAGTATATATTTTATCCCCGTATTGCCACGGGAAAGGGAACAACGCGGGTTAAACCGCGGGGCGCTGCTAGTTGACTATAAAATCAATTTTGAGATATGTCGAACTTGTAGCAAATAAGCGACATATAGAAAGCATTCAGGACGTAGACTGCGTAGTAAACTAAACTAGGGTTGCAAATTCGAAAATGATGCTTTAAAAATACTTGACATTATCGCTTCTATGCTGCTATCCATTAGTTCCTGCTCGTTCCCTTTGGGGTAAAGCGTACGGCGTAGACTGTGCCATCTAGTGTCGTAAATTCGAAGCTTTTACAAAAATACTTGACACTGACGACCTTCGTTCCTGCGCGTTCCTTAAAAGCTAACTAAACGTTGTAGGATATCAGTCCCACACGTCAGTCACGTCACTAATACACGTAATCAGTGACTGACCGGTAGGCGTGTGTAACTCTTTACGGAACCGACTCACTGATCCGGATCACTGAAGTGATTCAAAAGATTGGTTCACTAGCAACGTTTCAAACGCATCATTTGGATCTGGAACATTTCGCGCGACACGTCGCTCGCGAGGCGACTGAGCCACGAGCGAAAGAGACAAATTGAGACACTGAGTAACTAAACTATTGACTCGCGACTGGCGAGTGAAATCATTACAATCTATACAATACCTATAGTCCAACAACATGATTTCATTTTGAAAGAGAAAACTAATGAGAAGTGTATCATGTTTATATTCTTTATAATATTAGTTATATATACACTTAACCTAAAAATAAACTAAAATTCTCCTAACTACAAAATGGCATCAAAAAACTCGTCCGCATCGCTATCGACTGGAAGTGAACCCATTAAATCATAATCATTAAATTCGTACGGATTTTCGCTGTCAGTATTCATGGACGTAAAAATGACCACTAAGGCCCTTATATTTTTTAATAAACACTAGTATTGCGATAAGCGTAGTGATTATTGTAATAAACGCCCGCGACGTAACTCTGTGTATTCGAAACATTCTGTAATTGAATCTTTTGAGTCGATGATCCAAATGAAACATATCAGTGTTTCGGAACATTTGTGTTCCAGATACAAATGTTCCAATCGCAAAAATGATACACTTTGCCCACCTCTACTGACCGGTGACGTGACGTGACTGATGGATGAGGAACTTTGACATCTCAGTGAAGGGGTCCGCCTGTAAAAAGGTTTCAGTGGGGTGTTAGAACTACAGTGCCAATTGTGTCATTAAGTTTTCTGTTAGTAGATAATTTTGAAGTATGCAAACCCATCTTTTTGCACTGTGCCGAATCTGTCGTTATTTTGGTGTTTACAAAAATACATAAAACCAAACAAAAATACGGATTCTTTAAATCAAACAGAATAGCCGGTCTATTCTTTATTGTTTGATCATAGAAACAGAAAAATCGCACAAAAAATGCCAACAGAAGACTTTTAAAAAAACTAACGACATAATGATTTATAGAAAAAGTTTTATAATAAAGGCAGATACTTTTTAAAGCTCATTTTAGTTAAACATGTTTTTTGTTTTTCTTATCGACTTAAAATCAAAGTATTTGATTGGATTGTGTAAAACAATTCGAACTCAATGCATTATTGGGATAGCTAATTTCTATTTTAAATTACAACTGTTACTTGCCTGTATTGTCGCCCATCGCCTAAATCTTAGCCTAAAGCCATACTCTATGTAAATGATAGATCATAAGTTTCGTCTTCCCTAATATTAAGTATTTCATTCCATTATTTTAATATTAAATCGCTATATATACTCGAAATGTCAACGTTTATGTAAAATATATTCCGTCCAAATTCGACTGACTTTGACGATACGCTTTATACTTTTATATGAGTATTTTTACGTATAAGATTTATATGTAATTTGTACTTAATTACTTATTAATAAAATGGTTTTAAACTATTGGTTTTTGTGTTATTATTTACGAACATTTATAAAATACTTGCTTCTGTCCGTTCCGTCCGTGTAAACGTTAGAACTGGCTCTAGAGAAATTAAGAATATATAATAAACTCACAATTCGAGCCCCAGTAGCCAATTATTCGACATGCACACAACTCCTCAGACCAGAGATGCACAAACCGTGGCCCGCAGGCAATATACCAGTGGCCCTCTAGCAAAAATATTACCTCGTACATTTACACAAAAATATTGTGGAGGTTTACAACTATTACATATTTAAATCACGCGCATTACTAACTGCGCTCGCTGTGCGGTGCATGATATACTATTGTAAATGAAAGTTTGGGAGCGATTTTAGGTGTAGCTAACAAGTAAATTTGAGCCAAACGTTAAAAGATTGTAAGCACAATAAAAGTGGTCCATGTTCTCGATAACTGCATCCCTGACTTAGGCGAACGAGTAAGATAGAATAATATAGAAGTGAAAAAATAAAACGATAATCTTCCCACTAACTATAATAATAAAATGATAAATTACAACAAAATTCATTCCAAATCTAACAGAATATTCTTCTTCTTTTTCTTAGCTTTCTGTTTGATATCATCCTTAATCTTCCATTCATTGTACATATTCTCGACTTTCTTGATATCTTGCTCAGTAACTGTGATCGGCAATTCCAGTTCAATCTGTTCACTCCTGATTAACTTGAGGGCATCAAGTTTCTGCTGCAAGAACGGTCCTTGTTGGCTTTCTAGCAAGTTTCTGTAGTCTGCTAGTTTTTTGTTGCGAATGTCTTCGCAGTGCATCTCGGTGAGCTTCCGCAGAGATTCCTTGCGAGACAGCTTGTGGAAGGAACTGAAAAATGGTATAATATATCATGAACTAGGGAAGGAATTTGAAGACTATACTTTGTAATTAGTGTTTTGTTATGTCTCAATGTGGTTTTCAGGCTAATTTGAATAAATGGATTGCAGTTTTAATTCAAAACTAGAATAAAATTGTGCAAGTTCAAATCTCATATTAAGACCTAGCATATGTTAATTGGTTCAATCTCTGTTCTATCACATTATAAGAAGATAGAGATTTAAAGCTTCTTTAAATAAATTATGGAAGTTGTTCACATGCAAATACTTACTCAGGATGTCCTTTATATTCGATATTAAGTTTTTCTAACAGCCATTCAAACTTCCTGTAGTCATATTGTCTCAAGTACTTGAGTAACTTCTTCCTTCTGTCAATCCTTTCTTGTACCAGTTGCTGAAATGGAGATATGCAGTTTTATTATTTCTATTAGTTTCTTACTGATAATTTAGCTGTCCTTTGGTGAAAAATTTGTTAAAATCGGTCCAGTAGTTTCGGCGTTTATTTGATACAAACAAACAAAAAATTGTACTTTCTTGTAATATTCATAAATATTATCATCAACAGCCTGTTGCAGTCCATTGCTGGACATAGGCCCCTCCAATTGCACGCCACTTAGATCTATTTTCGTATATTTTTATTATAATATTAGTATAGACAAATTTTCGCCAGTAGATACTGGCGAAAATTTGTCTGCCGCGTCGGCCGCGTGAATGTCAGATAACAAACCCAAGGGATCATAGAATAAAAAGTACAAAACAAATTTCATCCAGATCCATTGCTCTGGATAAAATTTGATGCAGTTGTTCAGACGTAATTGCTATTATTGCATTAGCATAATCAGCCTTTTAATGTTCCCACTGCTGGGACTCAGGCCTCCTCTCTGGGAGAGGGAAGGGGCCGTAATCCACCACGCGGGCCCTGAATGTCACATGTCTTCGAAGTTTTGGTTCTAAGAAATGCATATTTGCTTTGGTTGTGGAATTTATTCGCAAAGGACATTAGGTCCTCCTAATGCCCTTTGGGACATATTATATAAGGGTTTAGTCAGTAGTCTGACACTCCTTTCGCTCCATCCAGAGTGGAAGAAGTCATTTGATGAGTTCTCATCCTTATAAAAATGATGATACTATTGTTATTGACTGATATATGTATTTGGATTGTTTGGATAAATAAAATAAGATTTATAAGACAACTAATTTTGATGATTATTACCCAGTCAAAACCAGCACTGAGTGTCTGACTTCCAGCAAATGCTGAGACAGTAACCCTTTTGGTACATATGGGCACGCTCAATGCAATTCTGTACCTACTATTATTTCTGTTAGGTACTTTGTTTGCTTATATCTGTGCCAAATAAATGTTTTCTATTCTATTCTATTACAGAAATGTTTATTCTCTTCATGCATTTACCTTCATTTTCTTATTTCTAGGATACTTTTCCATGGTGTCTTGAAGATACCGAATCTGCCCAGTGAGGAAAGCAACTGTTAAACAATAAATAATCAGTAAATAACATAATTTGAGACTGGCTTATTCTTTCAAAATATGCTAAGTTTTAATATAAAAACATGAATATTGAATTAACAAGACGAAGTTCAATAGCAAATTTTTCACATGTCAGATGTATTTAACTGCAGAATATTAAGATCTCTCTGCTTTGTACAGATAGCCCTAAATGGAATTGTATGTATGTAAAACAGGCTGGTTTCCGCAACTCCACGACTAAGTGCGTATTTTGCATGCAGTAAATGGAATTATATTTTACTTTTGGTTTCTGCAGTGGTGTAGTCATATTTATGTCTCCGGACCCTGTCTATTAGCTCGTCCTTGACTAAACGGTTGTACTCCTTGCGACCAAGGTGGCCCACTGAGAATATCTTCTTGACTGACTCTGATGCACTGAAAGGTGAAGTATAAATAATAAAAGCCGTTACCTATTTCAGACAGTCAGACGTTACTTACAGTATTTATCTTAGTTGTCCTAAACCAAACACTACGATTTATATATTAATATTATACACTCTCTGCTTAACTATTGTGCATCGACAACCCTGTCTGTATGCCTTTATTGGCAAAGGCCTCCTCCAACCTTTTCCATTCCTCTCTAGGTAATTCAAGGTGGAGTATATCAATATTTCAAAGAAGTTTTGAGTAGGGATTGTCAACATATACTTGAAAAAACCCATAATTCAGGTTTGGTATTTAACCGAACCTGAGGTTTGTGTCTTTTTATCATATTCAACATAACATTACGCCATGTACGTTTTTTTCAGAGAGGGTTAGGCAGAGGTGTACATTACATTATAATATTTTGTTAAAATCACTAGAATTCCTTAATCAAGTATTATTTATTCATATTATATCGTTACGACGTCATCGTAGTATACGCAAATTTTTACTACAGCTGCTTATTCAACCAAATAAATTCAATCAGGGTAAGCAAGTAACATAAAAAGTTAGGTATTTTAACGTGGATGAGAGTAATAAATTGACTTACTCTTTAATTTCCTCAGTCAAAGCATAATCCTTGCCAATAGCGGTCTCAGGTATGGGAGGCAGGCCCTCTAAGTCTCCGGATTTCTCTGGTTTGTATGCTGGAACGTAATCTGGCCTCACCCATTTTACATTAACTGTGTGTTTGATACCACGAGATTGGATGATTGTGTTTGCTAATCGCCGCAACATTGCGACAAAATTAAAGTTGTATAAATGTTAAATTGAAAATAAATAGATGTTTTTGAACCACCTAACCTCCAAAAGTAGCGTAGGCCAGCGTAGCCATTGACCTATAAAAGTAAAAGTATGGACGAGAAATACCTACGAAAAAAGGGTGCATACCTACAAAACATAAAATGGCTGCCATCATAGACTACTATTTATATACTAGAGATAGACTGGCAACTTAATTATTTCTTAGGCAGCGCCATCTAGTTACCAGGACATACACTATTCAGCTGTCAATATACCTACGTAGTAGTACCTATATATAGCTAATAAATTCAACCAAGTAGAATAATGTAGAATGGTTGAAAATTCTGTTGCAGTAAAACAACCTATAAATTCAAATCTAAAATTTGAATTTGTTAGGTTAGTTTTACTACACCAGAATATTCAACCATTCTACATTATTCTACTCTGTAAAGCTAATTCATTATTATAATAAACATGTTGTTTCGGGGATAGTAAAACAAAAACCAATTTTGGATGTTCATAATTATTGCGTAAAACAAAAAATTACATTCATTATAAAAACTAAACATTCACTTCAGTACCTGTTTGCCTTAGTCGTTTCCGACCTCTATTTGCTTTATAATGAGCATGGGCTTTCTGTTTGAATTGGTCATCCTTGTCGAACTCTAAAGCTTTGCCACTGAGGAGGTGGCTGACTTCTTTGCACCAAATACGGATAAAAAATTCAATGCTTTTATTAATCAAATATTTCTTTAAATCATATTGATGTGTCTCGCACGTTACAAAATTTATATCTGTATTTATTGTCACCGCCAATTTTATATACTGAGCTATATAATTTTTTAAGGGCGATGCCTTTAAAATTCTAAAAGTTATGTTTTCTACTTGTGCAAAAAAATCAAACAAACACCTTGTCAGATAGTACAGCCATCTTTTGCCATCATATTCTTTTATTAGTATAAATCCATGGAAATCTTCTGTATATTCAGTTTCCGATGATTGTAACCAGGACCCAGTTTCACTTTGTATAATATATTCTGCAAAGTTCTTCTGCTGGGTAAAATGCAAAACTTACTCATAACCCTATAGGCTTTAGGTGATGGCTTATATAAAGATAAAGACTAAACTTTCTCATCCATGGTAAATCTTCTTCCTCTCACATGTCGTTTCCCAGCTTGCTTAACTTGCATAAAAAAGTTTTTTCATTCTCATCTTTCAAGTTTCTAGCAACAATCTGGAATGCTTTTGTCTTTGAAATCCTTTTGGGGGTCATCCTTCTCATGTCTTCTTTTGAATTTTTGCAATGTTTCTTGCTTGTTTCTAGACAGTCTGGTAAATCCTGAAAGTATAATAATTAACTATTTAATTTAATTACATAACATGACATCATGCCTATATTCCCCAAAGGGTTAGGCAGAGATATATGTACTTATAATAAACCCATTTTTCGCCAGTTATTAGTATATAGTATACAATATTTATTCCTGTGTAATAGAAGGTGAGCCTATTGCTATCAATCGGGTACAAATTTGAACTCCGGGCTGCTACTGAGAAATTCCAGATGGAAAAACCAACTACACTTTGCACAACCCAGGAATCGAGCCCAGGACCTCATGCTCAGCAGTAAGACTTGCGACCACTAGACCAAACCAGGCGTCTAATTACTTATAAAATAATCAAAAATTGCTACCCAAAATTCCTGGTGCTGAATGTAAAATGTTTAAAAAATACATTCATATATATATACATATATTTACAATAAGTAAACAAACACGTTTGATCCTAAGCTAATGATCAAAAACAAATTTGGTACCGTGACTTTCTAAAATACTGAGCTTATTTTTTTTTAAGGAAAACATTAACTTTGTTTAATTAGCCCATACAGAAATAATACTCAGTATTTTAGAAAACCTTAAAGACACTAACTACCAGTCCCTATAATATATCAATAAGCAATAAGCATCTTACCTGTGCTAGTTTGATGTAACCAAGGTCTGGTTCCTGGGACTGGATCAACGCTTATAGGATTCCAGCTTGTAGATTGTACAGAAGATGTAGAAGAATGCTTTTCAAGTATTCCATGTTGTTTCATTTGTGTATTGACATACTCGCAGATTATTGTGAACATATTTCTTATCCTGTACATGTAGACTGCCAATAGTTGAAACCCATGTCATGTTGTATCTCTCAGGATTGGTTTTTGTATCAGGAAAACGATGAAGAGGAATATCTGAAATACAAACATAAATACGATATTATGCGATTTTCCTATTTCACTTATGTAATAAACATATGTTTATTATATGTAATATATGTAATAAACATATGTTTATTTCTTAGGTACATTTTAAATGTCTAGAAATCAATTGTCGCAGGTATTTAAGATTATCACTAGAAAATGGCTGGTGTACACAGCAGTTTTCTTTGTGTTCATAATAGTCAGGATAGTTTGTATGAATGAAGATGTTGAGTAATCTATGGAGAAAGTCAGGTAAATTGTAACCCTGTGAAGCCAGGGCGGCTTCACAGGGTTGCAATTTACCTGACATTTTTTTTGCGAACTGTATTTGTTTGTTTATTAAGTGAGTACCTATTTGATTGTTTACGTAAATCCGTCATTTATTACAATATAGATTGTAGGCAAGTATATAATATTTAGAATTATTAGGTACAATCAGCAATACATTGCATACAAAAGGGTATAAAATGAATATTATATTTACCGTCATCTCTGATGACTGGGCAGCCGGGCACACAACACTTGTTTCGAGACATTGTTATTTAAACACAAAACACTAACTAATATGGTCCAAACTCCAATTTACGGAGGGCCTAAGCAGTTCGGTTCGATAATCACGAAGGAACACAGGTGGCTCAACTCGACGGGATTTAGAATGAACAACACTATGGAAATCTTCCAAGACTTTCTAGTAAATACGGAGTAGCGAACTAAACTCATGTAATTTACACTCAAAATCGGGAAGCGAAGGAAATTATTACAAACAAAAACATGCGCAACCGCAGAAATTTTTGTAATGACAAGAAATTTCAATATTGCCCTGTAACCTGGAGTGAATTCTACTAATAGTATATTTTTTTATCAATATTAACAAAGTATTAATAAAATACAACGATTAAGGAACTTTTAAAAATGCAAAAAAAAAACAATAAATATATTAACTAACTCACAATAGATCAAAATCAAAGATTATGCGCTTCCCCTTTTACTAACATATACTACCAATTGCTTCATGGATATACGCTGGCAACACTGTTCATTTTTAATTTATGTCCTCGTAGATAGATGGCGCTGAATATCCAAAAATTAAAATGTATAGCAGTTGCCACCCTGTGGCTGCCATTGCTAGGGTTGAGTCAATCAAGGTGTTACTACAACGAGTATCGATACTAGTTACGAGTTCCACTAATTTATCACGTTTGGATCATACCTCATATTATGAACATTAAAATCCGTTTTAATAGTAACAGAAAAAGATGAGTAGGTTATCTTACCTTCTGCTATCTATACAAATAAATGAAATTGAAGTGTTTGTCCCGGCTAATCTCTGAAATAGCTGTACAAATATTGACGGGATTTTTACAGGCAGATATGTTACAAGGAGTAAATAAGGCTACTTTTATTTTAGAGAAATAATTAGGGTACCGCGCAAAAAAAAAGCATTAAAATTATTTTTGCTTTTGGTAGCCAGTATGGCTATAGGCTATTTAACATCACCCCACGGCCCTTAGCCTCTAACCATTTTTTCTGTAAGCCTTAATTTTTAGGAAACCTATAAAAATTAAAGTATTTTTAAATCATTTTGGTTAGAGATGCTAAAATGTAACTAAAACAAACATAAAATATTATAACCTAGCTGCACGGTTCCAATTAGCTGTTTCCTATGGAGAAGTGCCGGCAAGAAACTCCATGATAAATGATTACTCTTTTAGAGATAATTAGCTTTTTCAATGTTTTCTTCAGATTTACGTAAAATATTTTGATTTCGGTGTGAAGTGTGAATCACAGGCCGGACCTAGCTAGGTCACTCGGACCGAATAAGACGCAGGATTATTTATGTTAACATCACAGAATATACCGATATCGTTCCAGCGGAGGAACTAGTTTCGTATTACCGCAAGTCGGCAACGGTACAACACTATTTCATTATGTAAACAAACGAATGAATAAACAAATATAATAAAAAGGCCTGTTATGTGGAAATGAATCCAAATATCAATACTTTAGCCATAAATTCATGATTGCGTTACAATAGTATCACCGAATGTGTATTATTGTGTGTAAAAATGCATGAAAACCGGCTACTAACCTGTGCAAACACAATTGAGGTTGATTTTGACTGTTTCTTGCACCACACTTCACAACACAACACACAGGCATGTTGGATTTATGTTTTCCAACATTTACATTCAGTTTTAAAAGTAAAATTACTCGTAGTTTTCTCGCAAATCACAATAATAAAAAAAGTAAACAACCATTTGACAGCGTAACTACCATGAATTGTGAACATAATATGGCTGCAACGGCACTTACCTACAACTGTCTCTACATCACGACAAAATGTTGCCATAATTAGCAACAACTTAAATATAGTTGTCTCTTTTAAGGATTATCTCACAAGAAAGAATGAGACATAACGATATTTCAAGTTCTGAATCATATTTCACTCATATTTGTATAAGCAAATGTATGTATAGAATAACGCAGCGTCTCCATAATATTCCTACCTCAATGAGCGTAGCTGTCAATTTGACAGTATTTATTTTTAAATTGCGTTCCTTACTTTTGTTTTGGAACAGTATTGGAAATTGAAACATGATTATTTCATCGTTTTTTTTTAGGTCTTTTGGCAAATAATTCAATACAAATTCTTACGATATAGGTTTATTATCAATGTTATCATCAAGGATCATTTATAGCTCACTAGAACGCTGTAGCTGTAGCATATTTTCTTTCCATAAGCTAAGGTGCTTGTCGGCCGAGGCAGTTTACCTACATACTTTTTGAAGTCAACTAATGTCAACAAGCGATTCATAAAACCGTTGCACACTATGAATTAGCTCACCGGTCGAACTGCACATAAAGACAGACAGTTTTTACTCAACCGCCCAAGTTGATGTGTAAATGAGACTGAACGATCATTTTGTTTCAAAAATATCGCATTAGCTTAGGCTTCATACAGGAAGTCAGGTCCCTAAATCAGCAAACAGATACCTGAATAATTACATACTAGCTTGAAACTATTCACGGTGAACGTAGAGTCTGAGACATCCTTCATTCTTCTCTAAGATCCAATCTAACTGTATTCCAAAAATCATTATTTTTTTATTAAAAAAAAAAAAACGTTGGCCCACATTAGGAATTTCTCCTGTGTCGTGGGTGCCTTTACAAACATACAATGTCACATACACAAACAGCCAGACCTGGAACACCTATCTGTAGGCCAAACAAATATTTGTTCCGTGCGGGAATCGAACCCACGACACGTAGCGCAGTAGCCAATCGTTCAACCACTACGCCAACCGTGTCGTCAAAAATTTTACTTCACATTTATAAGTTTTCAAAGAAAAAAGGTCAACTAAATAAAAAACAGCGTTTCGTGAACATTCATTTATTGCTTTGTGAGTATGAAACCTCAAACTTACAAAAAAATAAGCAATATTTTGTACTAATGTACCACTCCACATGACTGTACAAACTACGATAATATACGAATATATTTTTTTATTTACATTTTAGGACAAATAAAAACAATACAATAAACTAATAAAAACAATCCTGTTATCACTGATTATAAAAATTACAAACAATTTTGTAATCTTGCAACATTTTGTGTAACTATGGCAGTGACTGGTATCACTAAGGAGATTTTATTTTGAATTTTTATTTCCGAGACATATTTGAATAAATCTTTGTATTAACGTTTTATTAAAAAAACCGGCTCCTGCAAGCCTACCCTGTTTACAGCCAATTTTTCGAAAGAGCCAGGAAATTTACAAAAATAAATTTTGTTTGAATAACAAAGTAAAACGAACTAGAATAATGTGGAATGTAGCATACATAAACACAAACAGAATGTAGATTTTAAAGATAAACTATTAAAATATGAACAATTTTAAATGAATGTCACTAGTTTAGTTTTAGGTTCAAATTCTGCTAACACCTTATTTTAAATCACTGTGAAAGACGTTGAGTTCTGCCTACAAAGAAACAATTTTAAGCTTGATGATAGTATTTACTTAAATTACATAAATACTCTGTATTTGGCACCATGGTTAATTATTAGTTAGTTCAATGTTAAAAGCACGTGTGTTTTGCCTATTTTAATTGACTGTTATCCATCATTTCATAAGTGATAGATTTATGAAATTTGTGCGTAAAGCGAGATATTGTGAACGGGTAAAAATGTTATAGGTATTTTTAGTAACGCGAATACTAGAATGTGCATTAAAATTGATACTAACATGTTTTCAACTCTAGAACCACAGTGAACTAACAAAAGGAAACTAAGAAATATATATTATTACAATTAGTTCTTAGAAAATTTAGCAGAATTTGAAACCTAGATACATTTACCTAATCCACAAAACTACAATTACAGAATAGACAATAGATAGATTTCCACACTGCTATGTTTAATTCATAAAATTACGCACAATGTTATCTTCTAGGTTTCAATGAAATGCAAATTATTTTCATGTTTTTGAGAAACTTTTTCCCAGTAAATTGTCTTTAAACAAAGCATGTTTTGATGCTTATAAATAAACGTTAGATGAGTATTTATTAATAGGTATATTTACTACCCTTATGCATAGAAAAATGAGAAAATTCAAGGAGTGAGAAGTAAGACAATAATCAGCATTTCACAAACCCAATATCAACGATATCATTTAAAATTCAAAACATTTATATCAAACTGTAATTTAAAAAACTGTCTACATATATAAGGAATGCAACCTCTGAAACCTTACACAATGAATTCATTCCTATTATAATTAAAAAATCCTTAATTTTAATACTGGACATCATTTATCTACTTATCCTTAATCATCTTTTATAAACACGAGATACAAAAATGTCTTTCAATCGTAAATACTTAATATTCTTTTGGGGATAGCTTGTGTACACGTTATGACGATTTAAAAGAGGTATTGTTATAAATTTATGCCCAAATGATCTAGGCCAGCTTGAACAAACCAAGATTTTCTTTTAAATCCGAGTCATTTACTAGCCCGACGCAATTATGTATGAAATATTTGTTAGCAACCTCGTGTTAGCAATATTACCTCTGAATTAAAAAATAATTCTGAAAAAATTTGAAAATGAAAACAATATATCTAGTTTTAATTTCCGCGAATATTAGTGGGTTGCAGGTATGCACCTCCCTCCCGCCCGCTATATTATGCACATGCAAGATTACTGGGCAAATGCAAGGATTTTAAGCACATGCAGGAAGGCAATGCAAAACCCAACACCATTACCGACACGTGTTTCGCCTCTCCACGAGGCATCCTCAGGGGACGTGTTGACTCGCTGACCGTTGAGTTGCGACTGAGCATTTAGTACAAGGCACCCCCCTTTTATACACTGCCACCGTTGGTTATTTGTGTACAACTACCCACAAACATTCGCAGTAAAGGGGAAGAAACCAAATTCGTGTGGTCGTTCAACAGTGCAAAATTATTATTATTACTATGTTTAAAAATCTCTAATTGTTCTAAAACACACAGCCGGAAACCCTTATCACAAATATGTAGTATATTAAAACTATTGTTGTCGCGCAAAGAATGGCCGGTATCAATTAGATGTTTCGCGAAATTCGATTTGTCCGAATGGCCATTTCTATACGCGGCAACATGTTCCCCATACCTTATGTCAAAGTTTCGGCCCAAAAAAAAAAAACAGAAACAGCAAAAAGCAGAAAGAAAGGGTTCGTTCACTATTATATGCATGTCCGCGTACTAATATTAATAGATATGTGGCCAGTCTGACCTATATGGGCCCCATTTCAGATAGAATTAGTAATTTACTTAGAAAAAACAACGTTTATGTAGCGTTCAGAACGGACCAGAATATACGCCGTATTTGTAACGGAAAAGATATTTTAGAAAATAGTAAAAAGTCTGGGGTGTATAGGCTGGTCTGTGTTGAATGCAACGGGGTGTATGTGGGTCAGACGGGCCGAAACTTTGACATAAGGTATGGGGAACATGTTGCCGCGTATAGAAATGGCCATTCGGACAAATCGAATTTCGCGAAACATCTAATTGATACCGGCCATTCTTTGCGCGACAACAATAGTTTTAATATACTACATATTTGTGATAAGGGTTTCCGGCTGTGTGTTTTAGAACAATTAGAGATTTTTAAACATAGTAATAATAATAATTTTGCACTGTTGAATGACCAGACGAATTTGGTTTCTTCCCCTTTACTGCGAATGTTTGTGGGTAGTTGTACACAAATAACCAACGGTGGCAGTGTATAAAAGGGGGGTGCCTTGTACTAAATGCTCAGTCGCAACTCAACGGTCAGCGAGTCAACACGTCCCCTGAGGATGCCTCGTGGAGAGGCGAAACACGTGTCGGTAATGGTGTTGGGTTTTGCATTGCCTTCCTGCATGTGCTTAAAATCCTTGCATTTGCCCAGTAATCTTGCATGTGCATAATATAGCGGGCGGGAGGGAGGTGCATACCTGCAACCCACTAATATTCGCGGAAATTAAAACTAGATATATTGTTTTCATTTTCAAATTTAAAATGGATTTCCGCAAAGTAACGCCTGACTCAAACAATTTTTTTTTTTTTTTTTTTTTTTTTTTTTTTTTTTTTTTTTTAAATAATTCTGGTTTGCAGATCTCAAATTATCAAATGCCTCATCATATTTTATCATTATCTAAGAATTCTTTATATAATAAATGTAGTAAATCCATGACTTTCATAAATAAATTCACTTGAGAATATATTTAATTTTTTAAACATCAACAAATAAATATTTATGAATGAAAAGCATGGAAGCTCATTAATTTACTCCAAAACTTCTCTAAAATATCGTCAAACGATAAACAACACATAGCTACCCCCGCCATGCGTAAATACAAAGCAAAAAAAAAAGAAGAAAATAGTTTGTGAAAAATAAATATTATAACATAATATCTACCGCAGACTAGGTGTACAAACCTTATTCAAAATAACGGGAGACATCAAATTAAATTAGGAACAGCACCAAACGTTATTTTTTGGAATCGTTATAATCACATGAAATAATAAATTACACACACACATTTTGGTATATATATATTATTTAAATCTTTTAGTTTTGAACGTAAATGGATACCACTGGTATTCAGTTGAATTCGGTGTAACTGGAAGCCGACCCCAATATAGTTGGGAAAAGGCTAGGCAGATGATAATGAGTTTTGAACGTAACCTATATTTTTGACGACTGTAGTGTAATCCCCCGACCGAATTACAATCACGATGGTCTATCTCAACAGACACTAGTTATGTAGGCAGCAGATATAGGGAACGTGCACGGCGTAGACTACGCCATCTAGTGTTGCAAATCTGAAACTTTTACGTTGTAAATATTTGACCTGCTTCCTGCACCTTCCGTTTAGAGGAACGTACATGAAGTAGACCGTGCCATCTAGTGTTGTAAATTTGAAACTTATAAGTAAAATATACTTGACATTGACGCGTCTGTTCTGCCACCTATAGTTTCTGCACGTTCCCTATAATAGCACACTTGTGTTTACTCACACAGCTGCACTGTGTTCCTTGAGGCCCGGCGCCCACTATCAGCATCGGCACGGCTGAGGATTTTAGGTGATAAAAAGCATTGTACTTTAACTTCATGGCAATAAAGTAGAAGTTAGCCTCAAGCATACCGAAGCGGTATTTTTGTTACTACGATCATATATCATGGAAATTTCTACTTTATTGCCATGAAGTTAAAGTACAATGCTTTTTATCACCTAAAATCCTCAGCCGTGCCGATGCCGATAGTGGGGTCAGTCAACACTCGCTGGACAGGGGCCATCCATAAATTACGTCACACGAATTTAATGATTTTTTACCCCTCCTCCCGTCCTTGTCACAGCTAGTCAGTCAGTGACACCCCCCTCCCTAGAGTGACGTCACATATTTTACAATTTAATTCGTGTATTTGCACGTGTTTTACTTAACACTTAGATTAAAATAGATTTTGAAGTGACGTCACGAAATTTAGGACCCCTCCCACCCCCTTGTCACGCAATGTCACACTTGGTCTTTCCCCCTCCCTCCCCCTTATCGTGTGACGTAACTTATGGACGCTGGAACAACAACACATGCGCACCGAGCCACGAGAGTGCACTGTACTAATACAGGTGAATAATAACGGCCATCATAAGGATTCTTTTTATATATAATTATGTGAATAATTGGTTAGTTAAACTATATAAGTATGCCCTACAAATTAACAACTTTGTGTAAAACTATCTGGCTTAATAACAAGTTAAATTGATGGTTAGATATTTCTTCCAGTATTCTTATAAGCCCAACAACATAATGGGCTAATTGAGCACCTAAACTAAATCTAGTCACTCATTTGTCTATGCTCTGAACACTCAAAAACAACTTACTTTAACTGATTATCATGCTAATTAAAGTGTCAGAAATAGACATTCACTTTCGGTGCCCAGAACTCGTGTTCATACAAATTATTTTGTTTGTGTGCCCACAACTCAATATACGACAAGTGACATAGACTACACTTTTGGTTTCAACATATGGATATATGCCGAGTTCTGTGCACCGAAAGTGTTTAGTATTGAAACAAAGTCTTTATAATAGAGGAGACCTTAGTTGCAGACATTATTACCTTAGATTAGACAGTAACCAAAAGAGTGGGTTAGATTAGTGTACTTTGAACGTGCACATACCTACCAGCTTAGTTACTTAGAAAATAGTTATCGTTTGCTTTGCAGCTTTGGGATCTTGGGCTCAAAGTTTGTCTTAGACATAAGGGGCCATCCATAAATTAAGTCACACGAATTTCATGATTTTTGACCCCTCCCCCCTCCCTTGTGTCCCTCGTGTGACGTCACATATTTTACAATTTAATTCCTGTATTTTTACGTGTTTTACCTAACACTTAGATTAAAATAGATTTTGAAATGTGACGTCACGAAATTAGGACCCATCCCACCCCCTTGTCACACAATGTCCCACGTCATCCACCCCCTCCCTCACCCTTAACGTGTGACGTAATTTATGAATGGCCCCTAAATAACATTGGTGAAGGTGACTTGGATTTATAATTAATACGAGTCTGAAATCACAGTCCAGCGTTGAGTAAGCGTGGTGCTGATTTCATTTTATTTGCAGACTAGCAGCGCCCTGCGGTTTCACCCGCGTTGTTCCCGTTCCCGTGGCAATACGGGGATAAAATATAGCCTATGACACTCCACAATAACGTAGCTTTCTATTGGTGAAATAATTTTGAAAATCGGTTCAGTAGATCCAGAGATTACCCCTTGCAACGTCACAAGCTCACAACCTCACAAACGTTACCTCTTTATAATATTAGTATAGATCTCTTTGCCAATCAGTGGGATGGATACAAGTTGGTTTGAGTATTCAGAGTTAGCAGTACTGGTGTTACAACTATATATTAGCTAGTTATTTTATATATTAACACTACATATGTACATTATTGTTGTAAAGGCAAGAGCTATAGGTCGAGCGATAGCTGTTTTTATTTACTTATGAATGTAAGTTGGTTTTGATTTTTGTTGTTTTTGAGTGTTGGAAACCTTTGGGAACAAAGGGGGTAATGATGTTGATTTTTATGTCGCATATTCTAAACAATAAAATGCTCAGATTTGATAGTTATATCTATAACGGAATATCTTCCTAGAATACGTACCTAAGGCCCATTTGCATAAACCAGTTATATTTTTACTCGTTTCTGTTTTACCCATTATGTGTGAAATATTTGTTTTTTAACACTTTTGTGCCTAGCGAGTTGTGGGCACACGAAAAAAAGTATTGTTGACCCATATGCTGAGTTCTGGGCATCAAAAGTGTTAAGCCTCGTATTCACTAGGCAACATTTGATGCACAACATGTAGTTCATCATGTTGAACGGCAACAAAGAACATTTTTTTAGTAATATCTTCAATATGACGCGCTCGCTGGCAACGTCGCGCATTTTTGTGCTCATTGCTGAACGTGTTGGGCGTCACGTGTTACCGAGTAGATACCTCGTGTTAGTTATTTTTTTGGCGAAATTAAATTTCGAACAATGAGACCCCCATCCAAATAGTTTCCAACATTCCTAAACTAACTATTTTGCCTGACCATTCATTATTCTTTATTCATAACACGAACTGCCCATAAAAACAACACTTCTGCTAATATATAAATCCTGTTCAAACTATAACACTCGAGTTAAAATGTTGACACCTATGATTTTGAGAGAAACAGATATTAACGCCCCATTATTATAGCCTAGTATGTACAGCTAAATTATTGCGAATTATGTATCCACCGTCCTTTTTTAGTGGCGAAACTCTTTGGTAAGGCATTTGAAACCTTTTTTTTTTGTTTTTGACTATAGAACGTAGAAACTGTTTTGAAGCAAATATTGTCTATGATTCTACTCCACAGAGATTTTATTTTAAAATTCGTAATAAGATGAAAATGTTTATTGATGATACTGATATTCCACAAAATGGCCAGTCATTTTGTGTAAAGTTATTTTTTCTACTATGTACATACATAATGTATAACACGACGCCATTAGAACGGCAGGCAGATGTTAGTCAGGTGGGCGTGCAACGTGCTACGTGTAGCGCGCTGCTGCAGCACGTTGCGGGCGGCCGCCACTACCGCCGCCGCACGCCCGCCGCCGCCCGCCGCGCTGGGGATACAAACAAACAACATTTATTATAAAGAGAATATTGTTACAATAACATGACTATTCGATGTTTGGCAACAGTAAATTAGATACAATTTAAAGAAAAAATCTTAGCGTCCACATCTGGCGAATGTGCAGCATGCGAGCCGTTTGCGAACTGCGTAGACGCAAAAACTTAAAAAATCATTTGCGACTAAACTATTGCTCGTATTTAATTGATTTTTGGTACAGAGCTTGTAAATGGTACTTAGTATATTATTATGCAGTTTAAAGGAAAGCCCCTCCGTCGTATCAACTTTGTATATAGAAGATTATTTGCAGGTTTTATGGTTGACACCAGATAAATGTGCAATAAAGGTCATCGCCCTTTCCTTGATATCTCTTCGTAGATACATGGACAAAAAAAAAGAATAGTTTTCCATTACTAGTAAATATAAAAGATCACGATGGATGTCGATTCAATATAGCATTAATTCATTATTTCTCTTTTAAGAATTAAGGTTGCCAATACAAGTAGGGGGGGTAATGACCGTTATTGCACATTTATTTGGTTTAAAGTATAGTAAGAATATAAAGGTCCGCACCGATAGCTAGCAGCGGGCCCTATTCCCGCTTCTTGCCCTTCTTCTTGGCGACGCGCTTGCTGTAGCTGTGTGCCAGCGCGTTCACGATGGACACCACGAAGTACACCACCATGGCCAGCACGAACTTCTCCAGCAGGCTGGACAGCACGGAGCCCTGCTTCTCTACCGACCCTGACTCGTTTTTGTGTAGGCGCGCCTTCTGGTTCCGGAGAAACTCTAGTAGTGGAGCCTCCAGCTTTGGACCTATGTACGGTATCCTTTCTACCCAGGAAAGGACTTGGCTGTAAGATAAAAGAAAACTAGTATTATTACCTTGAACTTTTTTAATCTGTGCGGTGCCTTTCCTTAAAAGACCACCTCAGACATTAGCCTACTGAAAATTTGACGACACGGTTGGCGCAGTGGTTAAGCGATTAGCTGTTACACTGCGTGTCGCGGGTTCGATTCCCGCATGGAACAAATATTTGTATGGCCTACAGATAGTTGTTCCGGGTCTGGCTGTTTGTGTAAGTGAATTTATATGTTTGTAAAACTCATCCACGATACAGGAGAAATTCCTAGTGGGGCAAAGTCTAAAAAAAATTATAACTTATGGTGCGCAATAAAGAGTTTACCATATACATTTTAAAAATATTTCTAAAAAAATAAAAAATAGTAGCCCACCGGTATCAGGAACAGGGTTCAAGCTACCGGCGGTCAGGGCTCCAGAGAGAGGAACCTCCTAACAATGCGAGCCATGTCCAGAAGTAACGCTTTCTGGATCAAGTCCTTGATCCAGCCGCCTAACGTGAGCCTCCTGAGGTGTTGGTCGAGGCTCTTGGCTATTAAGCCATTGGCTGACACGATTATCGGTACAATGATTGCTGAGTCCACATCCCACATGTCGACAACCTCGCGAGCCAAGTCAAGATATTATTTAAATTCATTATTATTGACATTTTAAATTTTTGAAATAACTATAATTTCTCAACTTAAAAAAGAAAATACCTAATGTTAATTGCATGCTAATTTAGGATGAAAAGGGCAGGTGTATGATAATTGTAATGTTTGTAAATGGCTGCTAAATCTTAAGTACTAACATGGCATACCACTAAAATTGTACATTTAGTTCGCAATAAACGTTTTGACTTTGAATGTATAGTTCACCTCCCTCCCATGGTGGTTCATGGTTCTCATACATAATTATGTATATTTACCAGTAAATTAACTGCATAGAATTCAAAAGAGACATGGATGAGTTTATTTCTTTTCAGAGAAAACACCGGCCTCATCTTCGTTTTGTATAGCTCCGTCTCGCTCCCACACCAGAAATATGATGGTTACATGTAGTCATTGATGCCCAGGCCCCAGATAGAATCCAATAATTATACTTTATGTAATGAATGCGGGCGACTCACCCCACCAGCGTCTCGTTGAACGCTATGATGACGAACATCTTCTGTATGTGCATCTTGATGACGGCCTTGCCCAGCACGGTGGCGCCGAAGAACGTCCAGAAGGGCACCAGGAAGTGTCCGCACGTCAGGCCCGCCAGGTCGAACAGCGGGTTGGGCACGGACGCGCACGCCAGGATGCCCGCGAACCCCACCTTCTGGACCAGCTTCTGAACCATTTGTTTTGCTCTGGGAATTAAATGTTAGCTGTTAAAATAAACTGCCATGCGGAATTTTTGGAAAGAGTCACCGCGGCCCTTGGTCGCAAAGGGCATTTGAAGCAACACGGATGGGTTTTAGTCAGTAAGAGTCTGACACTCCCTCCCACTTTTTGCTTAACATAATCGACGCTTTTAATGTTCCCACTGCGGCTGAGGGAATGAGCCTTAATCCACCACGCGGGCCCAGTGCGGGTTGGAGAATGTCGCATATCTTCGAATTTTTGGTTCTAGGACATGCCGGTTTCCTCACGATGGATTCTTTCACCGTTTTGAGAGCAGTGGTCATTATAAAAACACCAAGTAATAGACCTGGCTGGGTTTGAACCCGCGACCTACAAATAGTGAGTCGGGGCCGTTACCACTCGGCCACCACTTCTCTGTACGCATTTTATTTACTAAGAAGCTTTTATCAGCGGTTTCGCGTTCAGAAAGAAAATAGTAAACATTGTCATCAGAGCGGAGCAGAAGGGAGTGTCAGACTCTTACTGACTAAAACCCACCCGTGTTCCTCCTAGTGCCCGCCGCGTTCCAGGGCCGCGGCGACTCTTTCTAGCAAATTCCGCTGGCATACATGCTTGATCTCTCTCTTCGCATAAGTCAATACGACCCGTTGATTAATAAGGTAGTTGACTAAAAAAATCGGATTAGTCCGTCAGATAGATTTCTAAAAAATATTGGAGTCGTATTTTTTTTTTTCACATAAACAAAAAATGAAGACGATGCAGCGCGTTGAAAACTCGTGTGACGTCACTACTCGCTACAATTTTTACCGAGCCGTGACGTCACACGCTCCCACTCCTGATCTTTGATGCTTTTTTTATCTTCGTCAGTTTTTATAGATTTGATAAAGGAAAAAATACGTGTCCAATATTTTTCTATAATCTAACTGACGGACTAAACATAATCATATATTTTTTACTCAGGCAACATCCCTATTGCATGTTACCTGCCCGTCCTGGAGTCGTCGGCCGCCGCCAGCTCGGCCACGCCGCCGCCCGACAGGCGCGCCGCGCGGGCCATGAAGTAGGGCGGCAGCTCGCCCAGGGCCGTCCCTATGCCCCACATCATGGACTCGATGCGCACCTTCGACATTATGTTCCATATCGTCACCACGTTATTCGGGTCGATTTCTGCTGGACATATTATGCTGGAATAGGATAGAAATAGCTTTGATTTTATAAATTGTTGCGCGCCAAAATTAAAGTAAGGAAGATAGCGGCATTCGTTATCACTAGCGCCATCTAGTATCGAGTAGCTGAACTAGTAGAGTCAAAAACCTCATACTTCTCTGTGCTAGAAAATTCTAGAATTCTGGAAACAGTCGACAGACCTCGTCGTCAGCCTAACTCGTTAACTAAGCTAAGTCTATTTTTAAGACAATTGTACTTTTTAAGTCTACCAAAAAGTTCTTACAATTGATAAAGTTATATCAATCTAAAAACGTTAGAAATGCCATGCTCGAAAAACTGCTTCCTGAACAGTAGCAAATCTTCACATAGAAACACTGCTGCTACTGGGATTTTCCGAATTATGATAATTCCGTTTTTTCCTCCAGTAAATTATGCAGAAATTGACTTAACTGGTTAACGAATTAGGCCGACGATAATTTATCAATATTATAATTTTATTATTATTATTTGACAATTTATACAATATTTAATCAATATTGTTTGATATTTTTGATTTTCATTATTAGATATTTATTGATTTATTATTTATCAATATTATAATATTGATAAATTAAGGCCGCCAACATCGTGCTCAAGTTTCCTCAATGCCACAGCAGCATCACGCTCAGCTTATCACACGCGACTCACTCGTTCGGATAAGGCGGCTCGGGGAAGTTGAGCGCGCCGCACTCGTAGGCGGCCAGCGTGACGCGCGCGATGTGGGGCCCCAGGTACAGCAGGAACGTGTGCAGCCCCGTGCCCAGACCCACGGAGCTGCACACCCCGAGCACCACCCACCAGCCCCACCATGCTAGCGTGGCTACAACTACCTGCGAACGGACAGAATACTATTACATACAGGGATCTTTCGTCAACTGGACTGAAGGCCTCCATCAAGCACATTCAGAATAGAATAGCATAAGTATAATCAGCCTTTTAATGTTCCTACTGCTGGGACACAGGCCTCCTCTCTAGGAGAGGGAATGGGCCGTAATCCACCACGCGGGCTCAGTGCGGGTTGGTGAATGTCACATTTTTTAGAATATTTGGTTCTAGAACATGCCGGTTTCCTCACGATGTTTTCTTTCACCGTTTTGAGAGAAGGGGTGATGAAATCAATTACAAAAAGTTGCTGGCTGGGTTTGAACCCGCGACTAACAATTCATAAGTCTGCTCTCAGAATAGAATAGAATAGTCTTTATTATGTACACCATAAGTTACAGAAAATATCGATGAAAAAATCATTACATAGGGTGACACAATGGGCGGCCTTATCGCTAAAAGTGATATTTTCAAGACAACCTTTGGATGGGTTTGCAATAGCAGTGCAGTAGCTTTGTCATCCAGCAGACCTTTTTGTCGTTTCTGCTACCATTGATAGTCGATCTTTGTCTACCTTAAGAAGGCAAAAGGAATATTGAGCCCTGAAGATCTGTCTTCAGATCAGAGCACCTCTGGGTGTTCATGCTGTTCAGTGTGGCATAAATGCCTCACTAATTTGGCAGATATTGGGATGGAATTCAATGAAATATTGAGAATGGATGACATATTGCACAGAAGGTAATATAATTGTGTTTCATGGTTGAGCTAGCTGCCGCCAGCGGGTTCGCCCGCTTCATCATTTGCCTAGCCATTACCCAATTATATTAGAGTCGGCGTCCAGTCAAACCGGATTTAGCTGAATACCAGTATTTTACGCGGAGCAGCTGCCTACCAACCCTCCACAACCCATTAACTGGGTAACACGGTACTTCTTGGCAAAACTGGAGTCTGATATTTTCTGGGCTTTAACAATCCGTAACGAATGCCAAAGATCTACAAATGACATCCGGGACCAAAGGCTTAACGTGCTTTTGGAGGCACGGAGGAGTCTCGGCATGTTAAGATGGTCACCCATCTACAGACCGACCTTGGCAAGCGTTGCTTAACCTTGGAAATCGATCCTTACGGATGTTATTAATTAGCAATGAGCTCCTCTACAGGCTTTGTTCGCTTGAAATTCGAAAATTATCCCACGAGAGGGAGCCTCGTATGTCCTTTTCCAGGACATGGTTTGCCCGTGTGTCAAGTTTCATCCAAATCCATTCAGCCAATACGACATGAAGAGGTAACCAACAAACAAAAAAACGCACTTTTGCATTTATAATATTAGTTACGGTTAAGGATAAGCGAAATTTCAGAGCCTTCTGAATAAGTATGAATTATAATGAATTACCTGTACATAAGCCTGATGTGGCCCACTAATGTAGTAAGATACAACTGTGCTTAAAGTAGCTATAAATATAGTCAGCGCCAACAATCTGTACGCTAATAACCTGGAACAAAACATAACCATATTATTATAGACTCCTAAAACTATCAACGAAATATTTTGACGTTCATAACTGACCATTTCTCTCTCATCTCATTAAATAATAAAAAGAACAGGGCAAGTGCGTATCGCACTCGCGCACGAATAGGTCCGTACCATTATCTATAAAAATGGCAAAAAAATCATGTCTGTTGTATGGGAGCCCCCTATTTTTTTCTTTTTTTTTTTTTGGATGGGAAATCATCAAATAACTTCTCCCTCTCTGGGCGGAGCGGAAGGGAGTGTCAGTCTCTTAAAACCCATCCGTGATCCTTCTAGTGCCCTTTGCGTTCCAGGGCCGTGACTCTTTCGAACAAATTCCGCAACTCATTATTATTTATCTATATTATAATATGGGAGATATTGTGAGAGCTCTGTTTGATGGATAGTCTTCATTTCTTCAGACAGGCCGCATGTCCAAAATCGTTCAAGAGGACTAATATTTTATTTCAGCTGCCGCGGGAATTTTACTTTTAATTTCGTTTGCTATGTTATTCTTCATTACACTTAAAATTTAGTTTTAATAATTAACGTAGGAAGTAGGTAATTTTGTGCTGTCACACATAACTTCCATATAAAAATTCAGTAATCTTGGGCCACCAAAATACAGGGAGTGCCTTGTTTGGGGTCCAAGATTACTGAATTTTTATGTTTGTAATACAACAGACATAAAAATTCACTGTTTGCTTTGTTTGAAATATTGATGTGTAATATAATAACTTGTGTCAAGTCAAGAGTCTGACACTCCCTTCCACTCCGCCCAGAGCGGGAGAAGTCATTTGATGACTTCCCATCAAGGAAAAAAAAAGAGAAAGATATTATAATGAAGTGTGTGAAGAACACAGATCCCTCTTCCATCACTCTCATAGAAAACTGTGTTCTTACCTCTGTAATCCTGTGTTGGTCAATATGATGAGTTCCTTAAAGAAGTATTCCAGAGTGGTGAGGGGCCGCCTCCATAGCACCAGGCTCTCAGTGTCCATTGGGGTGGCTTTGCTCCTGCTGCAACAAAATTATACATGTTACCAAAAAAATTGTGATTATGTAGCAGCGCCCCGCGGTTTATATCCCGTGGGAATATCGTGATAAATATTATCCTATATGTTAATCCTGGTTATAAATCATCTGTGTGCCAAATTTTATCCAAATCCGTTCAGTAGTTTTTGCGTGAAAGAGTAACAAAATTTTAATATCCATCCATACTTACAAACTTTCGCGTTTATAATATTAGTAGGATTTAAGTTAAGGAATTAGGGCGCCAGATATTACTGATAAAGATACTAGGTGGCATCGCCAGTGGTATTTTGCTAATTGCGAAAACGAGGATGTCTTTTTCCTCAAAACCTGAAGATTTCCTAAACAAATTATTCAGTTTGAGTAGTTAGTTGATACGAATTTGAGTAAGTTGATTTGCGATTTGACTAAGAGATTTTATTTTTAGTCAGCTCTCCCTATGCTGAGCAAAGACTTCAATATCTTCTTTCCATTCCTCCTGGATTTGGCCAAGTGTGGACCACTTTATATGTAGGTGTCACATTTGTCCCGCCATCATATCAATTAAAATCACAAGGTCCAGTAAATTAAGATATGCATAGTGTTATATGTGCTTAGTGTTACTAAGCACATATTTGTTTACTTGTTCTTGAAAATTCCAGACAGTTTTTGAATTAAGACAAATGCCTTGAACTCATGATTATAAATGCCATCTTAAAAATAACTGCCTTTTTTTCCTGGGTAGGAAATCATCAAATGACTTCTCCCGCTCTGGGCGGAGCAGAAGGGAGTGTTCTGACACTCCTTTCTGCTCCGCTCTTTCAGCTCTTCCAGCAGCTCTTTCTGGACTAAAACCTACCCGTGATCCTTCTTGTGCCCTTTGCGTTCCAAGACCGCGGTGACTCTTTCTAACAAATTCCGAAACTCAATCATAAGTGCATCAAATCTAAAATTGTTTGACACATATTATTATGTACGAGAATAATCCAGCCTGTATTTTACGGGATAAGGTACAATCTTCTATACTTATAATAAATCTGTAGAGAGGTCAATTCTGTACAAGGAATATATTTTCAAAATAACTATCGGGGGTGATTAGTGATCGATACTGGTGCCAAAAATGCAATCAGTAAAATTTTTGTCTGTTTGTCTGTCTTTCTGTCTGTCTGTCTGTATGTTCTTTATAGAAACAAAAACTACTCGATCGATTTTAACGAAACTTGGTGCAATTATTCTTCATACTCCTGAGCAGGTTATAGTATACTTTTCATCACGCTATAATCAATAGGAGCAGAGCAGTGAAGGAAAATGTTGGGAAAACGGAAGAAGTTACTCCATTTTTTAGGTTTCCGTCGCGTGTGTAGCCTTAATGGTTAAAGTTACATAGAAATCATGTATTACGGAAATGTTCTACATAAAATTATCTAAAAAATATCCCGAAACAGCATGTCTATCTTTTGTCAATTTTAAACCGATCGGGCTGAGAGTTTCAAAATCGGGGGTAAAATAACTATTCCACGCGGACGAAGTCGCTGGCAGAAGCTAGTCCTTATTAAACCTTATTATTATATCAAAAGATCCAAGAATAAAGTAATCGGATTGGGTTTACGTAATAATAAATAAATGTCAAGTTGTCAAGTTTCATGTTACTACACATACTCGCACATGGTGGTTACATAAAAGGCTACCTATCATTCCACCTGACCTTTAGTACTAAAGGTTACATCAATTTGTCACAACACAACATGACTCCAGTGAAAAACCCGGTTTCTGCCGACCAACGGAGACCTATAAAAGGAGATACCTATAAAAGGAGCGACCTATTTTACTGCAAGACCATATTTTTGAAAAACTTCAATATTGCCATAATATCAGAACTCAAAAGTGCACCCCCTTCTAAATTACATCATTATCAAAAAACCTTTTACTAAATAAGGAGAGAATATTCTAGACAATTTTTGGAGGTTAAAAGTAACAAAGACCTAACCAACCCACTTAACATCACACCGTAGGAAGATCTGGCTTAATAATCTCCACAGCAACACGTCATTCAGATTTACCTTCTGACTAGAACAGTCAACGTTTCCATCGATCACCTGTCAGGCGCCGCTGTCCACGCTAATTTGGAGAACGCATGAAGATGACCCATCAGTAGACACTACACGACTATCCACCGCTAATCGCAAAGAGAGAATACTACCCAATCATTTTGCATCCTGAAGGTCAATCCTTCAAATTGTAGTCTAGGAATAAGTAGCTTGTATCAGGATCCCCACAACATCCCGCAGAAGCGGACTGGCACCAGCCGGGGATAACGGAAGTCGCATACGTTCCCGCGATCCCCGGCGTAGGTGGGAGACGGAACACCGGGGTGGTAGGATCCCCACAACTCACCCCGAAAAACAGTACTTGATAAAGCCATGGAAGTAGTCACAAAATAGCAACGTTTGTGTACTACTTGTGTAATAGTCCCAGTATCTAATTGGGAAAAAAGTTCGAAGTACATAATTATGTGGATATTTCTGTTAGGATAAACGACACTGACAATATATTGTAAGTATAATGTGAAAGAAAATAGACGCTGAGATGATGGCTTTAAGAGATGAACGGTAGAAAAAGACTGCACCGGCCCTAAATTAACTGGTAAAAAATCTCCCCAGCCACACGTCTCGATTCAGCTACCGACTAAAGCAGCCAACGCTTTCTTCAATCACCTGTCAGGCGCCGCTGTCCACGCTAATTTGGAGAAAGCATGAAGATGGCCCATCACTAGACTCTACACCGCCGGTCACCACTATCCACTGCTAATCTCATAAAGAAAAAAAAAACTTTCACCATTGTAATCATTCGCTTAATTGGTAACTAGGCTAAGTTAGTGCTCGCTTGGAATTAGAAATCAGAAGGCTGGATTTTGAAACTAGTTTTTAGTTGCCTGGTTTGACTGGTAAGCTGTTGTTATGTAATGGGCTAGTTGTTTTTAGTATTTCTTTGTTTATGCTTGGGGGAGGAAACCCTGCCAGGGTGGCGGTTTTTTTTTAAAGTCACTGCGGCCCTGGTACGCAAAGGGAAGAACACGAATGGGCTTTAAATCAGTCTGACATGTCCTCCCCCAAAAAGTCATTTGATGATTCCCCATCCTAAAAAGGAGGGGGGGGGGATAATGTATAGGAGTGTAGTCGTCCAAAAAGGCTTTTGGATCGCAGTGGTCGTCCACTGCTGGCTAAAATCCCTCTTCCTTTTCTGCCATATATATCGATTCTGTCCTTCGCTCATTCAGTTATATTTACGTTGATTTTAGTGATATTGGGTCGTCAAAAATATTAACATTCTGAATAAAACATTCGTTATAACATCACATCACGACTATATTTCACGAAGGATTTAGGCAGATGTGTACCAATCAAATTTTGTAGTCGATACAATTTTCAAGTTCAAGTGACGGACGGAACCAAAGCAAGATGGCTGACCTGATGTTAATCGATAACATCTGCATATTACAATACCTCATTTGTTTTACTACCAAACAGATACAAGAGAAATTCGCGACCAACGTCAGACCACTATTTGTCCCAACAACAGCTGAATAAACCGTTCCATCACACGATTTACGGCGTTCAAACATCAGTACATTGGCTATTGGGGGCCTAAAAATTATCTGAGGCCACCACAGGATAATCCGAGTGAGCAGTAACCAGCCTAAGTGTGCTGAACTGCGAGTGGTCCATAACAAAAAAAAAACTTTTTACAAGAAAACAAACGACTTTTTTATTTTTCACTTTTTAGTAGTACAGCACAGCAGGGACAGCCAATACAAAGTATAAGGTAACACACATAAAAAAATAATACAGGAGAATTGAGAACCTCTGATAACCTCCGATAGGCCTATGATGCCAAGGACACACTCACGGAACACAAACCTTAGCTTTTTCCCAACTATATTGGAATCGGCGATGTAACTTTATTTTATTTTTTTTATTGTAAGATGGATATGCTCTTGACTCTAGTCTAGGTCACAGGTGACAGAGACGAAGTCGACGATGGAATGAGCTTACCCAGAAAAAGCCTGTTCACTCTAACTTTGAAGAGATCAGGGTTGAATGTGTTCGGAAATACAGACGCAGGCAGAGAGTTCCACTCCTTTAAAATAGTTAGGTATGAATATAAATGTGGATTGCTAGAAGATAAGGAAGAGGTAGGCCATGGGTTGTGTGAGGAGCGATATGAAAGAAAGGGAGTGATAGCGTGACGGCTGACAGGACAGAATGGAAGAAAAAAACGTGTTGCGCCGACCCCAAATAACATGGGATAAGGGCAGGAAGATGATGTTAATTAGGATCGGCTTCCAATTTAACCACCTATTTGACATCTGAATCTAACTGCCTATCTGTCCTCCACAACTCAGTAACTGGATGACGAAATACCCCTTAGCATGATTGGTGTCACATTTCATGAGTTCTATCTTTTCACCTGTCTTCCTAAATTAAATGTCCCATTTCCAATGAATCAAACTCAAACTCAAGCTCAAAGCATTTATTTCAATTAAACCCTTTAAAGGCACTTTTGAATTGTCAAGTCGAAAGAGGTGAAGCTATCTGCACGTTCCAAAGCGTAGATCTCTATGGAGAAGAACGTGCAAGAAACTCCACGGACACTCTTTTAAATCATGTTCTGTATTACATAACCTTGGTTACATCCTTGGTCGCTTCTATATGTGAGGACAATGCAAAAAAAAAAGGAAACTATAAAAACAATTCAAAGTATAAAGATTAAAACAAGTCAGTGGCAGTTAAGAGGTGACCAGTCTCAACCGACGGCGCCCTTTCACGAACATGACGCGTGTATCGGCACCATTTAGCTCAACCATTTTGAAGGGAACCGAATGATCCAACACACACGCCACCATCAGCGAAACATTTAAACGAGCATGTAGTAGAAGGAAGGAAGCATAGAGTAGAAGGACAAGACAAAATATTGACTGAAAACCAATTCTCTAATGCCCTTTTTAATGTCCTTCCTATCGGTCTACTAGAGTCTATTAATTTACTAGAGTAGGGTAACGAAGCATACTTATTGATGCATCTAATTTTGAATAGTGCCGTCTATAAATAGGATCACGCCCCCGCCTGAGGTGAGGTCAGCCTTAACGTATTAAAACATAATAATAATACTAAAGAGTTTGTTCACCTGTTCGTTGGTTTTACTGTAAATGCGTTACTTGAATCTACTTTGAATTGCGAAGGACACTGGACAGGTATCACTAGTCAACAAGATCTTGCGAAAAGGAATAGGCTTACTAATTTTGAATTGCTCACCTTCCTTTATTGCAAAATAATATTTATGTATTTAAACTTTATTCATTTAGTTTTGTTCACGTCTAGTTTTTGTGTTACTACTACCAGGAACATCGATTAGTATTTTTGTATGTAACGAATAAACTCAAAAACTGGACCGATTTCAAAAATTCTTTCACCATTAGAAAGCTACATTCACCCTGAGTAACAGAGGCTATTTTATCCACGTATTCCCACGGGAACGGTAACTACACGGGTAAAACCGCGGGGCGATGCTAGTTTTTCGATAAAGTAACTGTTTTTTCAGTTTGCTAAGGTTTTCTCATCGTATATGTGTCTTCTTTACATTTATGGAGGGTGAAAGTATTTTTTAAACACAACAAAGAAATTCTGCTACATTAGTTTACAAAAAAAACAGTGCACTTTAGTTTGGCATGTTTATACCTATGTAAAACGATAGTTGAAAATCGTGACGTGCCATCTGCTACACCACCAATCCTTTAAATTGATAATCTGCCTTAACTAGAACCGCCTGAAAACTTCAGTTTTCGCCTCAAAGTTCCAAAATCATATTACAGGAACGGTGCGTGCCTAAATATTTCTAACTAGCAGCACCCCGCGGATTCACCCGCGTTGTAACCTTTACCGTGGCAATATGGGGATAAAATATAGCCTATGATACTCCACAATAACGTAGCTTTCTATTGGTGAAATAATTGAAAATCGGTTCAGTAGATCCAGAGATTACCCCTTACTACTATAATATTATTAGTATAGATTTCAGTTCTAAGACACACAAAAAGTGTTTTTTGCTGTTGTCCAGTGTAATGGGTCTTTTCAAATCGTTGGACAGGGCTGCGTGTAATGACTACTAAGATGATACTTAATTAATGTAAAAGTAGGGCAGGAGAAATCATGTTGCGCAGACTTAAATAAATAGGAATTAGGGCAAAAGATGAAAATATGAGTGATATCCACATCACGAGTCCGATAGATTTCGAGCATATTCTTAACTAGCAGCGCCACTCGGTTTCACCTGCATACGTTTCGATCCTGTGGGACTATCGGGGTAAAAATATATCCTATATGTTAATCCTGGTTATAAACCATCTGTGTGCCTTTCATCCAAATCCGTTCAGTAGTTTTTGCGTGAAAGAGAAACAAACATCCATCCATCCATACTTAAAAACTTTCGCGTTTATAATATTAGCAGGAAGTATGATAAAAACGATTAAATCGATAGTTCATCTCTTACGGCCGAACCCAATAACCGATCTATCACATACTGGAGATAGAAAAACAAATGAAACAACAGAAAACCTATGTAATTTTTCTGTTGTTTCATTTGTTTTTCTATCTCCAGTATGTGATAGATCGGTTATTGGGTTCGGCCGTTAGGCAACAAGCATCAAGCAGCTCAAACCTCCTAGTATTTGGGGCATTTTTCCTGAGCTCCCAGTGGCTTTCAAAAAACGAGAGTAGACCTCAAATGTCTTACCTGATCTCCTTAGGATGTGGGTGATGGAGTCCGTTGCGCGGGCGCTGCTCAGTGTCTACCTGCACCGCCGCCGCCAGTTTGTAGTACCCGAGACGGGCGAGCTGCGACAATAGGACCGCACATTAATACATACTGCAGTTGAAAGACTACAGGATGAAAATTATTGGTATAAGTCTGCAGCACAGAGTACGGAAACGCTTCGGTGGATGCTAGAAGCGCAATAGGGTTGTTAACTAAAAAAATCTAATTACCCCATCGGATAGATTTACAAAAAATATTGGACACGTATTTTTTCTTTTTTCACGTAAACAAAAAATCAAGACGATACAGTGCGTTGAAAACTCGTGTGACGTCACAACTCGCTACAATTTTTACCGAGCTGTAACGTCACAAGCCCCCACTCCTGATCTTTGATACTTTTGTATCTTCGTCAGTTTTTATAGATTTGATAAAGGAAAAACTACGTGTCAAATATTTTTGTATAATCTAACTGACAGACTAAGCATAATCATATATTTTTTACTCAGGAAACATCCCTATTGTCAATGCTTTCCATACAAATCAATAGTATCACATATTGCCATAAAAATTTGAAGGTTCACCCACAGGGGTCAGGTATATTCAGGGTTCGTGCCGTAGTTACATAAGAGCGTTTGGGTATTTCATACAAACTTACAAGCCTTGGATGTTCAACTGAAAAGTTCTTGGAAATCTATGACAGACGCAAGCGCTCAACGCACTTTACCACGAATTTTATAAGTACCGCCATATTTAAGTGCTTCCGTGGTCTGTGGTCTGCAGTCCAATCGCATTAAAACGCTTTTTTTACACGGACAGTGCAACAATGTTCATTGCGTCGTTTGTTTCAATAAACAGTTTGTCTTCTTGACTAAAGAAACGCAATGAATCTTTGTTGAACTTAAATAATGACTATTATACGTGCGATACGCATTTTCTCGTGAAATGAAAATTTATTACACTTTCATCCTGTATTTTATAGGAAGACATGGCAGTTTTGGAATAAATCATAAATAGGAAAGGAACGAAACACGTAGTGAGTACTGTAGGATTAAAAAATGACTGATCATATGACATAAGAATCTACATTTCCGAATGGACGCTAGAGACTTTTCTGATGACGTTCAAAAGTGCCGTTTAATGGCTTAATTGAAATAAACGTTTTGACTTTGATCAAATAAGCCTTGATGTGGATAGTGTTGGACCCTACAGCCTATAGATCTAAACTGACATCTTGTTAATATTTAAACCGATCATTATTTAATCCTATGGCAACCAAACCGCTCAGATAGCTATAAAAAAAGGCACATTCGGGGACACACCCGAATGGCACACCACATATCAGTCTAAGTTATGTTCTGGGTTTTAATTGTATTTTTCACGTTTTGCCATTGCCTTGAAGTAACAAATAACTTAAAGATCCCCAGGGTGTAGTTATCAGGCAACACAGACTCTGTTATTCAATGATTAACATTTCTACGTGAAACCAGATCGAGTTCTTATCCACACTGCAGTCGTTATTATCGTCATGCCATGACATAATGGATGACTGAAACCGCTTTAAAACATGGCCGCGTTACTATGCGCATGCGCATGTATAAACTTTGTATTGTGAGTTTGTGATTTAATCGTACTTAATGACTAACGGCTAGTTTTTTTAACCGTAGTTTATTTTATTGTGCTATTGAATAAATACATGTTACGGGCGAATTTGATAAAAAAAACCGAGCATACTAGGAAAAGAACTTTTGTAGTGACAGATATTTTCCCTTAATTTTTTTAAATGAATTTTTAACGGTTAGAAAGTTGCATCACAGCATGAATCATTCGATACGTAAATCAATTATCTTGTCATTATGAGTGTTTAGTGAAAGCAAAGAACACTAGAAGGATCTCGGGTAGGATTTAGTCAGTAAGAGTCTGGCACTCCCTTCCACTCTGCTCAGAGCGGGAGAAGTCATATACTATAAGGTCAATACTGAACCCATCTTATGATGCTTGGTATTAGATTAAATATCAGAGAAACAAGATCATAGCCTCAAGAAAAAGCGCCATTTCATGGGTGATGTTCTGTGAATTCTACTAATTTTTAACTGCCCTCCAAAAAAGGGAGGAGGTTCTCAATTCGACTGTTTCTTTTTAGCGTTTCCTCATAATTTTGTACTGGGTGTGCCTGTACCGATTACATTCGAAAGCTGATGCTTGTCATGTGGTCACATTTAAATTTGACAATATGCGTGGCTTAGTCAACATTGATGATGTTTTCATTCCCTCTTGGCGATGTAAAATGAAAAAGTAAAATTGTTTACGATAGTTTTGAAGAGCATCTTAGTATTTCAGCGTGGTTCCTTTCTAGTTTGGTGAAGATCTGACGAAGAACAGAGATGATAGGAAACGGAACTCTTCAATAAATGATAGCAAATCTCTCGGGATTGCTGAAATCGCATGTTTGTTTATTGTTTACACTATTGTGATTGCTACGTTTAGGAGGGGGGGGGGCATACCAATAAAAGTGAAAAATAAAAAATACAACTGACTTCTACACATAAGCAAACACGGAGAACTTCCGAAAGTAAAGTTATTTTGTACTTTTTGTTTTTTTTTGTGTTGATAAGTTTTATTATGTAATATTATGTCAGTATTTTTGAAGCATAATTTATGACCGATTTCCATAAGCAAGGACTGTCTATACACATTTATTTAATGCTACATAAGACCTTGGTGTTGGACAATCTATTTATAAGTTAGTTCATTAAGCCCCTCAGTAGGCGATCAAGGATGAAATCGAACTTGTCAACTAAAACGTTTCCCTTGCGTAAACAACTGTACTACCTAAGTATGTAGGTCGATGGTTTAGTTCGCATGAATCAATCAATCAATCAATTTATTTGTGAAACATACAACACACACACACATATTACATGTCATTTAAACTTATCTTAAATACCTATGGGTAGAAGAAAATACTGAGTGACTTTGAATTAGAAATCTTTCAGATGAAAACTAGGTGCAATAGAATATATGAACAAAAAAAAAACAATACAAAGTCAAAACATGTTACATTTTTATCAGTGGAAAGCCACATTATACGCTCCGCGTAAAATACTGGTATTCAGCTGAATCCGGTTTGACTGGAAGCCGACCCTAATATAGTTGGGAAAAGGCTAGGCAGATGATGGATAGCTACATTATCTGCGATATTTATATTTTATCCCTATATTCCCACGGGAACAGGAACTACGCGGGTTAAACTGCCAGTGTTCCTTTAACTCGAAAAATTTTGAAAAAGACGGCCTTTGTTTTTTTTTTCTCTGGGTGGAAAATCATCAAATGACTTCTCCCGCTCTGGGCGGAACGGAAGGGAGTGTCAGACTCTTACTGACTAAAACCCACCCGTGATCCTTCTAGTGCACTTTGCGTTCCAGGGCAGCGGTGACTCTTTCGAACAAATTCCGCAACGAAAGACTTCCTAGTGCGTGTCTTTTAACGTATTCGCTTATGTCAAATCGATAAAATAGGTATTCCGCTATTGTCAATAAACAGCCCTTATTCAGTTACTAGTCAAAACTGACGTTCACGTCAAAACGACTGAACTTAAGAACTACCAAAGCCACTGACGATTTTTTTCCCGATTCCTTGGTAAGTCCCAATTTACAAGTTATTCATTACTAGCTGCTGCCCGCGACTTCGTCCCCGTGGAATCCCCGATTTTAAAACATTCTTTATCGCTGCTCCACTCCTATTGGCTTAAGCGTGATGATATATAGCCTAAAGCCTTCCTCGATAAATGGTCTATTCAACCCAAAAAGAATTTTTCAATTCGAACCAGTAGTTCCTGAGATTAGCGCGTTCAAACAAACAAACAAACAAACTCTTCAGCTTTATAATATTAGTATAGATTATTCCTGAAACAATTACCAATAAATTGAACTTTGTACGTAAAACGCTATTTTAAAGATAGTTTAAAATCCATAGTCTAATCTAAATTGAGCTACTCATAAATATACACGAATTTACGTCAAACTCACACCAAAATCACATAGATATAAATTGGAATTCAGTTAAACAATGGCGGGGAATTCATGAACCAAATGTTCTCATAGCTTTTAAGATGAAAACAATGCTGGAATAAACATGACTTTTTTAGTAAACATCAATAGAATTTGTTACGGAATAGGGACGTCAAAAAGTAGGTATGGTTTATTGTGCAAAGATCATGCAAAGCTGAATGATACAAATTAATAAATGAAGAAAAACAAACAATATAAATCCAATACAGTAAAATGCCACTTAAAAACGGTAGCAAGTCATTATTTCGTTAGTTATCTTTGTTTTGTAAATTATTGTATCGATTTTCCCGGGACCCAAGACGCGGTGTAGCAAATTTTGAAGCTAGTTTTGTTTGAGTCTATGAACTGTGAGTTCAGTAATAAACTTAGCGGATTGATTGGCTCCATCTCTTTGTTTTGTTTACTAGACAGAACAATGAGTCTGGCACAAATTGTTTGTTGCTCTACGTATGTTCGATGCCAAATCTTCGGAAAAGATAATTGTAAATTCTTGTAAGATAATTCTAATGGCCGTCGATTGCAATAGGGTATTTTAAGGTAAAAACCTAATTAGTCCGTCTGTCTGTGTTTGTGTGTCTGTTCGTTGTATTTACATGAAGTTTATTTAAATGAAGACGATACAGTGCGTTGAAAACTCACGTGACGTCACGTCGCTGGTAAAAATTGTAGCAACGTAGTGACGTCACGTGAGTTTTCAACGCACTGTATCGTCTTCATTTTTTTTTTACGTGAAAAAAGAAAAAAAAATACGTGTCCAATATTTTTTGTAAATCTATCAGACGGACTAATTATATTTTTACAATAAAATACCTTTTTAGTCATCTTATTAATGTTGAAGTCTGTTTGTTAGTTAATTACGTCTTAACGACTTTACGGATTTAGATGAAGCTTGGCAAATGACAGACCGGGATCAGGAGTTTACAACGGAAGATACATGTGTATTTATTTTATGGATGGAAATCATCAAATGACTATTTATGCTCTGGGCGAAGAAGGAAGTCCCAAAAAAGCCCATCCGTGTTCCTCCTAAAGCCCCTTACGTTCCAGGGTCGCGGTGACTCTTTCGAAGAAATTCCGCAACTTCAAATAGAACATTCCCGTGGCCTAAAACCTCGAATCCACTAGGCAACATTTGGCGCGCGACATGATGCACGAAATGTTGCTCATCATGTTGAACGGCAACAAGAAACTTTTCTTTATTAACATTGTCAATGTTGCACGCCTGTCAGCAACGTCGCGCGTTTTTGTAGACTTTGCTGAGCATGTTGTGCGTCACGAGTTGCGCGTCAAATGTTGCCTAGTGGATACGAGGCTTTACTTTCAACATCACGCGGGGAAGTCGTTAAAAAAAAAAACTATAGTTATCACATAATTTCCTATATTTCAAGGCAACAAAAACTCCCCTAAACAATAATACCTACTATATCAATTTGGATTCTTTTGACATTAATGATGGAACACTAACCACTTTTACTGATTAGGTCTACCTTAACGACTATTTCCGCTGAAGACCTTGAACCATCACATTTATTGGTCGCGCGACCATTTGCGATTTTCAATCATAAACATGATATTTAAAAGGCAATAAACGCCAGATTTCTAGATAACTGTAGGAAAATTGAAGTTTAATTGTGTCGGACTAATCAATAATCTCAGATATCGATACTGAATTGACATTATTTTGACAGTAGGTATCGATACCGGTTCAGTGCCCAATTCTTCAACAGACTTATCAAAACATGTCTGTCTGCCTAGGTTTTTTCCCCTATATTGGGGTCGGCTTCCAGTCAAACCAGAGTCAGCTAAATACCAATTTTATATAATACCTCCACAACCCTTGAACTGGGTAACACGGTACTTCTTGGCACGACTGGTGTCAGATTTTCTGGCTTCTGGCAATCCGTAACGACTGTTAAAGATCTACAAATGATAGCCGGGACCAACGGCTTAGTAGAAGTGCTTTTCGAGGCACGGAGGAGTCTCGGTATGTTATGATTGCACAAACCAGCCTCGGCAAGCGTTGCTTAACCTTGAAAATGATTTTATGCAAAAAAAAAAACACCCGACTTCAAAAAACCCTACAAGCACTAAGAAGTTACAAATAATTCTATAACCTACCTATATTAATAATCCTAACCTAACCTACGATTAACCTATAATAAAATTTAACATTTTTTTTGAGTCGGTGCCTCCTAATTGGGAACCTCTTCCTTTTTTAGAAGTCGGTTAAAAATAGACCCGTGTGGCTGTTATAACTTAGCCACAAATCACCAAGACTTATTGTAAAAAAAATGATTGTCCATTGTCAATGGCTCCTGAGTACCTACATATGTACAATGGCGAAGCATAGAGTTTGTTGATTTGACACTTTCACTAACCTTACGCAACATTTTACTTAGGCCACTTTACTCGTTGCGGAATTTCTTCGAAAGAGTCACCGCGGCCCTGGAATGCAAAGGGCACAAGAAGGAACACGGGTGGGTTTTAGTCAGTAAGAGTCTGACACTCTCTTCCGCTCCGCCCAGAGCGGGAGAAGTCATTAGATGATTTCCCATCCAAAAAAAAAAAAAAGGCCACTTTACTCTCTGTAACTTTATCTCTTAAAGATCGTTCAGAGTTCAGAATGACAAGTGTGTGACGAGTTTATTACGAGAAATATCTTTTCCTCAACTGACTAACATACAAAAAGAAACTCCTAATTTTCCCGAAGTCTCAATGAGTCTTTATATAAAAGCAGGAAAAATTGTTATGTTTAGTTTAACTAACTTTTAACCGTAATAACGAAGTATTGCGTTGAACTAATTTTCTAATCATTTTGTGTTGTAATCTACAGTATGTTGTTTTTTTTAATATTCCTTGGTCATATAATCATCATCATCTTGGTCATCATCAAATAATGAATTCAAAATATCTATTGCACATTTTTAATCATCAACGTGTAATAGTGGCCTTAGTGAGAGTTACTTATTTAACGTTCTCGAACTCGTTAGCGTAAACCTAAACACCGATTTGTATTGAAACAGAATAAGCGCTGTCTGTCTGGTGACACGAACGAAGAACCTTTTTTCCTCATACAATTTGATATAAGCAAAAGTTCACGCTAACGCGGTCGAGTACGTTAAAAAACTCGTACTGAGCCCTCCTTAGGTATTAATTACTCCTTTTGAACCAACTTATCTTTTACCGGGTCCGGGATCAAAGTAAGTCTGAAGCAATCAGTCAATCACCAGGTCAACGAAAACACTTGTAGGTGTACAGAATAGATAATAGTATGACTGTACCTACCAACAATCTACATACATATCTTTAGTATCGCTAATTTGATAAGCTAATATCGTGATTGCATTACAAATACTTTATCTTTCGATTTACTTTTCAAGTGTGACCCAAATGATAATTATTGATAAACAGATTTCGTTAAACTAAAAATATGTTTTAATGATTTTCAGATTTTTTAATACTGATTTCTAACTGATACCTTTGCTGAAGTTTTTATTTTGGTTTCAAGTTTACTTGCTGCAAAACAAGCCTCCTGTATTGGAAGGAGCACGAGAAGCACTAATCTAACACTTTATATCTTCAATAATTATAAATTAACGTTTGTATTTTGTACTCAATTTTATTCATTGAAAACATTTTTTTCAATAATAAATCAAGTTGTCTAAGTATTTCGCATTTTCTCAAAAAATTATCGTGAAAAGAGGCTACATCTGTTTTTTTGTTTATTTTCAATTTACTACGACGTCAAAAGATAAATTTTCTTGAGCTCTATCAAGCAAATCGTAAATGCGAAGCAAATTTGCTTCGATGAAATTTGTAACAAGGTTAAACCATGTCTTTGGATAAGATATAAGAGATACATCTACTCCGGATGCCTGTATCATAAAAGTCTTTCTACATCATTCTCACATATAGGGATAATTTCAAGATCCACAATTTTAAGTAAAAAAATATTGATTTAAAAGAGTGTCCGTGGAGTTTCGTGCACGTTCTTCTCCATAGAGATCTCCGCTTTGGAACGTGCAGATAGCAAAAGGGTTATGTAAAGGGTTTAATTGAAATAAATAGTTTCGAGTTTGATCTCGGGAGTACATATTTTGAGATATTTTTCGATATTCACGCGGCCGAAGCCGAAACGAGAAGGTAGTCTTCCATAATGATGACAGTGGCAGTGGACAAGGCACATTGTTCGCAGAACAGATGGTCAATGGGGCCGAAAAGTTCTGGAGTGGCGACCGCCTACTGCAAGACGTAGCGTTGGAAGGCCTCCCTGAAGGTGGACCGATGACCTGGTTAGGGTCGCGGGTAGCCGATGGATGCGAGACGCACAGGACCGGTTGTTGTGGCGACTCTTGGGGGAGGCCTATGTCCAACAGTGGACGTCTTTCGGCTGATATGATGATGAATGATGACACAGACAACTCTTGAACTCACAACATCCTGGACTGCAAATACGTAAACCATTTTTATATTTTATCATAGACAATAATCAAGATAGTGCAAGTTGTGTTTACGTCAGCTGCTTGCGCAATCGATACGAAGCATTGGATATAGTTGACTCGTGTAGTTTGCTAGTCGAAATTAGTGACGTGGTGTTAACACGTTTGGAGAATGCGCTTACGCATGAAAATACGTGGCGGTATGAGAGGTGTGATGAATACTAGTTCCGAAAAGAGGATGACTATTGATAAGGTGGCAAATAAAGATCTTTGGAGACGAACTGAGCTAACCCCAAATAAATTGGGAAAAGGGAATGGAAAGCCTTCCACATGGTAGATCGATGACCTGGTAAAGGTCACGGGAATCCGATGAATGCGAGACGCAGAGGAGCGTTTTTTTTTTAAATGGACTACGCACAGTAAAGCACACTATCCTGTGGTGGCCTCAAATGAATTTAAGGCCGCAGTCAGGGCTAAAAACTACTAAAAAGCTAAATGAGCGCTTCGCTAACGGCATCCCCTATGGGATACGGTCCTCGGCTTAACGGGGTCATTGATAGAGGCAGCAAGGGACAGGCTGGGTCTAGTTATTACCATTTAGGGGATTTAACGCTAATGGCTCAGCGGCACGGGCTGGCTCGTTAGGCAAAATTCGGGGACGCAGAGGACTGGACCATATGGTGACTCTTGAGGGAGGCCTATTTCCAACAGTTGGCCGTCTTTCGGTTGAAATGATGAAGAGCAGAAGGAAAAAGGTAGACGAATTGTTGTCTATTGCTAAATTGAGACATAAAGTACGGTCAATAATGACGTCTTTGACCTTAGCAACTTTTCACCTTGTCGACAACAAACTTTTTTTTCCTGTTACATTAGAATAAATCATCACGGCTCTTTATAAAAAAGCGGAAAACGTAAGATATTGTTATCTTCCGTTTTCTGAGACTTAATAGTATGTTTATTTTTGCCGATCCGTCTAGGATTGGCAATCCCACGCAAGATGTGTAGTTACGCTATCTACACTAATATTATAAAGAGGAAAGATTTGTTTGTATTTTTGCGTGTGTGAGTGTGTATGTTTGTGATGAATAAACTCAAAAACAACAGCGCCCATTTCAAAAATTATTTCACCTTTAGAAAGCTACATTCACCCTGAGTAACATAGGCTATTTTATCCCCGTATTGCCACGGGAACGGGAACAACGCGGGTGGAACCGCGGGTCGCTGCCAGTCTAAAATAAAAGTATTTTACGTTACTGACTACTTGACTTTCAACTGCCAGGTAGCTGATGTTATTATTAGGAGTAACATTCGCTGGCTAGGCAGTTCCTTCGTCCTTGCAAACAAACAGACCGAAAAAAAATATTTTTGTTGTATGTACCTTTTACTATCACATGCACGCATTTGGTAAAAAGTATTTATTTTCATAGTAGAAATAGACACTTCAATTAGATTTATTTGTATTGAGTAATTATGTAGATATCCTATACGACAGATTGTATAGTGTATGTGGCTTTGTGGACATTTTTAGGGTTTCGTACCTCAGTCTGCAAACGGAACCCTTATGGGATCACTTTTTTATCCGTCTGTCAACTGTTTCTCTCAGGAACGCGTCTGACCGGTTTTCTCAGGAACGCGTGGAGGTATAAAATTGAAATAAATATCAAATACTCAAGTCTGCTCCTCCTTGGAGCAATGAAAAATCAAACTTCTAGTCCAACGCAATCTAAACATAAGTCCATAAATGGCTATGTTTTGAAATTCGCAAGGAAACCAAAACTTAAGGACTTTCCGTTGACTTAGAAACATGAAATTGGGCAAGAAGATCTTACAATACAATTGTACAGGAAAAAGTCTCAAAATTGGGAAGAATTAACCGCGACGTATATTGATGCATCTAAGAACATATTTCCAACTAGCAGCGCCCCGCGGTTTCACCCGCCTTGTTCCCGTTCCCGTGGCAATACGGTGATAAAATATATCCTATAACATTCCACAATAACGTAGCTTTCTATTGGTAAAATAATTTTGAAAATGGTTCAGTAGATCCAGAGATTACCCCTTACAACGTCACAAACGTTACCTCTTTATAATATTAGTATAGATAGATAACAAAGTCTTACTTGCTATATTTTGTGCCAGAGTAATGAGAGTGCTTTCATAGTTTATAAACTTCCGTAGGTAATGTACCTATACTCGGAAAAAATCAAAGACATGTTCGGAACCCTCGGTGCGAGTCTGACTCCCACTTGTTTAAAGGAAGCCCCTATAAGTAACTGCTACGTAGAATGGAATGTTGGGTGAATCATTTCTTTAATTAAGGAAGAAAGAAATTGTTGACGTTTTGATCAGTCTTTGTTTCTTTAGATTTAGTATGTTTTTATTTAATCCTTTACGTTTCAAAAACTTATAAGGAAACTACCTGCCAAATTTTAAGTTTGTACTTTTTATTGTTCTGAGATTTCGTAATTAATCAGTGAGTTGTATTTCACTTTTATAAATATAGATTAAAAAATTGGAATATTGAACAGTTTCAACGATAACGCACACAAAGCATATTGTAAAAAGTGTATAAATTTCATCTAGTTCATAACGGAGTTTATGAGCATTTTATTGGCGACTTGGCGTGTGTACATGGAAACAGAGCGCCCTTCGAGTCAATCATAATGATAAAGCGTTTTTCATTACATTCACTTTTATCTAACAGTAGAAAAGATAACACATTTAATCGAATCCTAACATAAATAATATAAATAACCAACTCACTTTTTTATCTCCTTTGTAATTCAAATTACGAACAACGCACACACGTGTACCATAAACAATTTTTTAAAATCACAAAACACGAGTTACAACTTACAACCCGAAAAAAATGTATATTTAAAAAATCGTCTGCTGTTTAAATTGTTATTGTATAACTGTGAAGATAACTGGTTTATTACGACGCCGTGAGTGAAATGTCTGACATCACGCCACCGCCAAAACGAATTTCACTTTCAACGAGCACTCTCTCTCTTATTTCACTATCGTTTGAGTACGGTTCCATAAAATCCGTCCGACAGAAGTAATTTAAATTGTGAGCGCGTACAAAATACTGGCAGGTTTTATTATTTTACTCACAAAATATATTTTTTTTTAAATTATCGTAGTTTAAAACTTTTCCCGCCACGAGATATTTTAAATTTAGAACCTATTACTATTTATCGTCAGAAGATTTGCGGTTCTTGTGCCCGCACCAAGGAGACTGATTGAAAAAATGGATTTAATCTCAGTTATAAATAATTTATCGTTTTATTTACATACATACAATATGCTTAGCAACAATATTTTTTATGCTGATTAATCAATTAAACTATGAATTAAATTAATATAATTATGGTTTCTCTAAATTTGGAAGGAAAGTATGAAATGTTTTAATTCGTTGTAAAAAAATAATTGGTTAAAACAGTAATTAATATGCGTCCGCTACGATTATATATGAATATGACTGTCTTTATGCTCTCATGGCTGTCCTCCAAAAAATAACAGCCAACCAATATTCTACTTTAATCCAATGACAAAGCATCTCTAATTCAAAACAAGATACCTATACAATATTGACATTAAATTCGAACAAAGAAAGAAGTATTAACATTGAAATATAGTACATAAAGTGTAATATTGATAATGAGCCTTACGCCCTTGAAAGTTAGAGTTAAAATGAAATGAGTTAATTTGTTTCCGGAAATAAACGAGCGGTGGCGTGATGATCGCGTGCGTTTGCGCAGGTCCACTGACCCGTATTCGTTGTATCGTTTTGTTATTGATTTAATACATTAGGCAATGATAATGCCTTTTTATTGTGTCGTAGAATATTACTAAATCTTTGTCTAACTATTTTTTACAGATTAAATAATAGCAGCCGGCCGCCGCGCCGGGTAAAAAAAACAAACGACTTCAAAACAACAAAAAACATAACTTTAAACTGTTTTTAACTTTTATTTTTTGAAGTCGGTTGTTTCTTTTTTTTTTGTAAGTATAAAGTTTTTCCTTGCGTGGAGTCAATAGGAAGGCGAGCTATTTCATGCCAGATGGGATCGGGATCGGTGGAAAATGCGAAAGGGCATTATTCTCAAGGGTCTCAAGGTTCTACCGTCGATCACATCATCGCTTTCTCTCAGGTGATATAGAAATCAAAAGCAAGCCAATTAATCTTTAATCTAAATATAAATAACTCAAAAGTGATTGACTGACTGACGTAGTGATCTATCAACGCACAGCCCAAACCACTGAACGGATCGGGCTGAAATTTGGCATGCAGGTAGATGTTATGACGTAGGCATCCGCTAAGAAAGGATATTGATTAATTCTACCCCCTAGGGGATAAAATAGGGGATGAAAGTTTGTATGAAACTTAGTCAATTATAAACCGATCGGGCTGAAAGTTTCAAAATCGGGGTAAAGTAACTATTCCACGCGGACGAAGTCGCGGGCAGAAGCTAATATGATTATAAAAATGGTACGATATTTTTCATCTTGGAATATAGAAAATTCAAATTCATGTTCTGTAACGTGAATGAAGCAAATGACTGTATAAATGACGTTCATTCGCTCGCTTATTTTGATAAAATAAATTTCGTTCGATATTTCCTATTCGACTACTAAAAAAAGAAACACCGAAACAAACTTATAGGTCAAAGTTCCATACAATTATTACTTCTACTAGTTAGGTTTGATGTGACTGATAATATCAGAGCCATGTATGTTTATATACAGCATATACTTATTTCGCGATGAAGTTGCATCAGATAGGGCTCGGAACGCTTCATGGCATTTATTAATTTCCACAACGCGTTGTGGCGTTGTTTTCTTATGTGCCACAACACGAAATACGCGATGTGGAATTTTGAAACACCCCGCAACGCGTTGCGAGCCATTTTTTCACTCAATGAGCATTTTCGTGCTTTAGACGTAACATCATCTATTTGAGCTACTGTGTAAAAATATATGAATTGTTAGTCAATTTGCGTACTGTCTTTAATTGGTTTGTCGATATCAAACTACCTATTTATTTGTATGGCAATGTCAGATAACTACATTAATACATAGGCACCTACATGTTTTATTTAGCTGACTTACAATTAGTAACGCTGTTATGAGCAATTTTATGTATGTTGGGTAGCTTTGTATCAGCATTTTTAACTATCGCTTAGTTCGAACACACGTATATGATTAAAAAAGCAATAACCTAAAATGAATTATGACAGAAATGTTTTAATCATGTTGTAAGTATAGTTTTCGAGACGATTAATTTTATTTTTCTACTAGCTGTCGCCCGTTACTTCGTCCGGGTTTTGTTTCCTTGCATAGAACTCTTGTTTTAATATAGATGTTTAGATTAGACGGCGAAAGAGAGAAAGCTTTATCAGAGATCGCACTAAACAGAGTTTTTCCATTTTTATATTGGGTTCGGCTCCCAGTCAAAGCAGATTCACCTGAATACCAGTATTCTACGTGGAGCGGCCGCCTACCAGACCTCCACAATCCATTAACTTTGTAACACGGTAATTCTTGGCATGACTGGAGTCAGATTTACTGGCTTCTGACAATTCGTAACGACTGCCAAAGATCAACAAATGACAGCCGGGACCAACAGCTTAGCGTGCTTTCCGAGGTACGGATGAAACTCGGTATGTTAATATGGTTACCCATCTACAGACCGATCTTGGCAAGCGTTGCTTAACCTTGAAGATCGACCGTGGGGCTGTTAGTCTTTACATTTTTTATATTATACAGCTTATAAAATATTCATGTATTTGGACTGCATTTCATCAACTGAATATACAAAAAACTTTCCGTGTGTCGTGAATGAGTCCAACATTTACTTTATGTTTTGTTTCCGTTGTCAATTTAGACATCAATTGAATAAGCTTAGGCTCAGTGCAGACAAACACTCTGGTTTAGCGCGTGTTGTTACGTATAGTTTTTATTTTATTGTTCAGCCTATACTATCCCAATACTGGGCAAAGACCTCGGGCAAATCCTTCCACGGTTTTCTTTCCAGAGCCACCTTGAAAATGTTAAGTTATGCAGCCTTATTAGTTTACGGAAGCGTAATACGAGTGAATGAGACATTGAATGAAGCGGGCATAATATTTTTACAGATATTACGATATTTTTAGAGCATTTTAAGAGTTTTTTGTTCTAAATAATTCGATTTTAGCGATGACCTAAGATTCTTTAAATGATTTTCCGACTGATTCAAAGACGCGCAATATTTCGAACCGCGTACTGTACACAGCCTTACAGTAACATAAACCACGGCCCCGTAACATATATTGCAGTTCGTTCGTGTGAACAACACCCGTAGCTTTTTTATACCCGATACGATAACCATGATGAATAGATTTATGTAAAACGACTGTCATTTATATTTGGAGGAGGCTCCTACTGTACGAGCCTCTTTAATTATGTAGGACTCCTACATAATTAACATTGCTATCTGACCTCAAACCATCTGCTTGGGAACAAAAAATCATAATAATCACAGGAGAGACCAATTTTATCAGGACAGGATGCCACCCAATCGAGTACTCTCCGGAAGAGACTAGCCTTACCTAATTTACGCAAAGTTGGTGGTTGTTTCAGCAAGTTTTCTCATTAGGACATAATAGGGATGTTTCCTGAGTAAAAAATATTTGATTATGTTTAGTCCGTCAGTTAGATTATAGAAAAATATTGGACACGTATTTTTTCCTTTATCAAATTTATAAAAACTGACGAAGATACAAAGCATCAAAGATCAGGAGTGGGGGCTTGTGACGTCACGGCTCGGTAAAAATTGTAGCGAGTAGTGACGTCACACGAGTTTTCAACGCATTGTATCGTCTTCATTTTTTGTTTACGTGAAAAAAGAAAAAAATACATGTCAAATATTTTTTGGAAATCTATCCGACGGACTAATTAGATTTTGTTAGTTAACTGCTCTATTATACTAGTACCCTATTATACTATACATAGTAGCAGATAAGGGCCTGTTACTGTCACAATATCTTCCCCATGGATGCGTACCTCCTGCCAATTTGGAAAACTCTTAACTGATGGCGGACCTAGGGTGGCTGCTGTAAAAACAGTCTGGCTCAACCCATCTCATAAGTACCTAATGGCCGTGTGGGACCTCTCACAAAACATTCGTCACTTATTTAGTTGTCCATCAGGGATATAGTCTATCTTTATACTTGCTGTTTGCTAAATACCGCCGTTTCTGTGGGTTATGGTTGCTAGTTTCTAGTCGGACATATTTTAAACGACAGTCAATGGACACGAGAAAAAGAAGACAATAATATTATACCTAGAATTTTCTAACGAAAGGAACGTTTCCTATTACTTAGGACTAACAGCGCCTCGCGGTTTCACCCGCGTATTTCCCGTTCCCGTGGGAATATGGGGATAAAATATAGCCTATGTTACTCAGGGTGAATGTAGCTTTCTAATGGTGAAAGAGTTTTTAAAATCGGTCCAGTAGTTTTTGAGTTTATTCGTTACATACAAAAATACAAATATTTCCTCTTTATTATATTAGTATATATTTACCCATATTTAGCCAATAAGTATCTGTGCTGGGTGTGTACTGTGCTCTATGATTCAATTGCTTAGCCACCTAAGAAGGCAGGCAGAATAAATCCTGCAATCCACAACTTGATTCCTTAAGCGTCACACGCTCGCGTCAAATTCGATTATCTTGGAGATAACAAGGCTGTGTGGTAACTGGTAAACAGTACGTTGATACTAGCTAATTATTTCGTCGTTGACATTCTGGTTCGTTTGTTTTTGTTATCTTTTCTATTTGGTGTGGGACTGCGTGCAAACTCGTAAAGTATCAACGCTTTCAAAGCATCTCTTTTAGTTAGTCTCAGAATGCTGAGCTGTTTAAACCATAAAGGGCAGAATTCTCTATATCAGGGATTCCTAACCGGTGAGATCCGCCTCGCTGGGGGGGCCTAGATTGAAACAAGGTTGGGCACGGTGCAAGGCTCTAAAATATCTTCATAAGTACTAACGTGTCACCGAGGCCCTGGAACGCAAAGGGCATTTAGAGGAACACGCGTGGGTTTTAGTTAGTAAGAGTCTGACACTCGCTTCCGCGCCGCCCAGAGAATGGGAAGGAGTTATCAGACAATTTCCCATATATAAAAAAGGCCTAACAATTCTGAGGTAGCGTAGCAGTGCTATTGCCAAGCGCGGAATAGTTGCATAAATAATTTAGATCAACTGCTAATTTGCCCGATTTTGGTTTTTAATTTAAGCAGTACCTACAATACATATCGAGATTTCAAACGAAAAGTAGATGTAGAAGGTTAAGAAGCGCGAAAAACTAGAAGAAGATTAAAGGTTTTTTTTTTCAGAGTCAGAAGATTTGTTTCTAAAAGCGAGAATTCCCACCCACCCCGACGCTTAATTAAATTCTTTGAAATATTAATGGACGTTTCCAGCTAATGAAAGTTTTAATCACTAAAAAGTATTTAGAGCTAGAACACAGATTAGGTCTTCAAAATAAATTTCTTTATAATTCGTTTTGTTTTTAAATAGTTCAATGTAGACATCTTGGCAGAAGAGACGGAAATCTGTTACCGATCTCTCGCGTGTTTACGCGGGAAAATTTACGTGTTACTAACGTTACCAACATCAAACGATTTATTTTGGTACCTACTGGTAATCGATCGCTATAAATTCTAAGTGGTATTTGAATTGAGAATATACGATACTTATCATCTATCGATAAACACGCCGTTATTTATGCATTCTGTTTAGTTTCTTTTTTAATGACACGAGACGAGTCATAAAGTAAGTCTTGTCAACTTTTTTTTTTATCCGTCCTAGTCTATTTTCCCGCTCTTTTTATCAGCTTGTCTTGTTAGTTACTTTTGTTAATATAAATATTAGGTTGTCGCCAACCGATTGAGCTGAAATTTTGCATACACGTTGGATGAGAATGGTTAGCTAAGTGAAATAATTCTAAATCCAAAGATTCACAAAGGACCTATAACTTTTAAACACCCCCGTGATGAAGTATCAAATGAAAGAGTTTATTAAGAGGAATACGGAGAAAAGCTTGTGTTTAATTTTTTTTCGAGAATTTTATGTAGTTTTACTAGCTACTGAAGATTCTTATCCACAATTTTTAAAATACAAAAAAGATTACAGTTTACGTTTACTTTAAATGCAAACACGTTGCTAGGCTTATTTATTGGACAATTTACCTATGTACAGTTGTACACTCATTATTGAAATTGAATAAATTCTTGCGCAACACGAATTGATACGAGTAGGTAATGACTTTAATGTTTATCATTTGAACTCGGAAGTAAAATTACAAACACACTGTAGTAAGATAGGAAATTGCTTTTTATGTCAATTTAGCAATATTGACGACCGTGTTGATTGTTCTGCGTTGCAGAGGAGTCTAGCCAAAATGACAGCTGTTGTTGTCTATTTAGCAGTTTGTTGTATATAAAACACAATGACTTATAGTTCGCGCTTGGTGTAGGTACTTTTGTTCACCATGGTTGATATTGGTGTACGAGTTGTACAAAACCCGGTATAATCTTTATTTATTTTTTTTAGAATCCGCGAATACATCAATTTTGAGTTTCCATTTTTTTTAAACGTTACCCCACTTTAAGAATCAACTCACATACACAAACAGCCAGACCCGGAACAACTATCTGTAGGTCATACAAATATTTATTTGATCCGTGCAGGATCGACCCCACGACACGCAGCGCACCGTCCGATCGCTCAACCACTGCACCAACCGTGCCAAACGTGTAATTTGATAGTAATTATCTATAGAACTAACGCATCTGTCAGTGGCCTTAGGGACTTCCCCGAACGATAACAATCCGACACTATTTATGTAGCACAATTTATTATAATTTTCTTGTACACTTATTTAGTTTATAAGATTACACGATGTACAATCGTAAGTAAATACCGGAACTATATTATACATATGTGTCGCCCGCTCCACATGGATGGAGTTAAGTTCTCGGGCCATGCCGTGTGTCATCGCCCTTACCGACACGGGCAGACAATAGGCGTTTAAATTACGTCCTCCCCTTAAAAGAGAAGTGAAGCTATTGTAACTTTGTAACTTTTTTTTACATCAACATGCATATTGTCTTGTTAGAACAGTTGTCCTAGACGAGGATATAATATTAAAATGTGAAATAACAAATGAATGCTACTTACACAAATAATTAACACGAAACTTGAAAAAATCTAGCAATGAAATAAATGTGCAAAAAATACAGAAACGCAAAGAAAAAGAAACAAAACTGCAAAGCAACATAAATGATGCAACAATTTAAATTGTTACTAACTTTATTATATATATTTACAACTATCATAAATAAATTAGTGCAATAACATTTATAAAAATAGAGTTTAAGAGCAAAACATTGATCGCATCACTATTAATCTACTCAAATTAAAAAAATTTAAGCATCACATTACGACCGGCAAAAAAAAAGTAAAACGAAGCACAGACACAAACGCAAACAGCTTTATACCAGCTCATTTTTGTTGCCTGTAGCCCGCTGCCCCCGTTTCCTGCATTCGGCCCGGAGTTGTTCCTTATTCATAGCTGCTAATGCCTCAGGACTAAGGTTCTGACGTGTCCTTCCATTGTCAGACACAGAGTTCTGACGGGGTATAACCACTGAATTGGCATTATTACGAGCACGCCTGGTACCCGCCATATTCAATATATTTTTATTATTCCTGTTTAATTATATTTTGTGTTGTGTCTTCTACACTTTAATGTTATCCCTTGTCTTCTTGCCTTGCAGAATTGTGGAGAAATTGTTGATGTAATAAATACATGTTGTATTGTAAATATATATAATAAATCACTCAAAAATTATTAATATTACACTTTATAAATTGAAGTACGTATAAAAATGGGAATAAATACTAATAGTTACAGGCTACATAAGGTAAATTAAAACACAATTTATTATTGCGGTTTCAAATAATAATAATATTTTTCAATAATAAAAAAGTTATAATAGGAAATGGAAATAAATACATACGAGTACTAAACATAGCTGACTTTGAAATTTGACAAGAATGGTCCCAGAAAATGTTATGTTTAAAATGAAGATTATGTTTAATGAAATAATAAGATATTCCGTATTCCTACAATAATTAAGACTCTCAGTGGAAACTACAGTGATAGTACTTAAATAATTTTATAAAATAAAAGTATAGGTACAGTACGATTCGATGGTGAAAACGCAGTGCGTTGTTAATTAAAATCAAATTCATAAATATTTGCATGAAACGGCGAAAATTACCCTCGTCACAATCTTATTGATTATTTATGTTCACTCGAGCGTAACATAATCGTATTTTGAGAAACATTGATTCCATACATGGAGGGCATTTTCTAGCAGATCAAAAATAAAAAAGCCATTATCAGCCCCTAAGAAATTAAGCGTAAATTTTAAATATCGGAAAAATGTTTAGGGACAGTCAGCGGAAATTATAGGTAACATCTAACCTAACATAACATTTAAAAAATTGAACTCAGAATATACTCACATTCGCAGTAAATCAAGAACACTTCGGTTTACGATTTTCAGTCTTTATTTCATTCAATTTGTATTTATTATAGTAGAAACAATATTTTTCTCACACAATATCCTTCCGTGAAAAGCAAAATGTTGAAGTTAGGGAAATTGTTGCCACTACTAAAGAAAATCTCCTTTTATCTTGGTGCGGTACAATTTCAAAAACCTGATAGTGGAATTTTATTCCCTTCTAGTAAAACTCAATTGAAGATTTACAAACATATATTAAACATTTAAACTGACGCTCCGTTACTTAAAAAAACATACAAATCTTGTTCCGTACGTCGTAATAAATTCTAAATAAATTAGTATAAAACTTTTAAAATTCCCATCATTTACCAAGTTTACAACAAAATATATTCTACATGGTAATACTATTCTAAGCACTGACGTGTGTTTGTTTTCATAGACAATATTAGTGCTGCCCGTTGACCTATTGCCCTGAGGAAGTAGCTACTACCCGGCAACGATTTTCCGTTTTGCCAATTTTTACATAAAAAATTGTCAAGTTATACACATACACAGAAGTTTAATTAAGAACTAAGAGAATGTATGATACAAAACATGTTTCACATCTCGTCTCGAATGGAATAAAAGATTCCTTTTGGCTTTTCGTACAGTTAAAATGGGAAACATTTTTCGCTACGCACAGACTAATTTCATGTAGCGCGAATACAGCGTCTACCTGATACTACCACGTACCTACTAAGTCAGATTGCACTCGCTTGGGCTCCTTACCTGGATTTTTACTTGAACTAATAATACCTTGACCAAAGGCAAAACAAATTATTTACATCACAAACACAGGCATATAAAGACGTGAGAAGATAAAGACACAACAGTTCAAATCAAGTAACCTCTTGTTGTTCACACGCTATTTTGAAATTGCGCGTGTGGTTCTGGCATTACAAATCATGTAGCCTAATAGTCGATGGTACAGCCAAATAGTCTAAATTGCTCAACCCTATACGCGACATCTGAGTTAGACAGTTAGACTTTTATAGAAAAAAAAGCGCGGGAACCTTGAAACGAACAAGGCGCCAAATTTCATATAATTTAAAATTAATTTGTTATATATTGTTTAAAGCACCTTAAAATTAATTTTAATTATAAAGTAGTAGTTGTATATACATGTAAATAGTGTAATATACAATGGGAGGAAGTGGTAAGAAGAGGAAAAAAGAGGAGCCCCCTGATGTTCGAGCAGCGCGGGACACCACGGAGACTTCTTCCGACTCTGATGATTCAGCATACAACAGCAGGAAGTATCAAGTATTTAAAGTCCCCGGATACTCACGGAAGTATCCCGAAAATAGCAAGAAAACAGAATACATAGTATTTTTATCTCACCAGACTGACCGCCAATTTTCTGACAAAGACAGACTGGCTATTTCGCATGCTATACGCAAATATTGCGTCACTGGCATATTACATTTAAAATCTATAAATAAGTACAAAATAGGTATAACATTTGACCTATCCAACAATGCCAATGTATTCCTACAAAATAAAAAACTTCTAGAAGAAATGGGCTTAAATGCATCAATACCAGCTGTTGACACCGAGGTGACCGGGGTTCTGACTTCAGTCCCTACGGATTTGTCTAATGAAAGAATATCTGCTTTGATTGGAAGTTCCAGAAATGTCATACAGGTGAGGCGCTTCATGCGCCGCGTACAAAGAGAGGGTGGCGTGGTCACGTATGACCCCACTCAAACTGTAGCGGTTACTTTTGCCTCTACTGAATTACCACAATATGTGTACCTTGACTCCTGGAGACACGAGGTAAGCTGTTACGTTCCTCCTGTCAAACAGTGTTTGCAATGTATGAAATTTGGACATATTGCAAAATATTGTAAGAATGAAGTTGTATGCTCCATATGTACAGACAAGCATAGTTTTAAAATTTGTAAAGAAGATCCCAGAAACGCTAAATGCGTCAATTGTGGTGGTAATCATGTTTCCATCTCAAACACTTGCCCACAAAAAAAAATGAAAATAGAAGAAAATAAAGTCAAGTCCAGAGCCGCTAAGTATTCCGATCTATTTAATGAACATTCTTTTCCAAAATTAACACAGAAGAACATTGAAACACAGATTATTAATTTGACTAAATCAGATTTTTTTATGAATACTTTAACGAATGCTATCACTAAAATTATATTAAATCAAAAAGATAATCCCATAAATTCAAACTCCATAAAAGAAATTTTGCAACAAACTTTCCGTAACAGTACTTCCACATCTAAAAATGGATCTTAATATAATGCAGTGGAACGCACAAAGTATTTTAAGTAACAAACTCTTATTAACCCAATTTCTTTATGAGCATAACATACATGTTGCAATTATATCAGAAACCTGGTTAACACCCATCAAACATTTTAACATTAGAGGATACAAAATAGAAAGACATGATATTGGAAATAAACACAATGGTGTAGCTATTTTAATTTGCAATAATATAAATTACAGAAAAATAATTACTTATTCTGATAGTTCTTTACAAAATATTTGTGTAAGAATTACTGTAAATAATATAGAAATAAGTATTGTAAGTTTCTATTGTCCAACAAATTGCTCTCCATCTTTTGACAAACATAAATTTGAATCTTTAATAAAATCTGTGCCTGAACCAATGATATTTGCTGGTGATTTCAATGCCCATCACACATCATGGGGTTGTAATTCTACAAATTCAAGAGGTAGGGATATTTTAGAAATTGTTGATGATAATAATTTGGTGTTAATGAATAATGGTGAAGTGACAACAGTCGGTTCTTTAACATGGCGTCCAAATGCCTTAGATTTGACCATAGTATCCCCATCATTGGCTCTTTCCTGTGATTGGTCTGTTCATTGTGATCCTCTTGGCAGTTACCACCTTCCTGTAATTATGAAAGTGTTTATCAATAGTAGTAATATAGAAAACACTAGTTTTATCACAAATTTGCCCACCTATCCTAACTTTAAAATTGTAGATTGGAAGATGTATGAACATAATGTAGATTTACAACTATCTACTTTTCAGGATCAACATGTTGCTCCATTGGAAAGTTATACAAAGTTTTGTCGAATTTTGCATTCTGCAATTAATAAGTCCCTTCCTAATCATAATAAGCCAGCTTCTTCCTCGGTTGATCATACTATTCAAAACTTTTATAGGAAATCGATCAAAGCCCCTCCTCTTCCTTGGTGGAATAAAAAATGTTCAGAAGCAGTTCAAAAGTCTAAATCAGCTTATATAAATTTTAAAAACAATCCGTCAGATGAAACGTTTATCGAGTTTAAAAGATTACAAGCCCTCAAAAAACTTACTTTGAAAACAGAAAGATCAAATAGTTGGGTTGCTCTTTGCAGCTCCTTTAATCGATATACGCCTCTATCCAGAATCTGGAAATATATGCGGAAATTTAATAAAACATATTCTTGCAACAATAATGATGTCAATTGGATTCAGGATTTTCTGGAAAAATTTACCCCAGATTATGTAAATAATAAGTCGAATTTTCCCATAGTTAGTGAGTCAAACGCAGAAAATATGTTTTTAGTAAAACCTTTTTCAATACAAGAATTGAAGTCTGCTGTTAATTCTAGAAAAGATAGTGCTTTTGGACTGGATAGTATTCCATACATTATGATAAAAAAGCTTAGTGATAAGGGTTTGCACACTTTTCTCAAAATATTGAATAATTTATGGTTAAACAATGATATACCTCAACAATGGAAGTCTGATTGTTTGATACCCATTTTGAAGCCAGATAAGCCTCGGTCTAATCCAGATTCTTATCGTCCTATTGCTCTAACATCCTGTGTAGGTAAAATTTTTGAACAGTTAATAAAACAAAGGTTGGAATTTTACATAGAACAAAATAATATTCTACCTGCTAATCAATTTGGTTTTCGTAGGGGAACATCAGCTCGTGAAAGTATTTGTCAGTTACAGCTTGACATCCAAAATAGTTTAAATAACAAGGATTGTTTAATGTCAGTATTCTTCGATGTTGCTGGAGCCTTTAACAGTGTAAATATTGATGTCCTTTGTTCTGAATTACTTCTTGTTGGAATTCCAAACAAAATTGTCCACTGGGTCCATGAATTCTTAACTGAAAGGAAAGTTTATGTTAGATATAATGGTAAATTACATGGGCCAAGATTTGCTTCGATAGGAGTTTGTCAAGGAGGAATTTTGTCTCCATTAATATTCATTTTGTATATACGTCGTTTAAATTTGATTCTAGGTTCTAAAGTCAAAAATCTTCAATTTGCTGATGATTTAGTTGTGTATTTGACTGGGAAAAATTTCAAAAATATGACACAGTGCCTTAATAAGGCATTGGAAGGACTGTACACATACTTTTCTTATTTAAATCTAGATATAAACGTACTTAAATCTAAACTAGTAATATTTGGTAGAACTAACAATTTCTGTCCTTCTGTTTATTACAATCAAGTTTCTATACCAATTTTTAATGAAGCTAAGTTTTTAGGTGTGACCTTCACTCATAATTTAGCTTGGAAAAAATATGTTGAATTGTTAAGTTCTAGAGCTACCAGAGTTTTTAATGTTTTGAAGGCATTGTGTAGAACATCCTGGGGAGCTGACCCAAAAATATTGTTGTTATTATATAAATCTTTGATCCGTAGTCATTTTGAATATGGTTTTTTCTGTTTTGCTGGTGATAGAAGGTTAGTAGATATTCTTGATAAAATACAAAATAAAAGTTTGAGACTCATTACCGGGGCATTTAAAAGTACTCCAATCAATGCAATGCAAGTTGAATGTAAACTTCCTCCATTAAGTATAAGATTCTCTTACTTGAAGGAAAGGTTCCTATTAAAACTTTATAGTAAAAATAATAATCACTTGTTTTCCAATCTGAAACAATCGTGTACATCATCCGTTTGTAACTTAACATATATACTACAGGGCTTTCATAAATATGTCAATTTTCTCGAAACTTTGCAAATTCACAAGTCATCTATTCTTCCATGTTATCAGGGGGATTTTGACAGCAAATTTCCTGCAATTGACATCATTATTGATCACAACTTATCCACTAAGGAAGATGTATATAGTAAATTTCATGAGTTTACTGATCATAGATTTATGTATACTGATGGGTCTAAAACTGAGTCAGCAGTGTCATTTGCTATTTTTGATGAGTTATTGAATTCTGGTACTGGTTATAAAATAAATTCAAACACAAGTATATTCACAGCTGAGGCTGTGGCTATACTTGCTGCCCTAAAGCACATTAGGCATACAAATGATGGATGTCGACAATGGGTTATAGTTAGTGACAGCATGAGTGTTCTTGAAAATCTCAAAAATAATAAGTTGAATGCTTACACAAACCATTTTATTTCATTAATAAAAGAATCCTGGTTACACTTGTCTTTTCATAACATTAAGGTTTTGTTCATGTGGGTTCCTTCGCATGTTGGTGTGATGGGCAATGAAAGGGTTGATTTTTTAGCTAGAGTAATAACAAATTCTGATGAAGTCCCAGATTCAAGTAGTTTACTCAACATATCTGTTCCTTGTACAGACATAGTTCCTCTGTTGAAAAAAAGGTCCACTGATATATGGAAAAGGCATTGGAATCATACAGTTCAAATTGAAAATAAAGGTATGTGGTATGCAGTATACAATATTCCCATAGGAACCATGCCTTGGTTTTGTAAAACCAATACTTACATGAACAGGAAGTTTTACTCCACCATACTCAGGCTTCGTTTTGGTCACTGTCGACTAAATTTTCATTTGTCTCGTCTGAAACTTGTACATAGTCCTCTCTGTGATCATTGTAACTCTCAAGCAGAGCAATCTCTTGCTCACATTTTCTTTGATTGCTCTTCTTTTGGCATTCAGCGCCTTGTGCTGATGGATGAGCTAATTGAAATTTATGGTAGCCCTAATTTGGTACCGCGCTCCATTCAGGCTCTTCTTGTAAATAGCTCTACGTATTTACCTTTGTTTAATTTTATTAGTAATACAGTTGGACAAATTTAACTCATAGTGTCTAAAGATAATTTACTATGAAAGATAATTTATTATTTAATATGTTTCTATATTATTTTAACATCTTTTCATTGGTTTTCTTAAATATATTTTGTAGGTACTAAAATGATAGGAATTCATTTATTTAGGTTTGTACATACTGTTAGTTATCGTTAACGATTGCTTCCCATCAGTTGGGAAAAATAAAAATAATTAAAGACTTGACACTCGGCTCCTACAAAAAAAAAAGAAATAAACATTGAATGGAAAATTGCTTGGACTTGACTCAAGATTTTGTGAAATAACAAATCTTAAACATGGATTTTATTGAAATAAACTGAAGACTTTAGACGGAATAACTTTACATGGAAAATAAGAAACTGATGAATTTACCGGATTTTAACTTCACATGAAAAATAAGAAACTGATGAATTTGCCTGGATTTGAATACCTATGGATAATAATACCTACTAATGACTACTGGAATTATTTATTTATGGATAAATATAAAACTAAAGAATTTTAATGGAATGGATTTACATACTGATGAATTGAACTGGATCTACCCTACTCAAGAAAAAAATGTTAACTGATGACTAGGCAGCATGGTCTCAGACCTTAGCCTGTTCCGTCAGGAACGAAAAAAAAAAAAAAAAAAATAGACTTTTATATGACATTGACACTAACACACAATGACAACAATTCGCGACTTGTCATGTTTGCCTTTGCACTTTTGCAGTAAATAAAAACACGAAACTAAATTTATATATTGTGTTTTGCAAACTAAAACAATATTGTCATTTACGAATTAATTTTTTGCACTGAAATGGAAGATGAATGGAGATGATATTAACGATTACATTCCCTCTCTTTTGAATCCAAGGGTGGTCAGAAAAGGCGATGGTGATATCTCTCTTACGCAGGTAATGTTTATATTTTAATCTTTAACTTCTGGATTTATAAACAAAGTGTAGAAAAAATCATTACAGTGTTTCTCAGATTAGGAATACAGAGACTGGAACTGTTACACTTTTTCACAGTTCTCTCTCTCTGTATTCCTATCCTAAACTGAGGTCCATTTCGACATCGAGATACCGACCAGATCAGACTATTAAAATATTATTGTAAAATATTCCCTGAAGAAAACGAGTAAATATCACTCATCTAAGGTCAGATCTATATACTATACTAATATATAAATGTGAATGTAAGTTTGTTTGTTACGCTTTCACGCGAAAACTACTCAACCGATCATCATGAAACTTTGCACACATATTCTTGGAGGTATTAGAAGTAACATAGGATACTTTTTATCCCAGGATTATTTCCGACATTCACGGGTATCTATCTATCTATTAGGGTTTTGGTTTCCGCACTTAGTCCTAATATTGGACCATTGTGCGTGAGCCATGGCGGCCGTCACTCCAACCAGCCGACCTCCCTCCAGAAGCAGATCAGTCCACTCAGTCTGTTCAGCATCTCTGCAAGTGAACTCGGTGTCCCCATTGTATGCCTTCGTATCTCAGCCACACCTGTGCACTCAAGGAGCACATGCGACACCGTTTCCTCCTCCTCCATGCATGCTCTGCATAGAGGACTGTCTGTGATACCTATTGTGTGTAGGTGTTTGTTCAGTGAGCAGTGTCCAGTGATGGTCCCCGCCACCATTCGCAGGCTGCTTCTATCCATGCGCAGAAGGCGCCTGGTCAGTTTCCAGTTCCTAGTGATCCGCTGTGTCCCTTTAGCCACTGCAGTGTCACGGTGTTGCAGTTACTCACCGTGACACGTTCTAAGGCGTTGTGGCATTCTTTTATGAGTTTCGAGGTAGTGTAGTTCTTATCTAGTGATGACATTCACGGGTATATATACTCATCTACCACTTCCAAGTAGTAAACTGTTAGCCAAACTTTATTTGACACGGGACCAGTTTTATTTAGTTGATAAAAATAAACTTTTTGTGATCAAAAGTAAAGAGCATTGTCGTAGAAAACGCAACATTTCTGACAGAAACTTAAGATCAGTTTACAACAATGACAATTTTAAGGAGAAAAGGTTGAAATTTTAACACTTTTAGTGCCCAGAACTCACATCCAAGTTGTGGGCACATGAAACAAATGATTGTTCAACCCATATTCAAATTTTGGGCACCAAGTGTCATAAAACTTTTGTGGACCATATGAATATGATGAATTTGACTTTTGTATTAGGATAACCTGTAAACGTAGATGCCAAAGTAAATAAAATTATATGAAAGTGATGAATAACATGGTAAATTTCTGGAAGTCAACAGGTTAGGAACAAAACAATACTTGTATAATTCAAATGTGTAATTGAATTGTGGGGCATAAGGTGCATATTCACCTTCATAAACATTAACATGTTGATGTTCTCGTCTGAAAGCAAGGCTTTTTTTGTATTAAAATGTCTTACCCGTGGAAATTAGACGTTCAACTGCAACACTTGAGGTTGAGGGTATAGTAGTATTGTATTTAACAAATAGATTTTTGAATATCTGTTCCCCGAGGAAAGGAAAGCATTGGATTAACGATTAACAGACTTCTGATTATTAACGGAAGTTAACATGTCTGTTAACATTTTTAAAAGTTAATCCATTAATCAAAATGTTAATTTCGTTAATTAACGATTAACGAGTTAATGCCCAGCTATGGTAAATTTATATGAATATAATAAACTGGAAAGATTTGTTTGTGTGTATTGGATGAGCTCTGAAACTACTGAAATGATATTAATGGAAACCCGTTTATGAAAAAAATATTAAAATCGGTACATGTAAGCGTGATTGAGGAACAGAAATTCAGACTTTCACATTAACCAGTTTACAGTCCTATGAACCACATGTGATCTTCGCTTATTGTTTAACCATTGTGTCTGCTGTGCGTACAGTGAATCTAATTAATGCTCTAACCACATAATATATAATGTTGGTAAGAGGTGGGATAATTTGTGAATATTTCGTAGGATATATTTTTAAATCAATTGACCCTAACCCCACCCAACATCCTAATGTAGGTAAACAGATAAAGTAATTATTATAAAATTGTTCACAGAACTCCCTAGTAAGCCGTAATTCCCTATCATTGAGAAGAAGCAATGGTTTGAAGCTGAAGCCAAAACAACGGGTAAGTAATATTTTAACTAAATTGTAAAAACGATCTTTAGAGACCTAACTGCAATTGACATGTACTATCCAGTGGCATATATGCGGTGTTTAAGTTGTGCACTAATCAGAACATTTGCCTGAATACTCAGACTAAATACACCAGAATATAAAGTTAATCTTTAGATAAAAAATAAATCAAAAACTCACTTTTTCCAGATTCACACATTGAATAAGGAAAACTCACAAAATGTACAAAACTTGATTTCTCAGTGTACTTTGACCAAAAATAGACCAAAAATAAGACCAGACGTCGACAGAGATAGTCTAGGTTTCTCAGCTATCGCAGATCTTCAGAGTGAAGCAGATAACATAGATTCTTGCTCTCTCAGCGGGATTGACGCTGTAGCAACTACAACCAAACGTTCTAGAAGAGCTACTCCACTGATTTCTGTTTCTTCTCACACAGAATTAGACCACAATGTAGACTCGAAGAGTGAAACTACCGCCATTTATAATGTTACCGGTAGAGCTACACTCTCGGTGTCCTTTGGCATCAACAACTGCCAAAGTGTAGATATTAGTTCCAAAAAGAGTGCCATCCAGAGGGTAAAAGTCTCACAAAACGACAACAACACCTTGGTTGATTGTGAAATCGTCGAAGGTTCTCAAGCGAGCACGGAAGAAAGCGATCTCGACGAAAACATGAACGAACTCCTTAGTCCCGAAACTGCCAATTCACTAAAGAGGTCCGCCGTCACTGTCAACTTAGAAATTAAAAAGAAAAAAGCGTCAACCACGGAGACAGCAGAAGACAAAGTTCTAATTTTAAACACAAGTGCCATCGAGAAGATATCCCATGTCATCGTTCAACCACCAAATTATAAATTAGTGAAAGGGAAAATTTTGGACAAGAGTAAATTCAAAAGCTACAGTAAGAGAAACTCAGTGGTAGGTTTAAAAGTCAACAATGGAATTGTGCGCGGCAGCTTGAGGCAAAAATCTATTGAAAGTTTTTTCCCAAAACGTACGAATGTTTTAAACTTAAAAGTTTCGGAAGGAAGGAGTCTAGCTGACCCTGTGTCTGACGTGAAAGCTCGAGTGGAGGAAGATGGTGATGAGAAGGTCATGAGTAGGAATTCGGGTATTGCTGATGCGATTAAAAGCGATAGACATCGTAAGTTGTCCCACAAAGGGACGCCTAGGGACAATGACTCGTCAAATAGATCGGCGAGGCTTCACTCCCCAAGGAAGGAAGGGTGTCGCACTCCGGAGGTTAAGACTTCGTGCTCATCGCCTCGCGGGAAGTCAGACTGTCCTAGCTGCCACAGTCCAAGGAAGACGGTAGACTCGATACAGTTCAGTATGACGCCCAAATCTGTGTCCACAAAGAGATCAGTTTCTGCCAAAAATATACCGCACCATAAGATTGTCGCAGGTATGTTATGTATGCTTGTTGTTGTCCTGTGAGATTGTTATTTTTTCGAGTAGTGTGTACCTTTAATCATTGTTTTAAACAAGCAAAATGTCCTTAATTTCTTATGAAACTGCAACATTTTTGAAAATCCTTTTGTTTCCAAATTTCCGCGGTTTGCAACGAATATGAATGATGAACGAACTGCTGACGACATTAAAGGACTTTTGGCATGCTGGTTTCATTCAACCATAAACGCAATACGAGGAAAATCCGCATACGAGTTACATTAATGTCCAATAACACTTCAACGTTAGTTCAGTTGAAAACCAGCGTCAGGCAGCTCCTAGTTGTCTGGCATCTTGCTGAATTGGACCTATTTGGCGCAGCCGCGGGTCAAACAATGTTATTATTTTGAAATTAAGTTTCCTTTTATTTGTATCTACATTATGTGTACATATCTGTACTGTATGTATCAAAGAAATTGAATTTTCTTTCTCTCTTCTTTCAATACTGTCATGAAAGCTTTATCCTTCTGGTATCCTAGAAGCATTTGGAATCTCGATATTTCTTTGCAGGCACCCACTTTGCAGTTGACGCGTTTTCGTACGGGGACATACCCAGTGTGAAACACTACTTCCTCACACATTTTCACTCTGACCATTATTCAGGGTTGAAAAAAGGCTTCAATAAATTGTTGTTTTGTTCGAAAATTACTGGTGAGCATTTTTTTTTATTGTTTTTTGTATGTTTTTAGTTGATCTATTATATGATTGTGTTGAAATGGGACGGGAATTTAGCATTTAAATCATATTTGAGTAATTATGTTTTAATTATTTTATGGACATTTCTGTTGCGGAACGCATCTTATATAATTAAATAAAAACGAAAGCTCACTCATTCATTAATTCACTAATCACGAAGTCGCGGGCGATGTGCAAGTCTTCATATGGAATAGCTATTTTCAATAGATATTGCAAATCGATGCTGATAAATGCGATTGAAGCCTTATAGCAGAATAAGACCTTAACGTTGTTTAATACTCTGTGAGCATCCACCCAAATGCTTTCGCATATAAATATAATTTTAATTAGTAGTATTGTTCAAATTCAAGATGTGGCTCCCAAAAGTTTAGCTAGTTAACTGCTAAAATATCCCAGAATTATAATACAAAGTGATGGCCGTTTTGCGAGGTCGTAACGCATGTTTCGACAATTTTGTTTTTCTTTGTATGGTACGCGTCATACTTCACGCAAATAAACTGTTTTTCTTTCTGTCTTTGCTCGATTGTCCGTGTGGTCTTGCAGCGGATTTGTGTATATCGCGGCTCGGCGTAACTCCGAAGTGCATCCACATACTCAAGGTAGACGAGACCATCCGTATTGACAACGTCGAGGTCACAGCGGTGGAGGCAAACCAGTAAGTGTACACTGTAGACTTTAATTAATGCATGGGCGTATCCAGAGGGAGGCAGGGGAGGGCAGCTCCGCCCCCTGGAAATCTCGCAGAAAATGTAACAACTCGCCTAATTACTAATCAAAGGATAAAGGGGGCCTTATGTGCTAACTTTTGAACAAACCGCGTAGTAGACATGCAAAGAGCACAAAGAAATTTCCGTAAAAAAAAATAATTAAATTTTTTAATTAAATATAAATGTATAAGTAGTCAAATTTACTTTTACTTATTTAACTACCTATAAAGCAGGTTAATTCGCGGCTTTTTGCCCTACACACTACATATACCTAATGTTTCATGTAGGTGTTTTTGTGTAGTGTGTATGAAAAAACAGCCGCGGACGATCTGACCTAAAAATCTACCTTGCTCCTCCTAGGGCAGAACCTGGGTACGTCCATGAATTAATGATATAGACTTATCAATTCGGGACAGGTCCACTCAAAGCTAAGTCGTTCTTTCTTCAAAGGACCACCTGACACACATAACCGGCATAGTTTTCATATAATCTTACCTAAGCATATATCATATGGACTTTAAATCGAGGTTTTGAAATCTCGGAAGGATCATAGCGTCAACACGCGATGTAAGGCGTTAATTTATTCGGTATAACCGGAAGGTTCTGTCCCACTGTCGGCGCGACGATTGGATCGCCTTTACCGAACAAATGAACGCGACGATCGCGTACTCGCGCCGATGGTCGATTTTTATCATCGCGCTCTTCGACCGACGTCCACTTCACTATGTGTTAAACTTCCAGTTGTCCTGGCGCCATAATGCTTGTGTTCACGCTGCACAACGGCAAGACGATGTTGCACACTGGGGACTTTAGAGCCTCACCCATCATGGAATCCTATCCTATATTCTGGAACAAGGACATACACACAATTTACTTGGATACCACGTGAGTTTATCTTATTATTATCTCTTTATTTATTTTCCTATAAGTACATACAATAATATATTTTTAAGTATTTTTAAAAAACACTCAAAAAGAAATTAGAAATTATTATTTATTTATCACATAACATGTAACTTACCTTTTTGGGTCAGTTCTGATTTAGAATGATAACAGCCTTAAGATTCCCGTAAAAACACTACGAAAAAGAAACCAATAGTGGTCTTAATCTCTACTTTGGGCCACTCCTGTCGTGTATGTGAATGCTGTGTTAAAGAAAACCCTTAGGTATACTAGATATCAGTTTGTTCTATAAAAAGATCCTGATCAAACCAGACTTTTCCCGGCAAAATGCTACTAAACTGCCGATATCACATCATCATCTGCCGAGCCTTTTCCCAACTATATTGGGGTCGGCCTCCAATCAAACTGGATTCAGCTGAATACCAGTATTTTACGTGAAGCGGCTGCTTACCAGACCTGCTTAGAAATCAACCCTTTAACTGGACAACACATTTCTGGGCAAGACTGGTGTCAGATTTTCTGGCTTTTCTGACAATCCGTAACGACTGCCAAAGATCTGCAAATGACAGCCGGGACCAACGGCTTTATGCGCTTTCCGCGGCACGGAGGAGTCTCGTTATGTGAAAATGGTCACCCATCCACAGGCCGACCTTGGCAAGCCTTTCGTAACTTCGATCGATCCATGCGGCTGTTATTATTTAGCCACGAGCTCTTGCTGATATATGTATGTATATGATGACATGTTATTACTTCACTTTAATATCTTGTCCTGTTGCTCTCTAATAAAGGCTACTAAATTCATCCACGTAAGGTATATTTTATAAGGGAGCAGTGGTGGCCGAATGGTAACGGCCCCGACTTACGAATTATAAGTCGCGGGTTCAAACTCAGCCAGGCGCATTACTTTGTGCGATTAATTTCATCACCACTGCTCCCAAAACGGTGAAGAAACCGGCATGTTCTAGAGCCAAAAATTGGAAGACATGTGACATTCGCCAACCCGCACTGGGCCTGCGTTGTGGATTACGGCCCATTCCCTCTCCTAGAGAGGAGGCCTGTGTCCCAGCAGTGGGATAATTAAAAGGCTGATTATGCTAAGGTATATTTTCTACTTCAGATATTGCAGCCCACGTTATGACTTCCCAACTCAAGAACAAAGTTTGGAAATGGCACTATACATACTGCGACAGAAGAAAGTAGCACTCGAGAAGGTCGGCAAGAAGTTCTCGTCAGTTCTCATCGTGTGCGGCACTTACACGATCGGTGAGTGTGGACATACACTACACAGTCTAGCTAGATACCACAGACATATGTGCCTACTGCAACAGAGGAAAATGGCACTAAAATTGGCATCCTGTCCGTATTTATTTAACCATCAGCACCATTCTAAGCAGTTTCCTTGAATGTCTTCTAATTCTGATTGCCAGCGATTTCAGTTAATTAAGTTCAGAATGTTTGTCCTCAGGTAAGGAGAAGTTCTTCCTGGGCATGTCCCGGCGCGTGGGCTGCTCGGTGTGGGCGTGCCCCGAGAAGGATCGCGTGCTGCAGGCCGTGGAGGGGCGCAGCTTCGGGCATGCGCCGCCGCACTCGTGCCAGCTGCACGTCGTGCCCATGCGCGACCTCACGCACGAGGTACTGTACCGCTCGTACTACACAACTGTACAGTTCAGGCCGGGAGGGGCGCAGCTTCGGGCATGCGCCGCCGCACTCGTGCCAGCTGCACGTCGTGCCCATGCGCGACCTCACGCACGAGGTACTGTACCGCTCGTACTACACAACTGTACAGTTCAGGCCGGGAGGGGCGCAGCTTCGGGCATGCGCCGCCGCACTCGTGCCAGCTGCACGTCGTGCCCATGCGCGACCTCACGCACGAGGTACTGTACCGCTCGTACTACACAACTGTACAGTTCAGGCCGGGAGGGGCGCAGCTTCGGGCATGCGCCGCCGCACTCGTGCCAGCTGCACGTCGTGCCCATGCGCGACCTCACGCACGAGGTACTGTACCGCTCGTACTACACAACTGTACAGTTCAGGCCGGGAGGGGCGCAGCTTCGGGCATGCGCCGCCGCACTCGTGCCAGCTGCACGTCGTGCCCATGCGCGACCTCACGCACGAGGTACTGTACCGCTCGTACTACACAACTGTACAGTTCAGGCCGGGAGGGGCGCAGCTTCGGGCATGCGCCGCCGCACTCGTGCCAGCTGCACGTCGTGCCCATGCGCGACCTCACGCACGAGGTACTGTACCGCTCGTACTACACAACTGTACAGTTCAGGCCGGGAGGGGCGCAGCTTCGGGCATGCGCCGCCGCACTCGTGCCAGCTGCACGTCGTGCCCATGCGCGACCTCACGCACGAGGTACTGTACCGCTCGTACTACACAACTGTACAGTTCAGGCCGGGAGGGGCGCAGCTTCGGGCATGCGCCGCCGCACTCGTGCCAGCTGCACGTCGTGCCCATGCGCGACCTCACGCACGAGGTACTGTACCGCTCGTACTACACAACTGTACAGTTCAGGCCGGGAGGGGCGCAGCTTCGGGCATGCGCCGCCGCACTCGTGCCAGCTGCACGTCGTGCCCATGCGCGACCTCACGCACGAGGTACTGTACCGCTCGTACTACACAACTGTACAGTTCAGGCCGGGAGGGGCGCAGCTTCGGGCATGCGCCGCCGCACTCGTGCCAGCTGCACGTCGTGCCCATGCGCGACCTCACGCACGAGGTACTGTACCGCTCGTACTACACAACTGTACAGTTCAGGCCGGGAGGGGCGCAGCTTCGGGCATGCGCCGCCGCACTCGTGCCAGCTGCACGTCGTGCCCATGCGCGACCTCACGCACGAGGTACTGTACCGCTCGTACTACACAACTGTACAGTTCAGGCCGGGAGGGGCGCAGCTTCGGGCATGCGCCGCCGCACTCGTGCCAGCTGCACGTCGTGCCCATGCGCGACCTCACGCACGAGGTACTGTACCGCTCGTACTACACAACTGTACAGTTCAGGCCGGGAGGGGCGCAGCTTCGGGCATGCGCCGCCGCACTCGTGCCAGCTGCACGTCGTGCCCATGCGCGACCTCACGCACGAGGTACTGTACCGCTCGTACTACACAACTGTACAGTTCAGGCCGGGAGGGGCGCAGCTTCGGGCATGCGCCGCCGCACTCGTGCCAGCTGCACGTCGTGCCCATGCGCGACCTCACGCACGAGGTACTGTACCGCTCGTACTACACAACTGTACAGTTCAGGCCGGGAGGGGCGCAGCTTCGGGCATGCGCCGCCGCACTCGTGCCAGCTGCACGTCGTGCCCATGCGCGACCTCACGCACGAGGTACTGTACCGCTCGTACTACACAACTGTACAGTTCAGGCCGGGAGGGGCGCAGCTTCGGGCATGCGCCGCCGCACTCGTGCCAGCTGCACGTCGTGCCCATGCGCGACCTCACGCACGAGGTACTGTACCGCTCGTACTACACAACTGTACAGTTCAGGCCGGGAGGGGCGCAGCTTCGGGCATGCGCCGCCGCACTCGTGCCAGCTGCACGTCGTGCCCATGCGCGACCTCACGCACGAGGTACTGTACCGCTCGTACTACACAACTGTACAGTTCAGGCCGGGAGGGGCGCAGCTTCGGGCATGCGCCGCCGCACTCGTGCCAGCTGCACGTCGTGCCCATGCGCGACCTCACGCACGAGGTACTGTACCGCTCGTACTACACAACTGTACAGTTCAGGCCGGGAGGGGCGCAGCTTCGGGCATGCGCCGCCGCACTCGTGCCAGCTGCACGTCGTGCCCATGCGCGACCTCACGCACGAGGTACTGTACCGCTCGTACTACACAACTGTACAGTTCAGGCCGGGAGGGGCGCAGCTTCGGGCATGCGCCGCCGCACTCGTGCCAGCTGCACGTCGTGCCCATGCGCGACCTCACGCACGAGGTACTGTACCGCTCGTACTACACAACTGTACAGTTCAGGCCGGGAGGGGCGCAGCTTCGGGCATGCGCCGCCGCACTCGTGCCAGCTGCACGTCGTGCCCATGCGCGACCTCACGCACGAGGTACTGTACCGCTCGTACTACACAACTGTACAGTTCAGGCCGGGAGGGGCGCAGCTTCGGGCATGCGCCGCCGCACTCGTGCCAGCTGCACGTCGTGCCCATGCGCGACGTCACGCACGAGGTACTGTACCGCTCGTACTACACAACTGTACAGTTCAGGCCGGGAGGGGCGCAGCTTCGGGCATGCGCCGCCGCACTCGTGCCAGCTGCACGTCGTGCCCATGCGCGACCTCACGCACGAGGTACTGTACCGCTCGTACTACACAACTGTACAGTTCAGGCCGGGAGGGGCGCAGCTTCGGGCATGCGCCGCCGCACTCGTGCCAGCTGCACGTCGTGCCCATGCGCGACCTCACGCACGAGGTACTGTACCGCTCGTACTACACAACTGTACAGTTCAGGCCGGGAGGGGCGCAGCTTCGGGCATGCGCCGCCGCACTCGTGCCAGCTGCACGTCGTGCCCATGCGCGACCTCACGCACGAGGTACTGTACCGCTCGTACTACACAACTGTACAGTTCAGGCCGGGAGGGGCGCAGCTTCGGGCATGCGCCGCCGCACTCGTGCCAGCTGCACGTCGTGCCCATGCGCGACCTCACGCACGAGGTACTGTACCGCTCGTACTACACAACTGTACAGTTCAGGCCGGGAGGGGCGCAGCTTCGGGCATGCGCCGCCGCACTCGTGCCAGCTGCACGTCGTGCCCATGCGCGACCTCACGCACGAGGTACTGTACCGCTCGTACTACACAACTGTACAGTTCAGGCCGGGAGGGGCGCAGCTTCGGGCATGCGCCGCCGCACTCGTGCCAGCTGCACGTCGTGCCCATGCGCGACCTCACGCACGAGGTACTGTACCGCTCGTACTACACAACTGTACAGTTCAGGCCGGGAGGGGCGCAGCTTCGGGCATGCGCCGCCGCACTCGTGCCAGCTGCACGTCGTGCCCATGCGCGACCTCACGCACGAGGTACTGTACCGCTCGTACTACACAACTGTACAGTTCAGGCCGGGAGGGGCGCAGCTTCGGGCATGCGCCGCCGCACTCGTGCCAGCTGCACGTCGTGCCCATGCGCGACCTCACGCACGAGGTACTGTACCGCTCGTACTACACAACTGTACAGTTCAGGCCGGGAGGGGCGCAGCTTCGGGCATGCGCCGCCGCACTCGTGCCAGCTGCACGTCGTGCCCATGCGCGACCTCACGCACGAGGTACTGTACCGCTCGTACTACACAACTGTACAGTTCAGGCCGGGAGGGGCGCAGCTTCGGGCATGCGCCGCCGCACTCGTGCCAGCTGCACGTCGTGCCCATGCGCGACCTCACGCACGAGGTACTGTACCGCTCGTACTACACAACTGTACAGTTCAGGCCGGGAGGGGCGCAGCTTCGGGCATGCGCCGCCGCACTCGTGCCAGCTGCACGTCGTGCCCATGCGCGACCTCACGCACGAGGTACTGTACCGCTCGTACTACACAACTGTACAGTTCAGGCCGGGAGGGGCGCAGCTTCGGGCATGCGCCGCCGCACTCGTGCCAGCTGCACGTCGTGCCCATGCGCGACCTCACGCACGAGGTACTGTACCGCTCGTACTACACAACTATACCGACCATGCTACACAACTATACAATGTGCAGGTTACCCTAAAGGGAGCGAGTAGGAGCTTTAAGTGGAAGCATAAAAGCGCTGCTGCTGCAGCTTTTTCCCTAATAGTTTCTGACATTGACAGGAAGGAGCGTACAGCCCATACTAAAAAGTATAGAGCTCATACTAGACAACTACATATACAATGATACTTGTTCATAAAACTGATTCAAATCAGTTAATAAAAACGCCACCCACTTACCTAATTTGTTCACATTATTTTCACTGCATCTATATCATATGTAATCTGAATAAAAATGTTTTTCACCAGAAACTCCGTTGCTACCTGGACAGTCTGAAGGGCGCGTTCTCCGAGATCGTGGCATTCAAGCCGAGCGGCTGGGAGAACGGGAAGTCCTCTAGCGTCGAGCGAGACATGGTCACCATACACGGTAACTTTACTTGTGTACATTATTTTTACACGACTGACCAAAAAAAGGAGTGTTATATTTTCAGGGTTTATGTATGTTTGTGAGTTTCTTTATTCCACCATAAATTCTTAACGGCTTAACCGATATCAATGTATGTGGTATCGTTAGAAACATTATTGAGTTAGTTGGGTACCGGGTAACATAGGCTAAAAATATAAAATTTAAAAAAATAAAAGGGATTTTTTAATTTATGAACCATGGCTCCTGCCCCATGCATGCCTAACAATAGTTCATAAATAAAAAAAAAACATTATTTTCGTTTTCATGAAAATTAGACTACATATACTGTCATCTTCTAAAGCTTGCAAAAAAGGTATGAAATAAAAAACAAATAATTAAAAAAATTAAAAACACGCCTGCCATGTCAAAATCTAATGTTGAATCTCTTAATTATCCAATTATCCATCTTGTTTTTAACTTTTAGTTCTCTTTTTGACATGGCAGGCGTGTTTTTTTCAGGTCCACCGACTGCAATGAAAAGATTGTTATGTATCTTGTTTTTTTTTTCAGGCATACCATACAGCGAGCACTCGAGCTTCTCCGAGCTGATCCGCTTCGTGAAGTACCTGAAGCCCAAGCAGGTGATCCCCACCGTCGACATCAGCGGGGGAATCCGCGCTGTGCAGGTAACTTTGTGTGTTACTCTACGATGACAACCTTTCAAGACTTATCTAGCGAACCGTGGAAACTTTACAATCGGATTTAGGCCAAATTGTCATGCCCAGTTTACAAAATGTCCAACCGGTCCCCCCAAGCTTCTCTCCATGCTTCGCGCTTCTCGCACCTTGTACTTACCCCCGCGACTCGCGCCTCTTCCGGCACCTCGCGCCTCTCCCCGCACCTCACGCCTCGTGCTTCTCCCCACATCTCGTGTCTCTCCCCGCGCCCCGCGTCTCGTCCCGCACGTCGCGCTTCTCCCCGCACCCCGCGCTTCTCCCCGTACCCCGAGCTTCTCCCCGCACCCCGCGCTTCTCTCCGTACCCCAAGCTTCTCCCCGCACCCTGCGCTTCTCCCCGCACCCTGCGCTTCTCCCCGCACCCTGCGCTTCTCCCCGCACCCCGCGCTTTTGCGAGGCGAACTCGATACGAGATATGAAGCAAGTCTAAATCAGGCATTCCTAGTTAATAGGAGAGACTGACAGACGCAGACAGCGACTTCGTTTATACTATTTGAGAAAAGAGATTTGTTAGACTACATAAAGTTGTCTCATCATCTGCCTAGCCTTTTCCCAACTATATTGGGGTCGGCTCCCAGTCAAGCCCTATTCAGCTGAATACCAGTATTTTACGTGAAGCGGCTGCCTACCAGACCTCCACAACCCATTAACTGGGGAACACGGTACTTCTTGGCAGGACTGGTGTCAGATTTTCTGGCTTCTGACAATCCGTAACGACTGCCTAAGATCTTCAAATACAGCCGGGACCAACGGCTTAACGTGCTTTCCGAGGCACGGAGGAGTCTCGATATGTTAAGATGGTCACCCATACACCTCGGCAAGCGTTGCTTAACCTAGAAGATCGACCCTCACGGCTGTTATAATTTACATAATGTTGTTGTCTATTACAGAAATACTTCCCGTGTCCGCTCGTCCACAAGGAGGAGATCCAGTGCCAGAGCAAAGTGACGGATTTCTTCAGTATACAGAACCAACAACAAGTGCCGGCCGTCACCTGAAGCTGAGGTCAGCACTCACTATCTGCCGGCGTGACGGCAAAAGTGATATCTCAGTGAGAGCGAGTTTCGAGAAAATTGAAGTTTTGTAAATGTAGGTAGGTTTTCTTTCAAATCTCTCTAATAGATATCCACCTTGTAAATAAACTATACCGAATGCCAGATAAATGTGCAATAACGGTCATTGACCCACCTACATTTATTGACAACCTTAATTCTTAAAACAGAAATAATGAATTAATGCTATATTGAATCGACATCCATCGTGATCCTTTATATTTACTAGTAATGGAAAACGATTTTTTTTGTCTATGTACCTACGAAGAGATATCAAGGAAAGGGCAATGACCTTTATTGCACATTTATCTGGCGTTCGGTATATGCCTAAATTTTCGTATGGATTCACTACTTTTTTAAATTGTGGGACAAGTTCATAATGACTTGTCCCACTGTGTGCACATTGGAAGCGAGTGCCAGGGCCCCATGTCAGCTATTTAGGGAACGTGCAGAAACTATAGGTGGCAGCACAGACGCGTCAAAGTCAAGTATATTTTACTTATAAGTATCAAATTTGTAACGCTAGATGGCACAGTTTACTACGTGCACGTTCCCCTAAACGGAGGGCGCAGGGATTATAGGTGGCAGCACAGGTCAAATATTGACAACGTAAAAGTTTCAGATTTGCAACACTAGATGGCATAGTCTACGCCGTGCACGTTCCCTTAAATGGTTTTTTTTTTTTTTTTGTGGCTCCATCATTTAACTAACGATGATTTTGCCAATGTCAAGGTTTGGAGAGGAACTAATGATCGGTTATGATTAATGATAGTGAATTTGAGTCAGTTTTTGTAGTGAATCGAGGTTCAAAAGAACAAAAAGTTTTCATAATGCTTGATTTTGACAAGCTCGGTAATCTACTAACGGCCGAACCCAGTAACCGATCTATCGCATACTGGAGATAGAAAAACAAATGAAACAACAGAAAACCTTTATAATTTTTCTGTTGTTTCATTTGTTTTTCTATCTCCAGTATGTGATAGATCGGTTGTTGGTTTCGGCCGTAAGGGGCCATCTTTAAATTTCGTCACACGAATTTCATGATTTTTGAACCTCCCCCACCGTTGTCGCAGTTGGTCACATTGATGACACCCCCCTTTCTAGTGTGACGTCACATTTTACAATTTCATAGATTTTGAAATGTGACGTCACGAAATTTAGGACCCCTGCCCCTTTGTCACACAATGTCACACTGCGTCGACCCCTCCCTCCCCCTTAATGTGTGACGTAATTTACGGATGGCCCCTAATATAAAATTTTTAACTAATTCCGCAACCCTAGCAGGCAGTGGCGCGTGGACTTGCTACGGTAAAAAAATAAGTTGTTTTTCCCTCTTTTCAGATGTTTCTGGATGATATTTACAGTAAGCTGCCATTTACTTCACCAGTCTGTGATTTTTGATATGATATTATTGTATACTAGGTTTACTATTTATAAAAGTTGATTGATTTCTATTAAAAATTATTGAAACATGACTTGTTTTATTACATCAAGATTAGGTAATAATAGTCCAGTAGCCAGAAGTCTATGCCCTTCGATAATTCTAAAGTTTTTAATTTTCGCTGAGTGGATAAGTTTCGTAAATTCATTGCTATTTACAAAAATGCTAACAGTTTAGAGTGATGCAATAGGTATTAGGTAGGTATTTCTTATTATTTCGTGTTATACAAATATTAGAAAATTTAAATTAAAACAGTATACGGGTTCTTTGTAAGTACTATCTAAAGGATATATTAGTGAAAATGCTAACAGATAGGTACTATGGAACAATAGATATCCAAAAATGTCCCGTAACTCATTCAAAAAAATATTTAAGTTTTTCAAATCATTTCTTATATACTTAAAGAGATTAGTTATACCTTACAACAAAAGTTCTAACAACTAAGTATATGGCTGCACGAGTAATTGTATTTTTTCTTTATGATAAGCGACATATTGAATTTAAGTTTATAAATTTGCACTTGTATATTTGTAATAATAAACTCTGCTACCACACAAAAGTTTCAACAAATGCATACTATGGCTTTTGTTTAAATTGCGAATAACTATTTTCGATAACGAGCCGCGTAAGTAGGTACGGCGCGTGCGATCGCTGCTGAGTAGCAACAACTCGCCCGCCCGCTCCGATCGGGGATGTCTCTATCGCCGCATACTGACCGCTTTTAATTGCCAAAGTACCTACATGTTCGGTACGTAACGCTTCAGAGCAGTAGATACTAACAACAGAGTGATGGCCACCATACTAGCAAGTGTAATTGTAAATTAGTCACTAATGCACCCAAAGGAGCTGTGCTTTTTTCATTTACAAATAAGATTAGACATTTAAAGCAAAATCGTGATTATAATACCAATTATTTACTGCAGCTGCCATTTGTCATGCCACCAACGTAATAGAAGTCAAAATCGGTTGAACGGACTGTAAAAAAGATTTATTTCAATGTCTAATCTTATTGTAAATAGGGTATCGTGTGCGATATTTCACGCGCTTTTTTGTTTTATTGGATTTAACCGACGATTTATAAGAAGAATTATGTACATTATTCAACTGGTTGTTTTTTAATTCGATAGATTTTCGTTTAAGTGTACTGTTGAGTAAGATTAGGACACTCTAGCTCAAGTTTTTTTTTTGTTTTTATTGGAATTAGTCTACTCGGAATTATAAACCATTCGGTTTCAAATATCACATAATTATGTAAGCTACTGAGAGGTCAAATTCGAGAAATATTTATTTTTAGGGTAAAACTGAACAATGTTTGAAGAAATAAAAGTAAAAAGAAATATGTTTTTTTATGCTCAAACGAAATAAACCCACTTTCAACTGTCATTCAGAATTATCAACAATGCTTCAGAATTTGACGTGAACAAAGTAAAATTATTAAGATTTTTAAACATTTTTATCTACAATTATCAAGGAAATTCATGAAAGTCTTTGCAATAGAACTTCAAGTAGTATATTCAAGTAAAGAAAGCGACATAAATTTGCAGTATTAGTTCAATTATGAGTGTTGGTTAAAATATAAACATGCCTCCGAACGGATCACAAATCCTTTCGTAACCACCCGAATGCACGCTACTTATTGAATATAATTATTTTATTGCTTTGATATAATTATTTTTGTACCTACTTAAGGGATGACCTAAAACCCGGGACAACTACTTGTTCCAGAAAAAAATGTTGTAACGGAATCTCTACTTTCTGTCTGTTCCTCTATCACTATAACAAGTAGCTATAATAGGTACTTATGTTGTGAATATGGTAAATTATTGAATGAGACGCGAAATCATTTCATTAATGTGTATTTTTTGTAAATATCGTGTTTTATCAATAACACTTAAATACAAAAATGACGCCTGTAGATTCAAAGAAGTTTATTTTAGTAATATACCACTTTTATTCTTGAAAAGCCAAACCAACATTTTTCCATTGTTTTAATTGCATCGCCAATCGATTTACTACGCAATAGTTAGGTCAAACGTACTCCTTGTTTTTGTTGATTAAAAAAAACAGTTAAATAAAATTACAATTTACAGTTTAAAACACGTTAGTGCACAATGAAAAGTTTTTTTTTACAATTTCAATTGGGAGCAAAAATTGAGAACTGCCGACTTATTTCTTTGTAAAATAAATATTTGGGCAAAACCGAATGGTTTATAATTCAGAGTTACCCGAGTAGACTAATTCCAATAAAAACAAAAAAAAAACTTGAGCTAGAGTGTCCTAATCTTACTCAACAGTACACTTAAACGAAAATCTATCGAATTAAAAAACAACCAGTTGAATAATGTACATAATTCTTCTTATAAATCGTCGGTTAAATCCAATAAAAACTTTTTACAAAAAAATACAACCGACTTCTACACAAAAAATCAAAAAAGTGCAAAATAACTTTAATTTCGGAACTCGGTGTTTGTGGTTGCTTTTTCGTTTTTTGAACACCGACTTCCGAAATTAAAGTTATTTTGCACTTTTTTGATTTTTTGTGTAGAAGTCGGTTGTATTTTTTTGTAAAAAGTTTTTTATTTTTCACTTTTTAGTGGTACCTACACCCCCTCCCCTCCCCCCATCTAAACGAACCAATCACATTGGTGTAAAAAAAACGTAATGCTCCTTTACAGAGTAAACTAAGAGGTCGTCAATGTAGACAATGTAGATATTTTTTTTAGATTTTTGTTGATTTCTCGAAAATCGCTTGGTCGATTTTGATAAAATTTCATGGGACCATTTGGGAAGTATACCCTTTCCGACAAAAAAAGAATTTTTCAAATCGGTTGACAAGCAACGGAGTTATGCGCGAACAAACATAAAAAAAAAAAAAAATACAAACATCCGAATTGAGAACCTCCTCCTTTTTTAGAAGTCGGTTAAAAACAAAAAAGCGCGTGAAATATCGCACACGATACCCTATTTACAATAAGATTAGACATTGAAATAAATCTTTTTTACAGTCCGTTCAACCGATTTTGACTTCTATTACGTTGGTGGCATGACAAATGGCAGCTGCAGTAAATAATTGGTATTATAATCACGATTTTGCTTTTAATGCCATCTTTATGCTTACGGAATAGAAATACAAATCGGTTGAACGGACTTTTAAAAAGTTTTGTTTAAATGTCTAATCTTATTTGTAAATGAAAAAAGCACAGCTCCTTTGGGTGCATTAGTGACTAATTTACAATTACACTTGCTAGTATGGTGGCCATCACTCTGTTGTTAGTATCTACTGCTCTGAAGCGTTACGTACCGAATATGTAGGTACTTTGGCAATTAAAAGCGGTCAGTATGCGGCGATAGAGACATCCCCGATCGGAGCGGGCGGGCGAGTTGTTGCTACTCAGCAGCGATCGCACGCGCCGTACCTACTTACGCGGCTCGTTATCGAAAATAGTTATTCGCAATTTAAACAAAAGCCATAGTATGCATTTGTTGAAACTTTTGTGTGGTAGCAGAGTTTATTATTACGAATATACAAGTGCAAATTTATGAACTTAAATTCAATATGTCGCTTATCATAAAGAAAAAATACAATTACTCGTGCAGCCATATACTTAGTTGTTAGAACTTTTGTTGTAAGGTATAACTAATCTCTTTAAGTGTATAAGAAATGATTTGAAAAACTTAAATATTTTTTTGAATGAGTTACGGGACATTTTTGGATTTCTATTGTTCCATAGTACCTATCTGTTAGCATTTTCACTAATATATCCTTTAGATAGTACTTACAAAGAACCCGTATACTGTTTTAATTTAAATTTTCTAATATTTGTATAACACGAAATAATAAGAAATACCTACTTAATACCTATTGCATCACTCTAAACTGTTAGCATTTTTGTAAATAGCAATGAATTTACGAAACTTATCCACTCAGCGAAAATTAAAAACTTTAGAATTATCGAAGGTTTTATGTGAAAAATATTGTATCCCTACTGGACTATAAGAAGAAAAATGTCAATGATGATGAATTATAGATTTTGAAATTTATTGATTCTTAACATATTTTGGTTTAAAACAATGAAACTAAACAATTTCTAAGATCTAACGCATATGTGAATATGTTTTATAAAATTAATCCTAAATGTAAAAAAAAACAAGGGGATTATTATCTGTTGCGTTCAATAGTTTACTTCAGCTGTTCACGAAAACAGGAAATATAAATACATTTATAAAAAAATGCTACTACTTTTGTTCTAGGTATTGAAAGTAATGAAATCTCGTTAAAAATATGCAAGCAGTAACGCGACAAAAAAATCGAATTTACGTCCTAGTAATCAAACAAAGGACGTTATTTTAGTCATTTTCTTTTGGTAATAAAATACCATGGTGTGACGGAATGGTGAAATCAGTTTTTCAAAACTGTTTTCGTCAAGGAAGTTATAGTAAAATCCCAAAAAAACATGCTATAGTACATTCGCGTTAAGAATGCAGTGAATCATCATTATCTGTCGGCCTACCTCCTCCCCCTAACCAATCAAATCTTTTCAAATTACAAGTTCACAATGACAGTTGAAGCCATTGTTTCGAACGTTTGAATTTAACACCACTGTGAATACACCACTGTTTATCTTGCAGTTGCACTGCTCACTGCATTCTTAACGCGAACGAACTATAAACTATTTTGGATCAGCCGATCACTTTACCAAGGGTAAAAGCCATTTTAATTTATTTTGGGAATTGTCTATGAATTCGGTGAAAAGTTCCCTCCTAGGAGTTTGTCAAGAGCACAAGACAGAGTTTTGAAACACCACGCTGCGTTTCAAAACGGGACTTATTGACGTGGGTAAGAAGCGTGAACCGTATGTACCATGACCGGTCACGTTGAAAGCCTCCACACAATGGATACTTGGTGGCCAGTCCAGAAAGAGCCGGCGAGACGGCCTGCACGCGAATTATGAAGGCTGGTACCAGGTGGCGAGGGAAAAACATTCTGAAACGACTTGGATGCGTTCTTCTATAGGGGCCATTCAAGTATTACGTAAGCACTAAACCGCGGGGGGTTGTTGATTTGCTTATTTTTGATGACATGGGGGATGGGGGGATCCGGGAGGTGATTATGTCAGCAATATTGATTTATTATTTTTTTCAGATTTAAGTCGATTTAGTCGATTATGGTTTGAACACATGGCGATCCGGTGAGGTCTTACCCACTGGGCTATCAACGCCCTAATAGTGAACTTAAGTTCAGACTAAAATTCCATATTTCTAGACTTATTAACTGCTGCTTCATGAACCAATAAGGAAACCAGAACAGATTCAATAATACTTATAAATATGTTTACGTAAGCAATGGAGGGGTGGGGGGGAGGTAAGAGCCTTGCTTACTTTTGCTGACGAGGGGGAGGGGGCGTTCAAAAATATCAGAAAATCTGCTTACGTAATACTTGAACGGCCCCATATGGGCAGAAGCAGTTCGTATAATTCGAGCATATCTGTTACACCCACTGACTACTAGGTCGCCTAGTCGATCATGTTCATGCTGAGCGGGTGGTCGCAGCTGGCGGCGCCGCCACAGACGCGCATGCGAGCCAGCAGGAAGCTGTACCAGTGCTTGAGGGCTGGCAGCAAGCTATCCGCGGAGTTCTTCAGCTCATACGGGTCGCGGGCCAGGTTGTACACCTCCACGAAGTTCTGGAAACGGAATATTGATTGAAAATTTGAGACACGGTTGGCGTAGTGGTTGAGCGATTGGCTGCTGCGCTACGTGTCGTGGGTTCGATTCCCGCACGGAACAAATATTTGTATGGCCTACAGATAGTTGTTCCGGGTCTGGTTGTTTGTGTATGTGAGATTGTATGTTTGTCAACGCACCCACGACACGGGAGAAATCTTAGTGTGGGGCAATGTTTAAAAAAAAATATATATACAGTGTGAAATTTTAATGGTTGTTTTCCCGAAGCGAAATGAGTTTGTATTGGTAATACAATCGATTTATATATATAAAAAATATTAGACTCCATAAATGGCAGATTAACAATTGTGATAAACAAAACTCGAAAGCGACTTGAACCAACAGTAGTGCATCGCGCGATATGTAGGTACGCGGCGGTACGTGCGTCTCATGTAGGTATCTACATACCTACTTTATGTCTAGTGCACTACTATTGATTCTCGCTCTTTCGAGTTTATGAACACTTTTTTAATGATTTGAAAAAAAAAAAAACATTTATTTTCTTAGTTTAACTTTGTGTTTCGATAGTACTACTGATGGGTAATCGTCCTGCCGCGGGAAAACAACCATTAAGATTTCACACTGTATATATAAAGAAAGTTGCGACGGTACTTCATAGGAAGTCGCAAGTCCTTATTCTAAAAGATATTTATTTTGTAAGTAGGTTAAACATAACATTTTTACACGTCCAATATTTCTTGTCATTTTAAGCTTGATGAAGCCGGTGTTTCCTAGCCGACTACCCTGAGAAGAAACACCGAAACAAACTCAGAGGTCAAAGTCTCTTTTAAAGTCCATAAAATCTAGGAAATTAATTAACCGATTTGAATAAAACTAAATGCGCTTACGATAGATACGTCTAAAACTTAAATCAAATTTAGATATTTATGTAATTTAAAATGACTGATTTTCTGTCAAATTTTAGAACGCCAATTACAGCTTAATCACATCTCATCCCAAGGTTGAGACCCTCTTTCGGGCTGATTCACTAAGATATCGTAGTTGTACTATAGAGCTACGCAGGGTTGGGGCAGTGGTTAAGCGATTCACTGCTGAGCTACATGTCACGGGTCGATTTCCGCACGGAACAAGTATTATATTTGTATGGCTGTGGCATAGCCTACAGATAGTTGTTCCAGGTATGGCTGCTTGGTGTATGTGAGTTTATATACTTGTAAACGCACCCACGTTACAGGAGAAATATCTACTGTGGGGCAACGTTTTTAAAAAGAAGAGATAGAGTAAGTCTTGCGTGAGTTTTCTTTCTCTCTCTCTTCTTTTCCTCCAACCTCCATAGAAAAGGTTGTGTTCGATGGGCAACTGTCCGATAGTTGATATACGGACTTATATCTGTTCAAATCGCAAGGAAAATTCTTACACCGCGATGCAGGATACCGTTCAGTAGTTCGTCACTGACGGGATAGATGGTGCTGTGCTTCATTTTGTGGCGATATAAATTTTGTTTCTTTAGTTTTTTCGTACAAGCTCATATCAGCTTAGAGCCTGGATACTGAGAAACGAACTGGCCTGGATTTGATCCGTCATCCGATCAGTTACTGGCATCGTGTTGACCTCCCATTGCATTTTAATGAAGTATCTATAATAACTAGCTTTTGCCACGGCTTTGCTCGCATTAAAAAAAAAGTCGTGAAAACGTAAAAAACTCCCTTTGGAATTAGTAATATTAGTTAGTATAGGGTACACCGTTATTACCTCTCTGTCAGAAAACTCGCAGTATTTAATGTTGATCCGGGGGGCGAAGTACCGCAGGCAAGCGTACGTGTTGTTCAGCGAGTCCTGGCACTTGCAGTCGTATTGAGGGTAGCACTCCTGGAACAGGAACATTTTTGTTAAATACTAGCTGCTGCCCGCGGTTTCACCCTCGTAACTACGGGTCTAGAATACGGGGATAAAATATAGCCTATGTTACTCGCTGTTAATGTAGCTTTCCATTGGTGAAAAAAAGGTTAAAATCGGTCCGGTAGTTTCGGAGCTTATTAGGTACAAACAAAAAATAAAAAATAAATCTTTCCTTTTTTAATTTTAGTACAGATAACATTTCAATAGATAAAAATGTCAATGACATTTAGAAGTTACGTAATAAAAATTCGAGACACAAAGTTGCCCAGTTAGTACAGAAATAACTTTTATCATACCTACCTAATAGGTATGATATATATTTTTTAAAGATTAGTGTTCAAGCAATTTTTTTTTTCAATATTTTTTATCAGTTTATACTACCACTAGCAGCGCCCCGCGGTTTCACCCGCGTTATTCCCGTTCCCGTGGCGGGGAACGGGATAAAATATAGCTTATGACACTCCACAATAACGTAGCTTTCTATTGTTGAAATAATTTTGAAAATCGGTTCAGTAGATCCAGAGATTACCCCTTACAACGTCACAAACTCACAAACGTTACCTCTTTATAATATTAGTATAGATTATGTCAACTCAGTGCCAGTGTCAGTCAGATCAGTGGTGGCCGAGTGGTAACGGCCCCGACTTACGAATTGTAGGTCGCGGGTTCAAACCCAGCCAGGCGCATTACTTTGTGTAATTAACTTCATCACCACTGCTCTCAAAACGGTGAAGGCAAACATCGTGAGGAAACCGGCATGTCCTAGAACCAAAAATTCGAAGATATGTGACATTCAGCAACCCGCACTGGGCCCGCGTGGTGGATTACGGCCCATTCCCTCTCCTAGAGAGGAGGCCTGTGTCCCAGCAGTGGGAACGTTAAAAGGCTGATTATGTCAACTCAAGGTTTTTCAGTGTACCTACTGTTAAATAAAACATACATAGCGATCTATACTCACAGCTAGCTGTTGGCCGTCATACTTCCAAGGACACTTCTCATCAACAGAACCATTCCGACCTTCACCGTGGTACTCCACCAGCATATATCTAAACAAAATATTACCATTACTGTTAGGTTCTATTAAAAAGGCTTAAACGGGGCCAAAGGGTTTAATAATATAAGCCATCTTCACTATTATTATAAAGAGAAAAGATTTGATTGTTTTTTTGTTTGCATTGAATATGCTCCGAAACTACTTGACCGATTTGAAAAATTCTTTCACTGTTGGGAAGCTACACTATCTCCGGTGAACATAGGCTAAATTGTATCTCCATATTCCCACGGGAACGGAAACAACGCGGGTGAAACCGCGGGGCGATTCTAGTATTCATTAAAAGAGGAAGACACAGTAAAAGATGTGAGAGGTTTTTAATGAAATCTGAAAGTGGTGGAAATTCACTTCTTTTTTTTGCAGTTTTAAAGCCAATTTTAATTACCCATTCTCTAGACCTCCTATCCTTAGGAAAGTCAGGATTTTTTTTGGGATTTGGAAAAAATGTTTAGTAAATACAGATAATTCAATTCAGAGAACCGATACAGAAATAGGTCAAAATCAAATCTTATCCAATGTAAGGTTCAGTAGAAAACCAGCGCCAGGCAACTCCCTTTTTTGGTTAAGGATGGGAAATCATCAAATGACTTCTTCTTCTCTGGGCGGAGCGGAAGGGAAGTCGGATTCTTACTGACTAAAACTTATCTGTGTTCTTTTTAACGCCCTTTGCGAGGCAAATCCCTTACCCAGTTAATTCTGCTGCATAAGCATAATCAGTCATTTAATGTTCCCACTGCTGGGACACAGGCCTCCTCTCTAAGAGAGGGAATGGGCCGTAATCCACGACGCGGGCCCAGTGCGGGTTGGTGAATGTCACATGTCTTCGAATTTTTGGTTCTAGGACATGCCGGTTTCCTCACGACGTTTTCCTTCACCGTTTTGCAGTGCAGTGGTGATGAAATTATTTACACAAAGTAATGCCGCCTGGCTGGGTTTGACCCGCGACCTACAATTCGTAAGTCGGGGCCGTTACCACTCGGCCACCACTGCTCTCTGCTGAACTGGACCTATTTGTTACATTGCATTACTTGTTGTTTTAAAATGTGTTCCTACACTGTGTGCCAAATAAACATGTCTATTTTGATTCTTTTTTTTACCTTTCTTCAATCTCCTCAATTTCTCCAACATCCTCATCTTCCTTCATTAAATCCAGCGCCCTCCCATCCATATGCTCAGGCGGCTCCAAGCCAGCCAGCTTGATGATGGTGGGGGCCAGGTCTATGTTCAGTACCGGCTGCGAGCTCGAGGAGTTGGGCTTGATGCCGGGACCCTTGACGAGGAGAGGCACCTTGATGTCTGACTCGTACGGCTGGCGCTTGTCGTAGGCTTGGGAGAACTGACCTGGAGATGGAGGAATAGGAACTAACAATAATACAATTCATAAATTAAATTTAATTTGCAGATTAATTATTAATAACACTTTTACACGTCAATTTTCGTTGTTTTAAACTAGGTGAGGCCGGTGTTTCCTAGCTAACTTCCCTGAGAAGAATCACCGAAGCAAACACTAACGTCAAAGCCTCTTTTCGAATCTATAGGACAAATTATATGAGTACCATGTACGGCCTATCTCTCTAGCGACCCCACTATGTCGGCCACTACCTTATCTATCAGTCATCAGATAACTTACCGACATGATACCCGTTGTCGGACGTGAACAAGATGTAGCTGTTGTCCAACACGGCCTGTCTCTCTAGCGACCCCATTATGTCGGCCACCATCTTATCTATCAGTCATCAGATAACTTACCGACATGATACCCGTTGTCGGACGTGAACAAGATGTAGGTGTTGTCCAACAAGGCCTGTCTTTCTAGCGACTCCACTATGTCGGCCATCATCTTATCTATCAGTCATCAGATAACTTACCGACATGATACCCGTTGTCGGACGTGAACAAGATGTAGGTGTTGTCCAATAAGGCCTGTATCTCTAGCAACCCCACTATGTCGGCCACCATCTTATCTATCAGTCATCAGATAACTTACCGACATGATACCCGTTGTCGGACGTGAACAAGATGTAGGTATTGTCCAACAAGGCCTGTCTCTCTAGCGACCCCACTATGTCAGCCACCATCTCGTCGACAGCTAGGAGGCTCTCCCATCGGGAACGGTACACGCGGTCCAGTTCAGGTAGCATCGAAGCGGGGAGCGGGGAGGGAGGCATGCGCATTAGCCAGTGTTTGTCCTGAAAAAAAAAAAATGTAGCTTCAAACAGTCTTTTGTAAGTGTTCATTTTTCATGCTTATATACAGGCCGCAGAGTTTGTATATTATAGCTGTGTTAAAAACCGGACAAGCAGGAAGAGATCCGTCAATCTGACTGATTTTTTCGTCGGAATGGTCAAAGCTTTCATAGTTTATGAACTACTTGATAATTTCATGACTTTAAGGGTCAGTCTATAGCGAAAATGGTCTCAAAATAAATTAATCATAAATCTCAAGTTTTCGGTACAGAACACTACTGAACCGTTTTTTCTGAATGGGAATTCATCAAATGACTTCTCCCGCTCTGGGAGGAGCGGAAGGGAGTGTCAGACTCTTACTGACTAAAACCCACCCGTGATCCTTCTAAGTACACTTTGCGTGACGTGGTGACTCTTTCGAACAAATTCCGCGCACTGACCCAAACTACGGAACCGTACACAGTGCGTGGTTCGACACGGACTTAGCTGGTTTTTTTTTTAAATGCACAAAACTACAAATAAGGTCGACTCACCTGAGCGGCAATATTAAAGTTGGGATCTCTGACAGCTGTCACATTACTAAACTTTCCCTCATGTCTTTGTGCTGGTGTAAACGGCTGATGCGGGGCCGGCGGAGCCAACACCATCAGGAATGGCTCCTGTTCAGTCTGATTTTCTATGTAACTCACCCCGAGCTCGCGCTGGAAGACAATGTGTTTTTGAGTTTTGTGTCGATGTTCATAAGGTTTAAAGTCGGTAAGCTGTTAGTAATGCAGAGTGAGTGCATGCGATCAGGGTTCCAAATTTTTCCCCCTAGATTTGATCTTCTATGTACTTGTTATTTCTTCATGGATAAGGTATAGATCTAAGCTACATAGATGTATGGCTAAACAGTGTGTGTAGTGTATTTTATATTTTCATTAGATAGGTTTGATCATGATGTAAAATCTGTAGGTACTAATTATAATTGGGATGTTTCCTGATTAAAAAAATATGATACTAATTAGTCCGTCAGTTAGATTATAGAAAAATATTGGACACGTATTTTTTCCTTTATCAAATCTATAAAAACTGACGAAGATAAAAAGTATCAAAGATCAGGAGTGGGAGCGTGTGACGTCACTGCTCGGTAAAAATTGTAGCGAGTAGTGACGTCACACGAGTTTTCAACGCACTGTATCGTCTTCATTTTTTGTTTATGTGAAAAAAGAAAAAATACGTTTCCAATATTTTTTGGAAATCTATCTGACGGACTAATCAGATTTTTTTAGTTAACTAGGTACCTTATTCTGAAGAGTTTGTTTGTTTCTTTGTTTGAACGCGGTATAGAAGGAACCACTGGTCCGATTTGAAAATTTTTTTCAGTGTTTGATAGCTCATTTACCGAGGAAGGCTATAGGTAACATCACGCTACGACCAATAGGAGCAGAGCCCCAATGAAGAACGTTTCAAAATCGGGGGTTTAATAGTAACTATTCCACGCGTACGAAGTCGCGGGCAGAAGCTAGTGTTGTATAAGTGACGAAGGAGTGACGGCTCATGTTCGGTCTGGTTCATTATGCTCACCTCGAGCTCGCGCTGGAAGACAATGTGTTATTGAGTTTTGTGTCCAAGACCATAAGGTTTAAAGTTGGTCTGTATGGCTTTGCCGTGAGTATCCTATAGCGATACGATTATGGGTCGGTCAATGAAATTGACTCCTAGCTCGCGCTGGAAGGAAACTGGACTTTATTTATTTGCGCGTGAGCTATATAATCGTTTGGAGTCTAGAGTAGGTTTTCGTTAAAAGGAAAAAAATATATTATTTCCGTGCAGGTAAGGTTCATTGTTTAGCGAAAGGCTCGAGCTGCCTTGTTGTAGTAAACACCAAGAGGAATTAATCCGATTCTATCGCTCGAACTTGTATTTGTTATTCTAAGCTGTGTTCTGAACGCCTTAAGATTCAAGATCGCGTGACTTAATAATATCTGTTCATAATTGACACAGATTTTTAGTTTATCAGTTATTAAGGGTTGTTGCGAAATTGTATTTTAAACTCTATTTCTACGTAAATAAAGTTCAAACTACATGTTTACTGTTAAGAAAACATTTCTGAATTCAAAAAGTTCAACAACCTTGTCTTTTTAAACCGGCGCGTAATTAAAGTTTTATCACAAACAATAGATTAAAATATATGTATATTTTTATTTCTTTATTTTAACTTTATGTAGGTACAATAGTGGTACATGAGCGGACTTAATGCAACAAGGCATTCTCTATCAGTCAACCTTTGGGTTAAAAAGACAACACTGTGGTAGGTGTACAACAAATAAATAAAATACAAAATATATTATTTTTGTTTGGGTGGATTTCTTGTTTCTATTTATTTCTAGCTTTTGCCCGCGACGTTGTACTTCGGAATTTCGATAAATCCTTTCTCAGTGCTCCCCTCTACTCCCCAAGGAACCTACATGCCAAATTTCATCTTTCTACGACCAGTAGTTTCGGAGGTGCGTTGTCTGTCAGTCACTTAGTAACGGAAGACTTTTATGTAATATTGATTGATAATAATTGATTTGCATTACCTACTTTCAATATTTATAATACAAACAGAAAAACAACAAACAACAGCAATGCTATTCTGTAAGAACTCACTCCAGTTCTCACTTCTGATTCTGCGGTGAAAACTGTATTTGGTATTCTGTAAAAATCATGAAATGACTTCTTCCGCTCTGGGCGGATCGGGAGTGACTGGAAGAGACTTACTATCAGTGCTCCTCCAAATGCCCTTTGCGTTCCAGGGCATCGAACAAGTCTTTTGAAGAATTCTGCAACCCTAGTCAGCACTACCAACTGACAAATCTGGGGCGCGCGGGGAACTCAAAGCGCCAAGAAAATATATAGGTACTTACAATAACATCAGTAAGGTACTGGTCGGAAGAAGCAGTCGGTACTCCGTTGTTAGAAATAGTGTAGTTGTAGTAGACCGAGTTGCCGACCAGGCCGTGCCACTCCGTCCAGCCGGGGGGCACCGCCTCGGGACCACCGGCGTCTTTGGCTCCGTACTGGAATGTTAACAAAAACTTTTCAACATAATTTCTCGAAACTGTGGCCGTATTACGAAGTGCCAATGCTATCATGATTCGTGTGAGGGAAAAGATAGTGCTATTCGTCTTGTGTGACTCCGTCTCTCTCTGACACAGAAATCATGATGGATTTAAGACGTCATAATAGGGCTGCTGGCTCTTGAACCACCGCTTTTGACCTTGAAGTGAAGTATTTCGCACTAATTCGGAAAGTGCAGCGGCCCCCAATATTAAATAGGTAATTAATTAGTCTGATCACCGGTCAACTCTTAAATTTTTGCGATGGAAGGCAATCCCGAACGGATAGAGAACAGACGCAGGTCCAACGGATATATGTGCTTTCCAAATGTGCCACACCACCAACTTCCAAACACCGAAATCGTACTGTGAGTTTCTCATAGGATAAAATCAATAATACTATCCAGCGGGCGTAGGTACCATGACGTCTTAAAACGTGATTCTTCCGAGCGAGAAAAAGGGATGGAGCTATATAGGGTGTATAACTCTATCCCTCTTTATCGCTCGGAAGACTCACGTTTTAACACCTTATGATACGCCCGCAGGGCACACTAGGCAGTTGCGCTTTCAGCCATGATATCTACCATCTGGGCAGTTCCACTGGATTTGGTCTACCTACACACTATGCAGCTACCCTTCTTTTATGGAGCTGAAATCATCAAATGCCTTCTTCCTTCCACTCCAGGCGAAGCGAAAAGGTGTGTCTAAGTCTTACTGACTAAAACCAGCAACTCGATGAAAACTACACTAACGCCACTAAGTGAGAGCGAACTTAACTTGACAGTCAGAATATCAAATACTTTTCACTTCAGGTGAGTTACGAAGTGTAATAGAAAATGAGATATGAATCGAATTCGCACGTCAGTTCTTACAGAATAGCACTGCAGGGCCGCGGTGACTCTTCGAACAAATTTCGCAAAAAGGCACTGGCTCTAGCAGACCCCGTCTTCTATGCTGAGATCTCTTTGAGGCGCGCGTGGAACACAAAGCGGCGTCAACCCAGGCCTGGTTATTATCGGACAGCAAGCCACCATGCAGCTACCTACCCTATTCAAAGTAAGCAGATGTAAATACTCACCTCATTCAGATATTTGCCAGCATAGAAAGTCTTGTACCCAGCGTCCTTCAACGCAGTCGCGAACGTGTTATTCTGCAGCGTTTGCCGCCAGTGCGTTCCATAGCAGCCACCTCGTAGGCTATTGTTGATAGTGTAGTGGTTATGCTGGTAAAGACCCGTGAGGAGGCTCGCGCGGCTTGGACAGCATATTGGGGAGGTCACGTACTGAAATGGAGGGCATGTTCAGATGACAGTGGTGGTAAGCGGTTTTGTAGTGGCTGAAACATGTTATCCTGTAGCCACCTACATATATGACTTTATCGGTTATTAAGGCTCGGCCTTGATTATAGAATTTAATTAACGATTTATGTGTCCGGTTTTACCATGGGCTGTGAATATAATTTGTACCTCAAAGTTTTTAGTAATTAAATTAGAGAATTACTTTGACTACGAGTAAGTACATATATGTATAATATATCTTTGTTGTTGTAATTTTACATTTATGCCAATCTTGACACAGCCACCAAGTAGATCGTTGTGAGCATCCGTAACAATAGAAAATAGTATTGCAAAAATATGTAACTAATTAAAATTTGTCGCATTAGTCGATGCTTGATACGTTATAAACAGCCACAATTTAAATTAAAACGTAGGTAGCTAGTTATTGAATAACTTGCTGCATATAGAATTTGTTCAGGTGATGAGTACTTACCTAGTGTCAACTATATTAGGTCAAAATATACCTACTGATTTTACTACCTAAACAGAACAACTGTTATCTTAGATACCTACTTCGTTTACGTACATGGGTGTAGCCACGGTGGGGCAGGGTGGGGCGCTTGCCCCACCCTGGCTCTGACTTGTAAAGTACCCAACCAAAGCCCGAACGGCTGAAGTTAGAGACACAATTTTGGATGGAAGATTTCGTGGTGTAGGTAGGTGAGCAATAAGTGTTTTGGATCATTCGAATTATTCATACAGATACAGGGTGCTATATCTAGAGACCGCGGGTATAGTTTGCTAGTTACATATTATTTTAGACTGCTGCCCCACCCTGAACCCATGGCTGGCTACGCCGGACGCCCATGTTTAGGTATATTTATTCGATACCCCATAACTGTGCTATGCCAATAAAATCGTAATATGTATGAGCACCATAATAACGATCTATTGTTCCGAGTTTGCATTAACGTATGTTTTCCTACTCACATACGAAACAATTAGTAGATAGCTGCTACACAACAAGACGTAACTTTAAATAAGATCGGAAATCTTATATATAAAATTCTCGTGTCACAATGTTAGTTACCATACTCCTCCGAAACGGCTTGACCGATTTTTATAAAATTTTATATGCATATTCAGTAGGTCTGAGAATCGGCCAACATCTATTTTTCATACCCCTAAATTTTAAGGGTGGTCCACCCCTAATTTTTTTTATGTGGCAATACAATGTTTGCCGGGTCAGCTAGTAAGTTGGTAAAATTATAATAATCCTTACTAATATTATATAGCGAAAGTTTGTATGTATGGATGTTTGTTACTCTTTTACGCAAAAACTACTGAATGGATATTTATGAAATGTGGCACAGAGGTAGATTATAGTCAGGGATAACACTGGGATATTTTTCGACATGCACACGGGGCGGAGTCGCGGTCCGCAGCTAAACGAAGAAACAGCGGGCGTACCATGAGGTGTTAAAACGTGAGTCTTCCGAGCGAGAAAGAGGGATCCATAGAGTTATACACCCTATATAGCTCCATCCCTTTTTCTCGCTCGGAAGACTCACGTTTTAAGACGAGTCATGGTATGCCCGCAAGAATGTGTAAGGATCATAGCACGTGACATTCTGTATTTTCTGCCGACCCCCATTAGAAATGGCGTGAGTCTAAATATGTAGTTATCTAATTCATCATAACAACACACTTACCGAATTAATAAAAGTGACGCCTTCATTCCCAATAAACCGTTGCACACTCTTCATTGGCGTCTGAAATGAAAAACGAAATAAAACAACACAATGTTCTTAATTCATTTATTTTCACATCACTATCACTGTACTAACCATTCCACCCAGGGTTACATCTTGGTCGTCCGTCAATATCAGCACGATATTCGGCTTCTTTTGTTGACAAACACTGACTCCGAAGAGCGAAAACAACAATAAATAATTTAACATTTTTTTAACTTATGACAATAGATTTTATAGCAATATTGACGTGATTATTGCGGCATCGCGGGCATTATCTCTAGGCCGGAGCATTCGCTCGCGATCACTACGCCGACTGCGAATATACCCACGCTCTTCACTAGTGACCTGTAGATAAAAAAAAGTTAACATTAGGTACAGATAAAAAATAAAGTTACCATAAATTGGTTATTTTTTTCGTGCTGTGGTCAATGTCCTTTTGTTTTGTTAGCTTTATTGGTTTGGAATATCGACTTTGTTACTTAGTTTTATTTTAATTTTATGGTTTAAATATGGAGGACCTAAGATCATCTTTAAAGATGTATTAAAAACATTGCAATATACAATTTACAGATGTGATCTTGGCTCAAGTAAACTTCTTATTATTGACATTATATTCGTTTTGCTATCCCTACTACATACGTTTTTGCATGTTTACATAACGCTTTCTGATAAATGTGCCAATACATGATAAACTATGCTGTTTGGACTTGATAAAGAGTTACGAGCTGTATCACTATAACAAAGTAACAACATCCATTTTAATCCTGCATGGCCTGGCACCCGTGCGATTGTTTCTTGTTAACTCGCCCTGCCGATGCGCTTTTTGGAATCCTCCTCAAACATCATCTAAACTTCCCATCTCATAAAACTGTTTTACATTCCTACTCTACTACTATATTTTATCCCCATATTCCCACGGGAACGGGAGCTACGCAGGTAAAACCATGGGCACTGCTAGTACTTAAATAAATAAATAATTCTTATACCTAACTTTTTGCTTTTTAAGTATAGGGTAGTACTAAAAAAATCGTCAGATAGATTTCCAAAAAATATTGGACACGTATTTTTTCTTTTTTCACGTAAACAAAAAATGAAGCCGATACAGAGCGTTGAAAACTCGTGTGACGTCACTACTCGCTACAATTTTTACCGAGCCGTAACGTCACAAGCCCCCACTCCTGATCTTTGATGCTTTGTATCTTCGTCAGTTTTTATAGATTTGATAAAGGAAAAAATACGTGTCCAATATTTTTCTATAATCTAACTGACGGACTAAATATAATCATATATTTTTTACTCAGGAAACACCCCTATTGTAGTACCTAGCAATTTAGAGGATATTTTAAAGATCGACTTTTTTGGTGGTGTATTCATAATTTGTTTAAAAGAAAAAAAGATTCTTTTCACTGTTAAATTGTCAATCATTGTTGAAAATTGTATTGCTTTCAGAAGCCTTACAGCAGTGAGAAGAAATTGTGAACTGTATAGAAGTCAGAACAATCGTTTTTTTTTTTAATTATTGAAATTTTGTCACACCTATACTCAGCTAGACCACAATCTCACAAGAAAATGTTGTTGATGATAGAGCATGCTTGACAGGAAATAGATAAAAGAAGAGTTTGAAAATCCCCAGGTCACAGCAGTTCTATTTAGTTAGTTACTTAATTAGAACAGCCACAGGCTACTCATATATATCTTTGTAAGTCATGCTAGTGTCCACAACTTCACATCCAAATGAGTATTTTGTGTGCCATGAGTCACTTACAATAATTACTTAACAAGCAAAACATCCATAATAATATATGCATAATCAGCCTTTTAACGTACCCACTGCTAGGACACAGGCCACTTCTCTAGGAGAGGGAATGGGCCGTAATCCACCACGCGGGCCCAGTGCGGGTTGGAATGTCACATGTCTTAAACATCCATACTTCCCATAATACTTCAGGCACACTGATAAGATCTTCCATCAAACAAGGCAAATATCACAAGTTGTATATTTAATGTGATAAGTGAATTTAGTAAAGCTCAATAACAGCCGATAGACATAAACATAGTCCAAAATTAAAAAATGCAGGGCTTAAAAATAACTAAACCTAATTTCCCTCTTTTGACCTTGTGTGGTGCTTTCAAAACAAATTATCATGGTAATAATTGGAATAGGGTATTTTACTGTAAAAATCTAATTAGTCCGTCTAATAGATTTACAAAAAATATTGGACACGTATTTTTTCTTTTTTCACGTAAACAAAAAATGAAGACGATACAGTGCGTTGAAAACTCACGTGACGTCACGTCGCTGGTAAAAATTGTAGCAACGTAGTGACGTCACGTGAGTTTTCAATGCACTGTATCGTCTTAATTTTTTGTTTACGTGAAAAAAGAAAAAATACGTGTCCAATATTTTTTTTAAATCTATCAGACGGACTAATTAGATTTTTACAGTAAAATACCCTATTATTTGGTTGAATGTTCAGACTACTGCAAATGATTACATTATATAACCTATGTTATTTAAAAAAACTATTGATTAATGAACAACCATACATATTTGTAACATCTTTAAAAACATTGTTGATTTGCGTTCAAATAGTTTGTTCGATTAATAAAATAATCTGAAAAACGTTACTCACATAAACTAAGTCTTATACAAGTTATACAATAATCGTTATAGTGAAGTAATTAACGGAATCCACGTAATTTTTCTAGTATCAAAGCAAAACAGCGCGGAATGACACATTTTCAAAAGAGGTTATACACTTGGTTAATTGTACTTACCACTTGAAAGGATCGTAGTAAAAGTCTTTCACAAATGATACAACACCTTTTTTGCCCATTATATATGTTTTTTAGACTGATAATTCTATGAAATTAACGTATTTACGTTAAATTTTATTCTATACGGAAAAATCGATCGCCTTGAAGGACCGAAAACAACGTGACAGTGACAGCTGAAGCTGATTGCGGTGTTGCAATATTAGAAGTTTAGAACAGCAGGATTTATAAACCGACTTCAAATGAAAAACTATTTTAGAAAAAATACAACCGACTTCCAAATAAATAAAAAAGACACTAAAAATATATAAAATAAACCAAAAACATCAACTGTCGAATTGTAAAGTTATTTTTACTTGTTTATTCGGAAGTCGGTTGTAAATTTTTGTAAAATAAAAATGTAGTTTACAGTGGTAGTAGATAGTGCGCTCAGTAATTCACTATAAAAAAAGAAAAAATGGTGTTTATTCTTTATTTGCCTAGTTTTTCCAGGATGTGTATTTTTCTTTTGTGTTAGTCTTTCGCATAGCGTAATGCCGCGTTAACGCCACTAACGGCCGAAACCAATAACCGATTCACATACTGGAGATAGAAAAACAAATGAAACAACAGAAAACCAATATAATTTTTCCGTTGTTTCATTTGTTTTTCTATTCGGTTCAGTTCGGTTCGGCCGTTCGTAAAGGAACAGCCGGCCACTACACTAATATTTCAGTGACAGGAATGTAGTCCCCGGCCCGGTATGACTGGAAGCCGACCCCAATAAAGTTGAGAAAAGGCTAGGCAGATGATGATGAGGAATGTAGTCAATTATAAACACAACTAGGTAAAAAAAAAACAATTATTTATTAGTTTGAACAGTTTTCAAAACCCAGTTAGTATAATGGGACACTTTTGTGTAAACACCAGGAAAGTAGCGATGTCCACAGGAATACCCGAACGACACGATGCCTACAACCAATCCTTTGTATAACAGAGGTCCTCCGGAATCTCCAAAGCATCCATCAGGGCCCCCGGCATCCACTCGTCCGGCACACATCATGGAGTCTTGTATAACTGCTCCGATAGTGTTGTATCGCATGGCGCATATTTTTTGGTCTATTGTGTATAGGTTTGTGTGTTGTAGTTGTTCTGGCTGTGGGCCGTCGGGCTGCAACAAGTAGGTAGGTACCTATGTTTAGTTTTATTTGTAAAGAGAAAGGCAGATTTCTAAGCGCTTCGTTTATTGAATGATGTGGGTCCGTGATGACATGATACACGTTTATTCGTTGATGTAGATATGTACCTATATAACACGTGTGTAAAAATTAGCTGGGACTCGTACCTAAGTATTTTTTTATTGAGTTCATGATGACTGGATTTGCTGAAGCGCTTTTAAGTCTATTTTATCTTAGTGGTAAAGAAAAGCCTGGCTGCAAAGCTTGGGTGTAGTTGCCCTGATTTAACACACCTGACGCTCGGGAACAACTGCGGGAGCGACAGTACCGTTACTGCTATCTCGCTGCGTCAAGCTAGTTCCCTATAGTAGAAACAATAATTAAATCATGTTTTTCTGCTGCCAGATGAAATCCAGCCAAAACTGTGGCCGTACTACGAAGTGCCAATGCTATCATGATTCAGTGTGAAAAAGGGTTAGTGCTATTCGTCTTGTATAACTCCCGTCCTTCTCTGACACAAGAATCATGATGGATTTAAGACGTCATGGTAGGGCATCTAATGTGACTCAATGTGGGAATGAATACCGTCTTGCGATCGCTTCCAACATGGAATATGCTGCAGTTAGAGGGAGTTACTTCCACAAAGCGTTCGTTACGACTATTTTATCAATTGTTAATGGTAGAAAATTATACGAACCTCCAAAACTCCCCACCCAACCAGAGTACAGAGAGAATCAGACTTGATTTCTATGCCTTGCTTTATAATCGTTCCTTGCCTCACATTGACGTTAAAGGAAAATTGTCTTGAAACCACAACAACGGCAATATCGTGCGTGTAAAAGTAGTTGTCGAAGCCTTTATGAGGTATTATGGTTTTGAGATTGTGTAGTACTCCTCCCCCACTGCGGTATGTTGAACCAACTCGAACCTTCCAATACTTTGGAAGGGTGTAACTGTGAAGCGAAAACGAAGAATTTAGAAATAGAAAAAATGAGACATAAGTTTAGGACAAAGTATCCTTGGCTGGAATAAGCGGTTGAATTCTGTAAGCCTTTAGATTTTGCAAGCAGAGTTTATCTTGGTTGGTAGTGGTACAGATATTAGTAGGTAGTTGGAACCAAGAGACTGCAGTTAGTAGATATTTATCGTATGGTTTTCATGAAAACGAACCTCTAAAGACGAACCTATAGTGGTTTTTGTAACTCTTGGTCTATGCTTATGAATATGGGCGTACCCAGTTTCTGACCTAGGGGGTGGCAAGTTAGATTTTTTTAGGCCAGATCGTCCGCTACTGTTTTTTATACACACTACACAAAAACACCTACAGGAAACTTTAGGTATATGTAGTGTGTAAGCCAAAAAGTGCTTTATACATACAGGTAGTTAAGTACAAGTACATTTGACTACACATTTTTATTTAAGTAGTTAAATTATTTAATTCGTTTTTTAATAGAAATTGTTTTGTGCATTTTGCCAATGTCTACTGCGCAGTTTGTTCAAAAGTTAGCACATAAGGCCCCGTTTTCCCTTTGATTAATTAGTGGCGAGTTCTTAGATTTTCTGCGAGATTTCCAGGCTACGTCCATGCCTTTGAACTTTTCTATGCAACTTTAAATCAGTATCACTATAGTAATTTTATGTGTAATAATGGTACATAAAGCTTAAGAAGAATATCTTACTTCCTGCCAGTATTTTCATTATATTGGAAGCAGTGCGCCGCTGAAAGCACATGTCGTGACGTCAGAATGATTCCTGCACAGTGCTGTATAAAGTCCTGTTTCCCCCACGCATCCAGCAAGAGTTGAGCTAGTATGGGGTACCGGTCTATGTCCGTCGGAATGCCTTGGATCACTCTTGTCACGAGATTGTAGTTGTAGTATTGGGCGTTTGCTGAAAAACATTGGGGATTTGTAGAATAGCTTTTTCGCTACTATAAAGGCACATGCTAAAAATGGTAACGTGCACTCTTTGATACATAGTTAACGATGTATTATTATGTTCGATGTTCATGACGCGGTAACAGGCTCTGGAAAAAGATATCAGCACCGAGTAAGATACTTATTTCACTTGTGATGTGAAAGGAGTCATCAGCTAACTTTAAGTTCTTTGGCAAATTGAGCTTTGAGAAATCAAAAAGGTGTTGCGCAAATTCGAAGTTATTTTGTCCACTTCTAAAAGATTGACCTTTATAAGGGTAAACACAAGAAAATATGTCTAACTGCATGGCATATTGGATTCCGTATTGGCTATACCTAATATATCAATATAATTGGGCATAAGTTGTTTACCAACCACTTTTGCAACAAACAGTTTGCGTTGAGTACAAGAGACGCGATCTAGATACCTACCTATTGGGTATCTAGATCATTAAAAAATTAAGTAATATTTTTTCTAATTTATATTTATCTACTTACTAGCTTCTGTCCGCGACTTCGTCCGCGTGGAATAGTTACTTTAACTCCGATTTTGAAACTCTCAGCCCAATCGGCAATCGGCAATCGGCAATAAAATTGACAAAGTTTAATACAAACTTTCATCCCTTTCGACCAAATTTGATTACCATGAAAACGGTTCTAGTGAGTTAATCTTAAAAGATATACATATAATGTCGACATTTTTTTATATCATTTTAAGAGCAATAATTCTCTCCTACATATTTTTTTGGTATCTTGAACCGTTTTCGCAGCGCATGCAACGGAAGCCCTCAAAGATGAATAATTTTCCCCGTTTTTTCCACATTTTCCATTTTTTCTTCGCTCCTTTTACTCGCAGCGTGATGTTATATAGCCTAAAGCCTTCCTCGATAAAGGGTCTATTCAACCCAAAAAGAATTTTTCAATTCGAACCGGTAGTTCCTAAGATTAGCGCGTTCAAACAAACAAACAAACTCTTCAGCTTTAAATTATTAGTATAGACTAGCTGCTGCCCGCGACTTCGTCCCCGTGGAATCCCCGATTTTAAAACATTCTTTATCGCTGCTCCGCTCCTATTGACTTAAGCGTGATGATATATAGCCTAAAGCCTTCCTCGATAAATTGTCTATTCAACTCAAAAATAATTTTTCAATTCGAACCAGTAGTTCCTGAGATTAGCGCGTTCAAACAAACAAACAAACAAACAAACAAACAAACAAACTCTTCAGCTTTATAATATTAGTATAGATTTAAAGTTGAGCTTAGCTGTAATTAGTACTATCAAAGCTGACGAGACGATGTAGATTTTTATGCCATTACTTAGGTGATAAAATGACATACACATACGCACGAGTTTTACAAGTCGTTAATAATATCGGTGATCATTAATTTCAGTTTGCTTTTGCAGTAAATCGAGAACGCCGTAAGCTTTCTCCTGAAAGTAAAAGTCGTTGAGATTATCTGCGTGCCCAGATTAGTACGGGACTTGAAATATTAAATAGTTAACGCGGTTATGGTAAACTTGCAACTCCTTGATTAGGTCGCTCTCATAGCTCCTGCTCTATGCTACCATGTCTGTGTTCTTATTCCATGGTCTACATGGGTAGGCCATGGAATAAGAACACGGACATGGTTACGGTGGATGGTGGACGTTATATGACACGACTGCCCAAAAAAGGAGTGTTATCTTTTTACAGTTCGTATATGTAAGTATGTATGTTTGTGAGTTTCTTTATTCCCCCATAACTTCTAAACGGCTTAACCGATTTCAATGTACCTATGTGGTATCGTTAGAAGCGTTGAGTTATCCCGGGTAACACAGGCGGAACATTGAACCATGGTTCATAAATAAAAACGAAAATATGTAGTTTTATGAATGTTAGTCAAAATTAGACTACGTTTACCTACTATCATCGCCTAAGGCTTGCTTAGTTTTATCACTAAAAGGCATGAAATAAAAGGAAAATATTGAAACAAAATAAAATTATAAGTATTCTGTACTCACCTTGCAAAAAGCACAGCCCCACTAATATGAAAATACAACGACGCATCTTCGCAATATTTTGATATTTTAGCCACATTAGCCACAGTGTCACTTTGCTCACATAAAGCCACTATTAGATGCTGATCCGATGCAAACACGAGCCGATGTGATACTCTCGGGGGCAGTGAACATGAATTATGGCGAGCTTATTGTATACAAGGATGAGTGATCTTGATACTTTAACAAAAGTTAGTTGCACCTTGAGGTAAGACAACTCATGACAACTTCGGGGATGGTTGTTTTATCTATGTTCTCTCTATGTCCTGCATATTTTGGGCCTAGATTTTGGGACGTTTTACCTATAGTCATAGGAAACCATCATCATTTTATCCTACAGATGCACCACCGCTAGACGAAGGCAAAGCCTCGCTTAAACGCTTAGTTCTGTGCCTCCCGTACCCTGCGGACTCCTGTGGTCCCCTATTAGTCCACATTATGGGATGGCTAACAATACGGCACCTTGCTGGTGTTAAAATTCACAAATATCTCCCTGCAAAAGTTCGGAATAGAAGGCCAAGTATCAAGATCGTTCCGCGTTATGAAATGAATCGTAAAGAGTGTCTCGCGGTATATTATGACCATCAATCATTTGGAGTGTAGTCTGTAGAAACTCTACAAGAAAATTAATCATTAAACAATTTGTTAGTCACTTACAGATGGGCCATAGTGGAATCGTAACAAAAAACGATCCGATCATCTTATTATATCTCGGTTAATTGATTTTTAAATGGTAGTTAAATTTAACGGTGTTTTTCTGTTCAACTGTGTTTGTAATTAGATGAGGTAGGTGCTGGCTTTTTATATGGCAAAAAAGTTTGAGAATACGTTTGTTAAATAAGTACGTAAGGGTTTTTGTTAGCTCCGTCCGCATACCGGCCCATCGTGTTGCTCGACGAGGTGGGCAAGCTCTTTGGAAGAGTGATTGCAAACCAGCTCGTCAAGTAGCTGGCGAGAGTTGGGCCGGATCTGGCGGACGCCACCATGCGCGTGAGAGCCCTCACGACGGGGGAGGCGATTTCCCGGGGCAGGGTGGACATCGGGAGAACACGTCCGGGTGTCAACACTGTGTGGATCGCCCAGAGGACACGGTGGAGGTTTGCCCTGCTTGGGCGGAGCACCGCCCTGTCCTCGTTGAGGCGATCGGGAAACGCAGGGCGATTCCCAGCCACCGTAGGCGCGGGCCTGCGGATGGCGAGCTATGGGTGGCTCGCCGTCCGATAGCAACCAGGCCCGAGTCGACGGCGCGTCGTGTTCCACGCGCGCCTCAAAGAGCCGTCAGTAAAGAATCCGGGGCCCCATAGGGTCAGTGCCTGCTAGGGTTGCGGAATTTGTTCGAAAGAGTTACCGCGGCCCTGGAACGCAAAGGGCACAAGAAGGATCACGGGTGGGTTGACACTCCCTTCCGCTCCGCCCAGAGCGGGAGAAGTCATTTGATGATTTTCCATCCAGAAAAAAAAAGTGTGGCGTGGAGTTGCATCAGGGAGGCACTCCGGTATTACCGGATGCCGACCTACCTCCGTCGCGTGGTCGAGGAAATTACCTGACGGACCGACCGTCATCTACCCCTTATTATGTACCTACACCATATAAGTTACAGAAAATATAGATTAAGAAAACATTACATAGGGTGACACAATGAGAATGGGGATTGGAGAACTGGGGCGGTGTCGGAGATTATACGAATATGAGTATGCATGACTCTCCTGGCTTCTATGGCATGAACCGCCTGGATAATGCCCACACATTCCGCCTGATAAACGGTATTGAGCTTTCATAGCGGTTTGGATATATTGATGTGTAAACTTCAACTCGTTCTTTGCTTGTCTTTAATCCGTCAGGTTTTTTGAATTTTCAGCTCAATGTGAATGCTATGTTGTAGTGCTTTTAGAACTGGTACTTATTTTGAGTTTTGTCAATGGGTGAATGTGGGTATAGGCAAGTAATCCGCTGGCTAACATTTCTAGTAATACCGTATCTGGATTTTATGTTAATGTTATGGTAAATGAGAATTCCAACAAAGTCATCATAGGAAATAGGTAATGGACTGAGAAATCAAACAATCATAAAGTTTGCAATAACAAGTTGGATATTTTTTTAATATTTCTTGTTCATTATTATCATCTTAAAATTAATAACAAAAACTATATATACAAACAAACAAACATACTAATATTTCGAAAGCCTACTACTAGTGGGTACCTACAAATTCAAATGTGCTGAATTTGACATTCAGATGACATTTGTCTATGGATGGCAAACTGTACCTCATCGTATGATTCCTTTGCTTCGTATGGACGATTGTATTTGGGAATCTATGCTTGTATAATATTTCATGATGCCTAATAATTTTATCACTCTCTTCATATCCCCATCGAAAAAGGCTTTAGAAACTTGTTTCTGTAAACTTTTGATATGTGCCTTATTCTCGGAATTTAATTCCATAATTTCTTTTTCTGTTTCCGCATTTTCTACTTCTTCATTCTTTTCCATTATTTTCATCAGGAACTCTTGGTCTACTTCTGTTTTCTCTGGAATATCCTTGCCTCTAAGTTGCAGCATGTAAATTCCTGAAAATATAGTTTTTCATTTCAATCTCAGTCCCACTGCTAGGCAAAGGTTGAATTTATACCAATGCAGCATGGCGTTGGCAAGTTCGCAAACCATATATGTATATTACTATACTAGTTGCCGCAAACGAACGTAAACTATGCAACGATGGTGAAAATATAGGGAATGTGCACGGCATAGACTATGCCATCTAGTGTTGCAAATCTGAAACTCTTACGTTGTAAATATTTGACATGTGCTGCTACCCATACTTCCTGCCATCCTCCATTTAGGGGAACGGGAACGAAGTAGACTGTTGTTGTTGTGTTGCAAATTTGAAACTTGTAAGTAAAATATACTTGACATTGACGTGTCTGTGCTGCCACCTATAGTTTCTGCACTTTCCCTTATACCACCACTATAAGGAACGTGCACGGTGTAGACTATGCCATCTAGTGTTGCAAATCTAAGCTGCACCCTCTGTTTAGGGAAATGTGCACAAAGTAGACTGTGCCACCTAGCGTTGCAAATTTGAAACTTATAAGTAAAATATACTTGAAATTGACACATCTGTGCTCCCACCTATAGTTTATGTACATTCCCTATAGCGATTCTCGCAAACCTCTACTTTCGAGAGGAACACCAACCATCCCAAGCTGGTGTCAGGGTTATGGTCCACAAGTCAGTCAGGGCAATATTGTGGAATGTGGCAGTGTTTCATACCTTGTACTTAAAATATCCAGTGGCATGCAGTGGTTCGAGTTGGGTAGGCCAGAAAATAATGTCCAAAAAAAAAACACACCACATTATTCAGGGTCGAATGTTTTTTTTTTTAAATAGGCTATTTATAAAAAAAACTCATTTCATTAATAATCAACCCTGAATAATGTGGTTATTTTTTAAAATTTATTTGTACATTTTCTCTGGCCTACCCTAACTCGAACCACTGCACGCGCCTGAAGATATGAGAAAGGTATTCCTTAAAGATCATACAAGCGTATGCCCCATCGTCTGCACTGAGTTGAGATGTACTAAGTCATAGTGAAAGCTATGTCTCGTACCAAAACATTGTGTTATGATTTATGTAATTGTGTTTTTGTCTGTTGTTTTTCCATTTTTGTGCCAAATAAATATTGTATATATCTAGGATTGATATAATTTCTGGTCTCTTACCTCTGGTCAATGGTTCCAATAATGTTTTGTATGCCTCATTTACTAGTGATGAGTATTTCTCTGAAATTTCTTGTTCCTTTTTTTCTCTGAAACATTTGAAATAATGAATTAATATCAAACAAGAAGTGAATCAGTTTTTCTTAAAATTTTGATGGCTGGAATTTCCATTTAGAGATTGATATTGATTGAAGACTTTAAACTACCTATTCCAATTATAAAATATCAAAGATAACTAAGTAATAATGAAATAAATATTCACCTGTTAGCAAACTTATCAGGATGTAAGTACTTCTGTAATTCCTTATACTTTTTGGCTAGTTCTGTCTCGTCCAAGTCGTAGGACTCACTGACTCCCATGATTTTAAAATAATTATCTCCTTTGGTTGGCTGCTGTAGGGCATTGCAGCTTCCACAGAATAATCCAGGCTCTTTTCTTGGAACATCTTTACCGCAAGACCAACATGATGCAAGACGAATTTGTCGAAATAAACTTTGTTTTATCGTATGGTTTAAAAATAAACTTCTTACACTCATAATTTTGAGGTTAATTTATGTTTTCACGTATTCAAAGGCCTTGAAGTGCTTATGGTAAAATGTGAAACATTCAGTGAGGTCACGATATGTACACAGTCGCTATAGTCAAATTATTTTGGCCAATGTTTTAGTCAACAAAATATCTTCGATCAGTGTCTGTTTCGATAGCAACAATTTGACAGTGACAGTGGACGATCAGCTGATTTTAACGTTTACTTAGCACAGTCCATTCAAGGAAATAGTTGAAATGATTATATTAAAAATTAAATTATAAAACAAAAAATGGTAAAAAACGATTTTATTTGTCAGTTTATTATGTTACAAATTAAAACAGAATATATTTTATATATTAAAAATTAATAATTCAATAGAAAACTAAACGGAACGGAAAATATTGTTTGTTAGAAGCTCTGCCGCCGGGCACTGACATGACTGAGTTGACAGGTTGACAGTTTGTAAACAGCTTTAGTTTGGTGTTATTTTTAAATTTTAATGTTCTCGACGTCGTGAGAGAAGGAAGAAGCTTTTAACCATGGTGAATTACTTCAATATGGACGGCGCAGAGTCGACAAATTTTCAGAAGGAGATATCTGGCATGATGCACGGTTTTGGAGATAATCCAAACCCAAATGCGGCCACCGTTGTTTTGGTCGAAAGCATTGTTCAACAACAATTAAAGTTCATGATACAAGAGGCCCATCAGAATTGCATCTCACGAGGTGGCAGAGCAATAACTAACTACGATATAATTTTCTTAATGAGAAAGAATATCAAAAAACTAAAACGTCTGCACGATTATCAGTTAAAATTGGATCAAATCGACAAAAAGTGTATCCTGAACCTCGGTACGCCTGCCGAGTCATTGATAACTGGGCTGATGGAAGATGAGAAAGATCCTACAATCAGGAAGCGAAGGACCCATATTGACTGCATTAAGGAATTTGATGAGTATGATGAAGTAAGTCAAATAAAATTTGATTCTATAGACTATATTCGGAAAGTACGAGCCGCTAAAATTACAGAATCTATGACTTTTGAGAAGTACGAAGCATACCATAAAGCTAGATGCGCATCCTTCCGTACTGGTTACGGTATCGGCAAGGGCTTTGTCAAGCTAGAACGCTGGCTGAATCCTGTGAAAGAATTCAAGATTACCCAATCAGCATTGGAAGTGTTATGCTTTATTGCTTACGAAACAGTTGCGGAGATTGTTGATGGAGTCTTTTTAGTACGACAGGATGCTAAGAAGAAGAGTGGGGACCCATTCAGCAAGTTTGAAGGGGGGCACTTCTGTAACCCAGTCAGTTTGAACAATGCAGTATACATCAAGTCGGGGTACGAAGGTGTATCAGGAATAACAGTAGCTGAAGTCAGAGAAGTACTGCGTAGATATTATACACCAAAAGTGGGAATGAATGGGCTGTTCTATAGAAATATGAGTTTGGATCTACCAATCAGATACTTGGCATTTTAAAATTTAATATCATAAATCTTATATAAAATTTTGTATTTTGTACTCGTATATAATGTAATAGTAGAGGTAAGGCAACAGGTATCCTAATCAGCCAATGATTATTTTAAAAGTCAAGTTAGGTCTTAAGGAATGGAAGGCAAAAGTTGAAACGAACATGAAAAAAGAAGAAGGCCGTTTAATGGTAACAATGAAGGCCCAGGAAAAGATTTCAAGTGATGGATTTATTCATACTTTACTGTATAATATTTATAACTACTTACTGTTAAGTATAAACTAGTGTTATGCATATTTATGCTTTCCCAATTTAATTTAGACATTGGCAGAATTGTGGAAATTGGCTTTGCTTGCCATAAAAAATATTCAATAGAATGAACATACATATCTAAACTTACTACTAACCTTAGATAATAACGCAACGGTGCCACCTCCACGTTCAAGTGAATCTCCTCTTGATATTTTGCTGTTGCACTGTTCCCACAAAATCTAAGAGAGTTGACAGATATTAACAGCAAAGAAAAATATTTGTTGCTCCTATGCTGTACAGGCAGTGGCTAAATAGTTGAAAATCTAGGCTTATTTTTATATAGAACTAGTTGAACTCATGACTGGTCATGGGTCTATATGTAAATGTCACCAGAACATTGGAATCGCCGTAAGATTGTAAAATAATGCGTGAAATTGTAAACTATTATTTCTTAATAAGACACGGATATATTGGAAACTATTATATATTATCCAAACCTTTTTTTCATAATGTATTAAGATTTTTTTTATCGAATAAAGATTTATTACAATTTAACAGAGTCTGCAATTGTCTTGTGACATACATATGTATTCTTTTACTAAAAATTCTATGGAAACTACATAAGTACTCTGACAATTTATTTTCTATATTTCTTAGTTATTTGAAGAAGTCCTGGCGTCTTATGCCGATATTTATTTTTATTTTTACTGAAGTTTTACTTTGCAATTATAAACTGGCTGTTGTATTTTTGAAAGTTTTTTGATTTAGGAAACTACGCTTTCTGTATGCTTTTCAGTATCGTAGGCGTATGATATGCCCAGCTTTAATTTTTTGTACTTCTTGTTAATACTACTATTACTAGGTATCGTGTTAATTACTTTGATTTTATAATTAATCAAAGGTTAATTATTGTGTCGGCAGCAACAGGCTGAAAAGAGAATGATACTTAAGTATGTAACCATAGATTTAAAACTATATTAGTATCTTTATTCTTGTAAGTTTTCCATTAAATAAATCAAAGATGACTATGAAACAAATGCATTTTTAATTCCGTGTTAAGTATGTGACTAGACCTACTTGAAAGCAATAAAAGCGTTGTTTTCCTAACAATTATTCTATAGATTTGGTCCGTCAAAGATTACCAAAAACTATCTGCCAAGCATTTTTTTCTTTTCTCACTTAAAAAAACATGAAAACGATATAGCGCGATGAAATTTTGGGTAACGTGTCACGGCTTTTCCGCTTTTAGCAAAGATTTGATCAGGCCCGCCGTAAGCGGTGCAAGGCGTGCACAGCACACGGGCGGCACGTCCAAGGGGGCGGCAAATCGAGCAACTCATATCGTAATATTCAAAATCATAGTCATAATATTTAGCCAACTCACCTACAGCATAAGAAATATCATCGCATCGAAAAAAAACCCGAAGGCGCTATTTTATCCGTCAGCAGGAAACGCCCGCCCCCGTTTGGACTCAAACTCAATACAAGTATCCATAGTCGTATTCTATGAAAAGCATTATTCGCGAAGTTTTGGGGATTGACTCTGAGCTTATTTCTCAGTTGGTAGGTTAGGTAGATACTTGTTGAGCACGCCACCATTGTGGCGATAAGTCCCCTCTTTGAGGAGTGGTTGGAGTGGAGCAACGGCGTTCTCAGCACCGGTACTCACCGGACACGGGTGTTTCGGGAGGTACCTGTTTTTTAATCCACGGGAGGACACGTCCGGGTGTCGCAGTAATGCTAGCGAAGGAGGAGGCGGAACGCGTGCGAGAAACCTCACGCCCCAGCCGCCGCAACAGAAGAAGACGCCCCGGGCGTCGGGAAACGCAGGGCGATTCCCGGCCTGCGGATGGCGAGCTATGGGTGGCTGGCCATCCGATAGCATCCAGGCCCGGGTCGACGGCGCGTCGTGTTCCACGTGCGCCGTCAGCAAAGAAGACAGGGCCCCATAGGGTCAGTGCCTGCTAGGGTACAGGAATTTGTTCGAAAGAGTCACCGCGGCCCTGTACGCAAAGGACACAAGAAGGATCACGGATGGGTTTTAGTCAGTAAGAGTCTGACACTCCCTTCCGCTCCGCCCAGAGCGGGAGAAGTCATTTGATGATTTCCCATCCAAAAAAAAGGGCGGTATTATCGGTATTGCACGCGGGCGATCAAACAGCTAGCAGCGGGCCTGGATTTGATGCACTCTATCTTTGTCAATTTTTATTGATTTGATAAAGCAAATACGTAAAAGTATACTTTTTGAAAATGTAACTGACGGCCTCAGTAGAAATATTTTTCTTTATCCAGGGAACATTGCTCATCATCTGCTAGTGTTCTCCTAAATATATTGGGGTCGGCTTTTACCAGTATTTTATATGGAGGGGTTGCCTACCAGGCCTCCACAACCCAGTAACTGGGTGACACGGTACTTCTTGGCAAGATTGGAGTCAGATTTTCTAGTTTCTGACGATCTGTAACGTCTGCTAAAGATCTACAAAGGACAGCTTAACGTGCTTCCCGAGGCACGGAGGAATCTCCGGTATGTTATGATAGTCACACATCGACAGACTGAGCTTGGTAAGTGTAGCTTAACCTTGAAGATCGACCATTGCGGCTGTTAATCTTTAGCCAGGAGCTCCTCTCGAGCCAGGAAACTATTCCGTAGGTATTGATTCCAAAAATTAAAAAAAAAATACACGTGGCACTCGGGGACTGCCGCGGTAAAGCTATTGCATAGCATTTTTTATCAACTTATGCAATTATCTATTTAGTACTCTGCGTCATTGTGATATGGTCTCGATTCGTTCATCTGGGTTACTGTACTAATGTAAATCACATACGTTTCACTTAACTTTGTCCCACCGATTGTTTCCGAACGCAGACGTTCGGGTCGGCTCGGTGACGGCGAGCGACCATTTTAAAAAGGCGGGGCCTAATCGAATGACGTAGCGGTGTTAGGTTATTTTCGTTACGAAATTTCTGGATTCGGTTGCCACGCTCAAGGCCCGCGATAGAAGCTATACAATAGCTTAAAAACAATGCTGCATACAGAATCACAGTAACGTGCGTTTCGCAATTAGTTTGCCATTTTGATAACTAAGTAGGTACCTTTATCTATAAAATGGTTTCGGAATCAAATATCGATCAAATTTGCAAAGCGAAATTCGTAGTTAAAGCATTAATTATGACCTATGTATTTCATTCATCAGTCAACTAGTTATCTACATAATGTAGGTACTCATTTTGTATTCATAATTATACCTATAGGATATAATTCAGGCAATTCTAGCATCGAATTCGTTGGAATCACCAATTAGTTTTGATACAATTTCGTAGGTAATTTTCATGTCGGTAACCACTGTGTCAAGTGCAATGTAATTTGGCTTTTAGTTGATAAAATGGCTGGTTTTGTCCATTAATGGAAAACCAGGTGTGGTGCGCCATAGTGTTATTTACCCACTTAGTTGTAGTCGTTATGGGTGGTGCCCGATTTTAATATGTCGCATTTCTTTTACAATATAATATCTAGTTAACTTTCTTTACCACTGATAGTAGGTTAATTATGAGAACCGTGTAGGTAGCTGAGGTGGTGTTTTGAGAATGATACCACACCGATTAGGCTGGACCTGTGCAGATAGTGCTAGCAGTTGTCAGTTATCTTGTAGCTCAATTCAGAACTTTATAGAGCTGAACGACCTACGGGCCTACGTTCTTGTCACCGCCGACTTAGGTAGCTGTGATGTTAAGGGAAGGTTAATATCTGACGGAACATGCGTCGCGTATTATCGGTCGCGTAACGCCAGAACAGACAAATGTACTTATAGAAAAACAGTTGACCATTCACACTCAACCGATGATACGTTAGTGCGTCGAGTGTGAACGGCCAAGTGTTTTTCTATACATTTGTCGCGACCGATAATACATGTTCCGTCAGATATGAACCTTCCCTAAGGGTATATATATAGACCATAATCCTGAATCCAGGTGGTTTTAAAATTTCTAATGTGTTAGTGTTGTAAAAATATAACAGTCGGTATCGAGTGCAATGGTGGCGTTCCCAATGGAACGCCACCATTGCTACTCTGTAATAGGTAAACAGATAGATGCATTTATAACTATAGCGAGAGTCAGAGTACCCGAGGGTAGCCCATGCTTAGAGGTATAGATAATATCTCCGATGATCTTGGAAATGACTGAAATTCCACATCGCAAATGCGGTGCCAGAGACAAACTTGAAATAGTACATTTTTATGCTAGTGCACAAAAAGCCACATGTTCCCAAACTACGTTTTGCAACACAGCAAAAACTGCTTCATAACTAATGTGAAAAATGTTGACGCTCGCTGTTATGATTAATTGAAATAAATTTTGACTAGACTTGCGTTTAATTTTAGACGCATCCGTAAGTGCCTTTTTTTTAAATTATAAATAGGTTCCCGTTTGATCAATTGGTCACCTGACGCGGTGATATGGTTGACGTTCCAGGTCACATCACTAAAAAGACGACGAGAGACGTTGCCAGGGTATTTCGCTTCTAAACTCTAAGCCACTAAGCACACTTTAAAGCTAACTGACAATGTAACACTAACAATTATACCAAGACTCCTCCAGCACACGTAGCTTTTTGAGACCGGTTGCTTGCAAATTTAATTTTGTCTAGCTGAGTTATAGCGTTCCTTATTGGATGTAGGAAGCGCTCTGAATTACGTATAGTGGCCGTATGCGGGCTGTTTCCTTGGGGTAGTCAATACTTTGGCGTTAGGAGCTGTCGGGGTGTCCAGGGATTTGCATGGTTACGTGTTTTGATGGTGTCTTTAGTAATTAATCAGAGGTATAAATGAAGCTTGGATATGTTTCTTTAAGTTTTAATGGATCATGCTTGCTGCATTTTTTGGAGAAGCTCGTGGCTAAATTATATTAACCGCACGGGTCGATCTTCGAGGTTACCTAAGCAACGTTTGCCGAGGTTGGTCTGTGGATGGGCGACCATCTTAATATAGCGAGACTTCTCCGTGCCTCGGAAAGCACGTTAAGCCGTTGGTCCCGGCTGTCATTTGGAGATCGTTGGCCGTCGTTACGGATTGTCAGAAGCCAGAAAATCTGACTCCAGTCTTGCCAAGAAGAGTACCGTAATGGGTTTTTGAAGTCTGGTAGGCAGCCGCTACACGTTAAATACTGGTATTCAGCTAAAATCTGGTATGACTGGGAGCCGACCCCAATATAGTTGAGAAAAGGCTAGACAGATGATGATTTGCTGCTTTTTTAAGCTTGCAGATTATTCTTTATTTAAAATGTAAATCTAATATCGTCACTTAATAATATCAGCCGTACGGGTCGATCTTCGATGTTCTGCATCGCTTGCCGGTTCCGTGGATGGTTGACTATCCAATAAGTACATACATAATGAGAATATTCAGTGCGAAAAGTAAGGTAAAGCTAAGTTCCGACTGACATTTGAACACCTTTGAGAAGATCTTTGAGTCGTTACTGACGTCGAGTTCCATCTGCCTTAGGTTGCCTGTTCTTTTATCCACAACTGAAACACATACTGTTTCTGTGCTAGGGAATCGGCCAAGCGAAATTACGATGACAAGAGAGTTAGTAATCAAGGCTGTTAGTAACGAGAATTTTGCTTAAAACTAATGTTAGTAATTAAAAGTAAAAAGAAGAAACGGACGAGAAAGGGGTAGACGGTGTGTCAACACACCGTCTACCCCTGCACAGTAGACTCATCGGTCTCGCAACACATGGAGTTCAATGAATCCATCGAGCAGAACAATATCGGTTCTCTCGCTAATGGGGTAGTTGCCTAAAAAATCTAATTAGTCCGTAAGATAGACTTCCCAAAAATATTGGACACGTTTTTTATTTTTTCACGTAAACAAAAAACGAAGACGATATAGTGCGTTGAAAACTCGTGTGACGTCACTCCATGCGACGATTTTGACTACGCCCTGATGTCACAAGCCCCCACTCATGATCTTTGAAGCTTTTTATCTTCGTCAATTTTTAGAGATTTCATAAAGCAAAAAATACGGGTCCAATATTTTTCGATAATTATAATCTAACCGACGGAATAAATAGAATCAACTTTTTGTTATTCAGGAAACATCCCTATTGCGTTGAAGCTGGCTTCAGTAAACATGCGACGCAACGAGGGAGCTGAAACAGATTCCTGAACACATTATTAGTAAACACATAGGTACTTATTATTTATATCGTCTGATCCTGTAAGGGTCAAGTCAGTCGATAAGTAGGCCCCCGTACCTATAGCTAGCTAGTAGCTATACCTAGGTGCGGGGGCCTACTTATCGCACCACAACACCGCAACTTTGCGTAGAAGTTGCGTTTTTACGCATAATTGCGTTGAAGCTGGCATCAGTAAACATGCGACGCAACGAGGGAGTCGAAACAGAGCCGTGAACACATTATTAGCAAACACATAGATACCTATTATTTCTATAGTCTGATCCTGCAAGGGTCAAGTCGGTCGATAAGTAGGACGTGAGTCTTCCGAGCGAGAAAAAGGGATGGAGCTATATAGGGTGTATAACTCTGTCCCTCTTTCTCGCTCGGAAGACTCACGTTTTAAGATCTCGTGGTACGCCCGCTGAACACATTATTAGCAAACACATAAGTACTTATTATTTCTATAGTCTGATCCTGTAAGGGTCAAGTCGGTCGACAGCGGGTTTGCTAGAGGACGTCTGTGACTCCGACACAGGGACATAAGCAAGGTACTAACACAAGCTTATCCATCTGCACAGTCGTAAAACTCATCAATAAGCTTACAGCAAGATGTTATTAACTCAGCATCGTTAACTGTGAGTGTTCAATTCACTTTTGATCCAACTTTAAGATCTAACTTAACGTTTTGAGCTGGCGTACGAATAAGATAATGTGTTAAACATGATTCAGTTTTCGTATACAGCTGTAATTTGCTAAAGAACGTAATTAATGGCCTAAAGTATTTTGTGCCGATGGTAATGAACACAAAATCTACCTCGTTATAGGGACGAAATAATGTAAAAATGTGAGAAATGAACACAACATTTCCATCTTTATCAATCCATTTACTTCAAATTCAAAATATTTTATCTCACGTAGGTCTGCAGTAGCCCTTTTAAATGTTAGAAGCTAGTCCGCAGTTCTAGTTAGTCGTTTCTTTAGTCAGGGAACCAGCAAGAATCTCCACGATAACTTTTTAATAATGTCTATGAAATGAATTAAAATTAAAAAAAAAATACAATATTTCCAGATTAACACCCAAATAGAGATATAAATAAATGTAGGTATATATTTAACACATAGACAACAATGTATAATGTTACACTTTCACATTAAATATACATAGGTATTAAAATTACATGACAGATGCAAACTTAGACGCCGCATATCTCTATATCTGTATATCTGTATATTACAGTATTAATAGACATGAGAGTTTTGAGGTACCGTTTGTTAGAAACATGACTAATTTCCTCGCTTAGGATCAAGATTAGTATCTATCTTGCGTTTTCTTCAGTCGAAATGCCACCTGTTATCGATCTAATATACAGGGTTATTTGTAAAACACCAACAACCTCTTAAGAGGTCATTGTACTCATCATTATGAACAACTTTTACGATGGGACCAAACCTGAAATCTCGAAAAATAAAACATTTGTTCCTTACATTTATGTTCGTATAACTAATCAAAATGGAGGGAGCAGCTGACTTTTTTTTCGCGATTTTAGTTTTGGTCCCATAGTAAAAGTTGTTCATAATGATGAGTACAAGGTTGTTGGTGTTTTACAAATAAACCTGTATATATTTCAGAATCTATTGTGTTCTAGTTCTTTCGTAAGATCTTCTTTGCGTACAGCTCGCCTTATTAATACTGCATGGTGTTACCCCGTGTATTTCGAGCTGAACATCAAATTTACGGGAGCCGGCGTAAAGCAGTCAAAAGGTTTATGTTACCTATGACATTGTGAGCTTGTGAGGATTGTAAGGTGGAACCAGACCAAGACGTTTCAATTTCGACTATGGTGAATTGTAAAGAAATACTTTGGAGCTGCAACTGATATAGTTTGTAGTGTTTACAGTCTAGGCTGAATATTTAGATCGCGGATGGCCAACCAGTCGACCACGATCGACCGATCGATCGTGGCTATTAGTTCAGTCATAGGCATAAACATAAATACATTTATGAGACAGACAGCACAACTATAAAAAAGGCTAAGTTAATAAAATAAATATACAACATAATTGTATACTGAACTACACTGTTTCATTTAAAATTTTAAGAAGTATGTAATTGGTAGATCACACAGGGTTTCGTCAGTAAATAGTAGCTCTTGGGTCTAATCAAGTTGCCCCTGATTTAGATGAATAAGAAAATATTATTTAAATATGACTGACATGACTTTTGATCTTTCTACAACATACCTACCATTCAAACCGTAACACATCAATGGTTCTAAGCTCCTCAAGTTACATATAGTCTACAGCCTCTAGATTATACAATGTATATATCAGCGGAAAATAGCAAACACCGTCAGATTGTAAAATGTTGCGTAAAATTGTAAACTATATTTTCTTAATAAGACACTAGCTTCTGCCAGCGACTTCGTCCGCGTGGAATAGTTACTTTACCCCCGATTTTGAAACTCTCAGCCCGATCGGTTTAAAATTGACAAAGTTTCATACAAACGTTCATCCCCTATTTTATCCCCTGGGGGGTAGAATTAATCAAAATCCTTTCTTAGCGGATGCCTACGTCATAACATCTACCTGCATGCCAAATTTCAGCCCGATCCGTTCAGTGGTTTGGGCTGTGCACTGATAGATCACTATGTGTGTGTGAAATATGTACAAGTTACAACAAAAAAAGAAATGAAAGTAAAGCTGAAATGCCTGTGCAAAATTATATTATAATAACCTATACCTACGTCACTTAAAAATAAATACCTATAACTACGTATAACTAATTAATAAAATAACTACTAATTAATAAAAGTATCTATTTTAATTAGGGATGAGTGAGAGTATTATAAACGTAAGAGTATAAACAAATATAATCAGAAAGCTCCGAACTGCTAAGCTATCGGGAGTTACACGTGTTATTGTGAGTCAACCATAAAAGATAGACATATGCTGTTCCGGGATATTTTTTAGATGATTTTATGTAAAACATTTCCGTAATACATGATTTCTATGTAACTTTAACCATTAAGGCTACACACGCGACGGAAGCTTAAAAAATGGAGTAACTTCTCCCGTTTTCCCAACATTTTCCTTCACTGCTCTGCTCCTATTGATTGTAGCGTGATGAAAAGTATACTATAACCTGCCCAGGAGTATGAAGAATAATTGCACCAAGTTTCGTTAAAATCGGTCGAGTAGTTTTTGTTTCTATAAAGAACATACAGACAGACAGACAGACAGACAAAAATTTTACTGATTGCATTTTTGGCACCAGTATCGATCACTAATCACCCCCTGATAGTTATTTTGAAAATATATTCCTTGTACAGAATTGACCTCTCTACAGATTTATTATAAGTATAGATTGATATATTGGAAACTATTGAATGTGGATAATATTTATTGTACCAACACAAAACTATTTTTGCATAATATATAGAGCAATTATAAACTAATAAATATATTACAATCTTACGACATATTTATTCTTCAAGTAAAAGTTATCTGAGTATTGAAATATCGGCCTTTAAATAGCTTTAGCCAAAATTATGAACTACCAACAAAAATAGCATTGTTTTTATGTGATCCGCTCTAGCGACGCATGCATGCAAAATTCAGCTGTTCATAATTCAGCTGTTCATAATTCCACGGCGTCCGTGTTAATGAGTGAGAAAACGAGTTAGCGCGATCCGCGCTCACGATCCCAATTTGCTCCTGTACATGTATTTAAAGCAGCTTTTAGTCTATTTTACGTAAATACTAGTTTTTGCTCGCGTTAGCATAGCAAAAAAGTAGCCTATAATAATCGTCTCCAGGGTCCAACAGGGTTTAAAATTCAACAAAATTGATTTAGCAAATTCGCGTGAAAACAAAACCTCATTTGCCTAGCCTAGTCCCATATCGACCTTTAGCAAACATCACCGCTCAAGTCGTTTTAGCCAGTTATTTCACAAAATTTGAACGTTGTGGAAATAGAAATCTTTGTCACAGATCGAACTGATATAAACTATACTTGACGATGAACCAAACCAGGACAAAACTTAAATAGTTGTCACAGCAGCGTCCCAGTACATTGGTTACACTAAATTAATCGATTTTTTCGTTCTAACGTAAAGTTATTCAAAATAACTTGAGTGATGTTGTTTGCTAAGGGACGATATATAGTACAATTAAGGTCGGCAACAACCAGGCCCGGGCTGACGGTGATGTAAGGATTTTTTTACTAATACTAGCAAATCCAGTCCAAAATCCAATCCATAAGAGTCTGACACTCCCTTTAGTCTATTGACTTAACCCCACCCGTGTTCCTCCCAATGCCCTTTGCGTGCCAGGGCCGCGGTGACATTTCCTAACAAATTCCGCAACAATGGCAGGCAATGAAGCCTTTTTAATGCAAACAAACAATCAAATAGAATAGAATAGAAAAACTTTTATTCAGTACAGACACAGACACAGCACAACGGTTACAAACACAAATTAAAGGAGAAGAAAAGTACAGAAAGTTTACCACCTCAGCATTTGCTGGGCGTCAGACACCCATCACTGATTTTCAGTTGGCACCCCACAGTGCGCACGGACGAGGGTAAATAAAATATATACTTGAACTAAAATCTTTCCTCTTTATAATATTACTAGGTTCTGCCCGCGACTTCGTCCGCGTGGAATAGTTACTTTACCCCCGATTTTGAAACTCTCAGCCCGATCTGTTACAAATTGACAAAGTTTCATACAAACTTTCATCCCCTATTTTATCCCCTTGGGGGTAAAATTAATCAAAATCCTTTCTTAGCGGATGCCTACGTCATAACATCTACCTGCATGCCAAATTTCAGCCCGATCCGTTCAGTAGTTTGGGCTGTGTGTTGATAGATCACTATGTCAGTCAGTCACTTTTGAGTTATATATATTTAGAAGATAGATATATACACTGTCTAACGTCTAATCACTTCCTAACATGTACTCCAATGAAGTCAATTCCCTACAGTACGAACGGTATAGCTCAAGGCAATGTCTGGAGGACATCGAAACAGCGTTTAGCCCCAGTTTATCGGCGTGACGTGCTAATGGCCGGCCCTGACGTTTATTTAGTACAATATTTCATTCGCCTCACTTACTGCGCGAATTCGAGATATATAGTCCAGTTATAATCAAATGGATTTTATTTTAAGAAGAGATTGTTGAATAAAAAACAAAGAACAGACGCGGTATCTACACTGATATTATAAAGAGGTAACGTTTGTGTGTGACGTTGTAAGGGGTAATCTCTGGATCTACCGATTTTCAAAATTATTGCACCAATAGAAAGCTACGTTATTGTCGAGTGTCATAGACTATATTTTGTCCCGGTATTGCCACGGGAACGGGAACAACGCGGGTGAAACCGCGGGACGCTGCTAGTATTTTATATCCTTTGAATAATGCTTGTTGCTAGACCAAAAAGTTCACCATATACTTAAAGATTTGTCGTGGCGTTTTGCGAGCACGTCTTGCGTATCTTAGCATTGTGTGAATTGTTGCAAAGAAAATCTGAGATTGTCAAAATAGGATGTCCGCCGTCATTATTAGAAAAAATTAATATGAAGGCTGAAAACAATATAACGCATTCAAGTTGTTTGTTCCTAAACACAAAATTCATACATTTTTAGATGACAACTTGTGGCCGGAAGGTATTGCTTTCAGACGATTTATACATTTTAAGAATAGGACAGACGTTAGGATTTTAAATGGAAATGCATCTCGGAATAATGGGTACGAAAATTAAGAAGACATACCTAGCAACGTTTAACTGTAAAAATATCACTATATAATCGATCAGCTGGTTGTGTGAGAAGATTATGAGTGTTATGTGATTATGTTATTATGTTATTTGTATTTTTATGTGTTCTACTAACAACCTTACTAACGATTCATTTGTTAAAAATGTATGGACGTATGTCTGAAATAAAGATATATTATTATTATTATCATATCATATCCGCCGATCGTAGTGGTGGCCGAGTTGTAACGGCCCCGACTCACGAATTATAGGTCGCGGGTTCAAACTCAGCCAGGCGCATTACTTTGTGTAATTATTTTCATCACCACTGCTCTCAAAACGGTGAAGGAAAATATCGTGAGGAAACCGGCATGTCCTAGAACCAAAAATTCGAAGACATGTGACATTCACCAACCCGCACTGGGCCCGCGTGGTGGATTACGGCCCATTCCTTCTCCTAGAGAGGAGGCCTGTGTCCCAGCAATGGGAACATTAAAAGGCTGATTATGCATTGATAGACATACACCTCCCCCAAGTGGCGAATCCAATGGATTCCTGAAACCTTCACTAGTTTATCGGTCTACCTTGTTGGAGGTCTTCTAACTTTACCCCCTCATCGACGACTTGAGTGCCAGCTCGTTGAGTGGACGTGCGGAGTGGTAAGGAGTATCAGACTCTTACCTTGACTAAAACCTATCCTACCTATTCCTCCTAATGCCCTTTGAGTTCCAGGACCGCGGTGACTCTTACGAAGAAATTCCACAACCTTGGAGGAACCAATACCGAGACAACACGAGAGCCATTGGCAAGACTAGTGTCAGATTTTCGGGCTACTGACTGTCAGTAAAGATTTATTTATATCATCAAGTGACAGTTGGGACCAGAGGCCTAACGTGCTTTTAGAAGCAAGGAGGCAAGTTGCTTCATCTGCCTAGCCTTTTCCCAACTATATTGGGGTCGACTTCCAGTCATACCGGATTCAGCTGAATACCAACATTTTACGTAGAGCGGCTGTCTACCAGACCACCACAACCCAATAACTGGGGAACACTGTACTTCTTGGCAAGACTGGTGACAGATTTTTTGGCTTCTGACAATCCGTAACGACTGCCACAGATCTACAAATGACAGCCGGGACCAACGGCTTGACGTGCTTTCCGAGGCACGGAGGAAGCTCGGTATGTTATAAGATGGTCACCATCCACATACCAACCTTGGCAAGCGTTGCTTAACCTTGAAGATCGACCCGTGCGGCTATTAGTCTTTAGCCACGAGCTCCTTAGGAGGCAAGTTGGTTAACAATGTAAATACCCTCTTAAATTGTCATATTCTTTTTACTAGACATAGTTACTTAGTTTCCTTATGCGAGATATTTTTTCGGTGTCCTCGCCCACACTATATCCATAGTATATGGTCCTTAATAAAAGCAACCCTGTTGAAGAGGGTTCCGAAGGGTTATTTTTTTAGATTAGCAGATAAGGGCACTGTTATTTGTAGGAGAATCGATCGTTTTAGTATAAACATGCATAATGGAAGGAAGGAATGAAGAGTTGAGGGATGGATAGTCGAGCAATATCAGTTTCAAAAAGTTGGGGACAGTGGAATTCAAAGTTTGTTCGCCATCAATTTTTGTGCAACGAAAAAATGTTTGATGAAATTTAGTTCCGATTTTTGTAACTAGATGGTATTGTCCTTTTACGTCACAACCCTGAATTACGATGTTTAGTTTTTCCGGCGATCACGTATAAGGTTGATGCACGTACATATGTACATATATACGTATATGCATTTTATTTTGCCTGGTTCAGCCGTAACCAACTTTAGTGTGCTGAAATGCAAGTAAAAAAATGTATATTTTTGTTAAGTTTGAGTATTGAGATCACGTCAAGATCCAGTACGAATATATATATACATATAGTATCAAGTATGCAGTGTTTTATTTGTCCGAATTCTGCGAAGTGTTGTTCACAGTGAAACAAACATAGTGCAGAATATTCTTGATTATAAACCAAAATAGTCAAACATAAAATTTTTTGTTATAGCTTTTGTGTATTTTTACTGGCAAGTTATAAAGAAAAAGAACATACTTGATTGTGCACCAAAATTAGTTATACAACTGTTTTACAAGAAATTTTAATGTTATGGGTATAATGGCTGAAGGCGATGAATTCCTTTAAATTAACTGAAAAAAACTAATATTGATAAATGATATTTATTTAGTACGTAGATCAATCATACCATTTACAAGTCCAAAATTTTTTGGTGATTTTAAGCTAGATGAGGCCGGTGTAACCTAGCCGACTACCCTGAGAAGAAACACTGAAACAAACTCAGAGGTCAAAGTCTATTTTAAAGTCCATACAATCCATATTGAATACAAATTATATGAGAACCATGTAGGTTAATGTCTGAGGTGGCTTTTTGAGGAAAGTGCCACATATATTTGAGTGAACCTGTCTAGACAGTGCAAGCATTTATCAGTTATTGGTGTACAATAAAGTACAAATAAACAACAGGATACACGTAACATCTCGTATGGGGTCATTGTACTTATAATAGGGATGTTTCCTGAGGAATAAAAATATGATTCTATTTAGTCCGTCAGTTAGATTATCGAAAAATGTTGGACACGTATTTTCTGCTTTATCAAATCTATAGAAATTCACGAAGATAAAAAGCTTCAAAGATCATGAGTGGGGGTTTGTGACATCACGGCGTGGTAAAAATCGTCGCACGAATTGACGTCACACGAGTTTTCAACGCACTATATCGTCTTCGTTTTTTGTATACGTAAAAAAATAAAAAATACGTGTCCAATATTTTTGGGAAGTCTATCTTACGGACTAATTAGATTTTTTTAGGCAACTACCCTACTTTTACTTTGGGATCAACCCGGAAATCGCGAAAACAAAATCAGCTGTTCAGTTCATTTTGTAGAGTTATCCGCACATAAATGTATGGAACAGTCGATTCTTTTTCGCGATTTCAGCGTAGATCCCATAGTAAAAGTTGTTCATAATAATAAGTACAAAGACCCCTTAAGAGGCGTTTATTGTTAGGTTTATGTTGTTTAAATAAATTACAACCAGTTAAATTAATATTGAAGCAAGGCCATCACTGCTTAGCTCGTATCCCTTTACAAATTACCGATTATCCATAACGCAATTCAGTCACCAACATCCTCCACTCACAACAGGAACCTATAAACTAAAGATGCATCGCCAGATTATCCTTACGTTTGGAGAGGTTCAGGCCAAGTCGAGCCCACTCGAGCCCCTTCGAGACATCTCGAGCCACTCGAGACCCTCCACAGCCCCCACCCAATCTTTACGATTAATTGAGTGGGATAACGAAAACCTTGCTAAATTGCCTATTGAAGGAATGGTATGTTTGTGTGGTGTGGTGGCTGATGAGTGCTGTATCTTGGTAGAATGACTCAATTTTTAACCGACTTCTAAAAAAGGAGGAGGTTCTCAATTCGGATGCTGGTATTTTTTTTTATGTTTGTTCCCGCATAACTCCGTCGTTTGCCAACCGATTTGAAAAATTCTTTTTTTTGTTGGAAAGGGTATACTTTCCAAATGGTCCCATGAAAATTTTATCGAAATCGAACAAGCGGTCTTTTGTAAATTTAATAAATGTTTTAAAAATGTAATTTTGTAAATACAACCGACTTCTAAACAAACAAAAAAACAAAAAGTACAAAATAACTTTAATTTCGGAAATCGGTGTGTTCAAAAACAAAAAGCAACCAAAAACACCGAGTTCCAAAATTAAAGTTATTTTGTACTTTTTGTTTTTTTGTTTGTTTAGAAGTCGGTTGTATTTTTTGTAAAAAGTTTTTTTAATACACAAGTAGATATACTCTTACATACATATGTACATCAAAAGGAAAGCTACATTGTCAGCAAGTAACGGGTAATATACATATATATCCCCGTATTCCGGCGAGAAAGGGCACTACGCGGGAAAAACGCGCGACGCTGCTAGTTTTCTATAAATAAAAACGATACCTATGAGTTCTGTGAGCCCACGTCTCGAAAGTACCTTGTTATCAGCAGATGTTCAAAGTCAATTCAGCGAACTGTGTTCTTGTAGTCGAGATCTAGCACATATTTTCCTAGTCAGTAGAAATTCTATTGTATTAAAACCTACATTTACGAATAAGTTTGATTTGAGTACAATAGTACCTAACATTTAGAAATAAATGGAATAGGAAACTTCTAGATAGTGATTTTGTAAAACATGAACGAATAGAAGCAAATAATTTGACTCCAAAAGCTATTGAACCCTACAAGTAACGATCAAATTAAGGCTAAATTTATTTCAATGATGAGTCGTTAATGTTTTTTACGGTAACCACAATATGGAAGGCTCCAGCCCGATTCTTCATCAGCTAAGATATTTTAAAAGCGTAAGAAAAATCTGAAAAAGTAACCTTATAGCGGCGGCGGAGTCTTTAAGTCAACAGTGAATAAGTTACTTCTAGGCAGCGTGCTTCATCCTCGACCACATCATCACTTGTGGTCAAACGCTAAATTAGCAAAAAACTAAATTATTTAGCCTTTATTTCCGGATGGGAAATCATCAAATGACTTCTCTCGCTCTGGGCGGAGCGGAAAGGAGTCTCAGACGTTTACTGGCTAAACCCACCCGTGTGCCTCCTACTCTCCGCCGCGTTCCAGGGCCGCGGTGACTCTTTCGTACAAATTCCGCAACAAGCTAAAGATTAGAAGAGAGAAGAGGCGTGTACTCAGCGAAATCAGCTGTGTTTTTTTTAGTCTTATAACCCAACTTACCATAACATACATAACATACATAATCAGCCTTTATGTGTGTAACCCAACTTACCATGCTGTGACACATTTCCAAAAAAAACAAAAAAAAACGTTCAGTTTCGAACTATGGGTGACTCTGATTTCTATGTTAACTTTAGATTGAAGTGGTGCCATTTTTAAGCAACGTTCGCATTTCAATTCCGTTCTGTCACAAAAATCTTATTATTTTAAACATTTTTGATAGTTTGCAATAAAATTACATTTTGTTAGCGTCTTAGTGATAACGATCAGCTATATAGCGCTTCAGTAGCGCATAATAATCTTGGACGAAGTAATTGTCAATCGCTATCGCTGATTTGAATCTGCACTGAAGAGGATATTTAGTTTTGCTTTCGTAACTCCATTACTTTTAAAGTTTCCAAAATATGTGTTCATGGGTTACTAAACTACCTATTAGACAAACATCACCACATAGTTTACATAAAACAAAGTCGCTTCCCGCTGTCTGTTTATCCTTATGTATGCTTAGATCTTTAAAACGCAACGGATTTTGATGCAGTTTTTTTCAATAAATAGAATAGTCGGTTTTTTTTTAAATATCGCAGAGATTTAGAATCAGTATTGCACATGTACGAAGCCGGGGCGAGTCGCTATTTATAATTAAAACACACGAATAAAATGCAATAAATTTAAGTGGGGACGCAGACATTTCAACACTCACAGGGTTGTTGAAACGCCAAAAAATCAATGACGAGGGCTCGCCCTAATTGTACCTGTTAATTGGCAATCGTTCCGCGTTGCAGGTGTGAGCCAACATAAAAAAATGGCTGAAAATTTCCTGACTCTCGATGTGATTACCGCCAGACGAGAGCGGCCAAGAGAGGTTTTTATATTAAAGTGGGGACTTTTAGGGAAATTTTGCAGTACAATGATTTGGTCTAGGGACCTAGACAAAGTGAAATTCTGTTCTGATTGAAAAATATCCTAGGATTGGCCCTCACTACTACCCGGGACTACTACTCATTTTAAGCAAATTTCGCATTCCCATCTCAGTCACAATGCTTACACTGATTTAAAAACATTTTTACAAAAGAATACAACCGACATCTAATAAAAAAAACATGAAAAATCGGACAATTGCGGGTCGGACTCGTACACGAAGGGTTCAGTAACATTGACTACTATTGACTAGGTAAACAACAGTGGGTACACTAATTTCATATTGTAACCATCAAAAAATCACTTTGCTGTATGAAAGCCGCCTAAGTATATTTTTTTTTGTTTTAATTTTATTATTAAAGTAAATGTACAATTAAGTATTTTGCGAATATTTCAAATGCGTAGCTACATGTGAACATTTATTAATATTGCAAAAAAGGACAAAATATCGACTTTGTTGTATGGGAGCCCCCCTTAAATATTTATTTTATTTTGTATTTGTTGTTATAGCGGTAACAGAAATACATAATTTGTCTAGCTATCGCGATTCTTGAGATACAGCCTAGTGACAGACAGACGGACGGACAGACAGCGAAGTCTTAGTAATAGGGTCCTGTTTTTACCCTTTGGATAAGGAACCCTAAAAAGGATAAAATAACTTTAATTACGGAAGTCGGTATTTTTGGTTGTTTCTTCGTTTTTGGAACACCAACTTCCAAAAGTACAGGGTTGACAACCCACAGCTAAACGTACCTATCACAGCGAACGTGTTATAAATTGGTGTAAACAATAAACAAACATGCGATTTCAGCAATCCTGAAAGATTTACTATAATTTATTGAAGAGTTCCGTTTCCTATCTCCGTTCTTCACCAAATTAGAAAGGGACCACCTTTCAATACTAAGATGCTTTTCCAAACCATCGTATACAATTTTATTTTTTCATTTTACATTGACAAGCCACGCATTAATAGGGATAACTCAAATACTAGTCAAGTTTGATACTTACTCAAATTTGGACCACATGACAAGTACGTAAGATGGGTTTAGTATTTTTTTTTCTGGATGAAAATTAATCAAATGACTCTCCCGCTCTAGGCGGAGCGGAAGGGAGTGTCAGATTTTTAATGACTAAAACCTACCGGTGATCCTTCTAGTGCCCTTAGCGTTCCAGGGCCGCGGTGACTCTTTCGAACAAATTCCGCAACCCTAGCACTTTTACATACCCTGAAAAAGAGCTTTGTTATCCGGCACTATTACTAAGTTACATTTTCATCAAGATTAATTTTTGTCTAAGTACTATGTACGTACAAACAGAACATTACACGAGCCAAACTAAAAAAAGGAAGAAAATACAAGTGAACCTTAAAAAAACATCAATAAAATAACAAAAGGCAGACCGTACGGTATTTCAAAAATAAATTATTCATTATGCTGAGTTCTACAGCATTATTATATTTTATTTCAAGTCCCACGGCATTCGAAATTATATTAAATTCGTAGGTAGAGGTACGTATTGTTTCCGAAGTTATTAGATTAAAGAAGCCGTATCGTTTCGGTACGTCTGGGAGGCTGTTCCACCAAATAATGTACTAGGTATTGTTGGAACGGTTCGGTAAATAAAACCTGGTATGTATTCTTAATTGTATTTTATTTATTAGGTTTGGTATATTTTGTGACGTTGTGTAACTTATTATTTGCGTAAGACTGTAGCTGAGTTTAGTAAGAGTTGGGTTATTAAAAAAATATTAATCATATTAATTTGGTAGTATATTATATACTAGCAGCGCCTCGCGGTTACACCCGCGTAGTTCCCGTTCCCGTGGGAATATGGGGATTAAATATAGCCTATGTCACCCGGGAATAGTATAGCTCCCCAACAGTGAAAGGATTTTTCAAATCGGTTTAGTGGTTTTTGAGTTTATTCGTTACATACAAAAATACAAATCTTTCCTCTTTATAATATTAGTATAGATATTATCTTTTAGTGAATTAGCTTGTCGGAAAAGTACGATCTCGTGCTAAACTGTAAGACTTTGAACCACAAAACATCACAGGCGAGCTGTGGATGTTCTATTAGTACACCTCTGCCTACCCGTTTGCAGAATACAGGCGTAAAGTTATATTATTCAGGAACCCAATAAGCGATCCGTAGTGCAGAAACCAAGCACTTACTGTGCCAATCAAGCCCTCTGAAAGCAAATACGAATTTCTATATTTTATGTTACCTTCGCCACCATGGCAATCCAAATGAGGGAACATTCCGAGCCAAGTACGGCCATTGACACACTGACCCCAGAAAAAGTAAACAAACGCACTATAAATAATACACACAGTACCTTTCAGTGTACCCTATCGGCATCTGTTATAACCTCACAACATTAACCATACAGGCAACACAAAGTATAATGAACCTTAAAATCAGAGCAAAAGATGCGGAACTTTTTTTCGGGATCGCATCATTACGTTGGCAAACACGCAACGTTTGGGATGAAGTAAAAATATTCCAATTTCTGAAAACAGATTGCGGTTGGAGCTATCCCTTATAAATATATTAAAAAGGGAATTATGAGCTAAAGGGCTGGCTGGTTGAACGGTTAAGGGCACAATGAACGTACGGGGTTGTCGAACCCGACGTAATATTGTAAAAATATTTTTACCCCACTGCCAAGAAAGAAGGGTTATGGTCAACAGACTTCAAAAAAGGAGGAAGTTTCTTAATTCGACTGAAAAAAAAAATATAACGCGAAATCGAGGGTCTGGGCTATTTCATCTGACTGCTGATTCGTGACCTCGTCAGCACGGGTATCCATAGTGGGCGTTGAACTTCAGGAAACGTTGAAATAAATATGGTGTAAACGTTGCTTGTGCACTATTTTAATTATACAGACTTAAATATTGGTTGCAACTTGCAGCAATAAGTAGTGATTTAGAGCCAATGGGTTTGCGAGTGACCATCACGTGCAACGGCTGTTCAAAAGAATTTTTATATCAATTGACACGACGCCGACGTTCGCCCGCCATGACAGACGCAACTCCATTCGGTGTCACCCGTTCTAAATTCAAATTACCAATAAAGAAATAATTTTTACACCACAGCGTAAAAATGTTAAAATAAATCAACTAAATTATCGCGCGCCGTTATATATATTTTTTTATGTGAGTCCGCGGATAAAATAAATGATTTTGATTATTCTTTTTTTGTTGCAAAGGAGATATCCCAAGGGTAGTATCATGATAAGGAAACCAGGATCTGGTGATGGCATCCCAGAGAAGTCAATAGGATAGCCTTTGAAAATCGTAGTGGTGTCTAGTGCGTTTAATATTTTTTTCAATAATTAGTTGGTGTATTTGGTTGTTTCTTCGTTATACCCATAACGAAGAAAATAACCAAATACACCAACTTCCGAAATTAAAGTTATTTCATACTTTTGTGTTTTTTTTTTGTTTAGAAATCGGTTGCTTGCAAAGCGTACTAAGAGGAACACGGGTGGGTTTTAGTCAGTAAGAGTCTGACACTCCCTTCCGCTCCTAGCTGCAGCGGGAGAAGTCATTTGATGATTTGTAATACAGAAAAAAGGACGTGCTAACAACTGGTAGGTACTTACATCTGTACGACGAAAATAAGACGGGTATTTCGGGAAACCAATACCAATCGGTACTTACAACACCTATGGACTAGAATAAGCCCCCTAATCCCCGTGGCGCTCCAGAGTACAATATCAATAGATACGGACACGCCATATTTCCCGACTCCGACCGAAATGGAAGCGATAGCAATAATATTTTATGCATTATCCTCTCTCACGACAGACGTCGTACAGAGAGAAATAAAACATATCTACTCACTATTCCAGGGATGGCGAACCTGTGGGATGGGACCAAATTTTGTTGTTTGCACAGTATACTGAACGTAAGCTTAACCAATAAAAAAAACTTTTTTACAAAAATATACAACTGACTTCTAAAGAACTACAAAGTATAAAATATGTAACTTTAATTTCTGAAGTCAGTCTCAATAAAAGGCTAAAATTGAAAATTTTGAAAAAACCCACGGCGGTAAAAAAAAATTGAAAAATAATGAAATAATTAATAAAAACCCCCGACTTACAAAATTAATGTAACCCAAGAATATCCGTCAGGGTTGCCATTCAATGAGCTAGTTTGCAGATAGTGATGACAGCCCCCGTCGCTGATTTTTTTTTGCCCTGCGGCAAATGATAAATATGATGACTCCCGCACTTCATGGATGCGACGCAAAATGGGCCAAGTTCGCGTCATTATCTGACGTTATATTATATTTCTTTATGCTTATGCTTTATATCTCATGTTCTGATATTTATGGTACACTAAAATGTCGTGTCACGTCGAGTTATTTACTGTGGTATCTTTGGTCGTGTAAAGAAATATGTGTTTATGATATTTTGTTATTTATTTATTTATGTACACATAGCATCGCCCCGCGGTTTCACCCGCGTAGTTCTCGTTCCCGTGGGAATATGGGGAGAAAATATAGCCTATGTTCACCGGTAACAGTGAAATAATTTTTCAGGTCGGTCCGAAACTACTTTTTCGGAGCCTATTCAATGCAAACAAACAAAAAAACAATCAAATCTTTCCTCTTTATAATATTAGTGTAGACAAGATATTAAAAAAAAGGAAATGTTGTACAAAGTGAAGAAGAGATCAGTCTCTATGTCACTAAGTGTTAATATCTATCTAATCTTTTTCCATCTAAACTTTCAATTTAAATGAGAGGCACATTAATTAAATGCCAGAATTCAAAAGCTTGTCTCAACAATTTCCTCTATATTTTACGTCCTACTAACCAGACAAACCGCTCGTCAATTATAAGCGCATAAATATATCCTTATTATTACCGACTGTGGTTAGTGCAGCGTTAAAGCACTTTAATTAAACAAACGTATCTACATTCGTATAGACGACGAGTTTTGAGCACGGTAAGTGTTTACTCAACTTTTACCTCTTATATTGAGGTAAAACCATGGTTGACTATGTTAAATTTGGGAAGAATGTAGTTATATTATTTAAGTGTATGATATGCTATGCGCGTGAGTCTCAAAGCTAAAAAGCAGCAACGGCACGGTCGATCTTGTTGCGGAATTGATTTACGTTTTTTGTTTTAAAGTATTTATATTGATCGTCTTATATCGATCTGTAGATTGTTTATGTTCTTTTTTAATGAATAATTGTTATTCAATAAGAAAAACAAAATTAAGTGACTCAAGTTATTCATTCGCAATAGTAGATTCTCATAGAGAACGGACAAGAGACTCAGTAATATGTTTTACAATTATTGTTAGTTATTTATCACCTTATAACTATCATTACAGGCCTTAATCTAATGCGACAGTGTAGTTTTCAACTAATACGTGCTATAAGTGACTAATATTATAAGTATTATATTATATTTTTGCTATCTACTAAACAAGCTTGAAACGATGATAGTAGGTATACGTAGTCGTAATTTTCATGAAAAATTTTTTTTTTGTTTTTATTTAATAACCACCAAAAAGGGTAACCTTTTTATTTCTTTAATTTTTTTATTCTATATTTCTAATTAGACGTTATTGTGGAATAAAGAAACTCACAAACATACATGCTTACATACGAGTACATACATGAACCCTGTACATACATGAAAACATAACACTCCTTTTTTTGGGCAGTCGTGTAAAAAGGCTGGGCAGATGATGAAAATGACATCAACATTTTAATATGATAAATAAAAGTACCGATAAATAACAGGGATATATAATTTGTAAAACACGAACACGTAAATTAAACCTAAGGTAGGTTCAATTTTTGACGACACGGTTGGCGCAGTGGTTGACCGTTCAGCTGCTGTGCTACGTGTCGCGGGTTCGATCCCCGCACGGAACAAATGTTTGTATGGCCTACAGATATTTGTTCCGGGTCTGGGTGGCTTGTGTATGTGAGTTTACATGTTTGTGAACGCACCCACGACACAGGAGTAAATCCTAGTGTGGGGCAATGTTTAAAAAAAAAAAAAAAACGTGTTCGTGTATACGTGAGGACGATGCGTCTAGAAACAAACAGCTCAAAAAGCTTCGAAGTCTTCACACAAGAATATTCTCAGCAGTTCGACTTCCAAAGGTAGTAGAGTGCCCATAATTTATGTGCGAAGTGTCGTCACGTCACGGGGACGTGACGGATTCCCACTATTTTCACAGTCGCACTACTATTACGCTGAAGACATGCAGAAGTGGGTTAGGCTGGGTACACACTGTCCCATAAAATTCATCATGCATCTAGCCTTTTACCAACAACATGGAATCACCTTTCACTCTAACTGGAACTTCCTGCTTTAACCAATTATTCAACCAAAAACTGGATTGGGTGCGCAAACGACATAGAGATTAATTAAAAAATCACATTCGAAAATATATGCCCGCACATTTTAAGCAATATTGGTGTATAATATTGCTTTAAAATGCACGCATGCACACAATGCACGAATGTATGCTTTTTTCGGGAATTTATAAAAATACTCACATACACACGCACTGTCATATTACTTCGCCCGTAAGGGATGCAAATAGGTGACGAAGTTTAGCGGGAAGGATAGTACTACTTGGTTCAATTTACATGAATTTTGGTATAAACTATTCAGTGGAATGATTTTTCCATAATCAACCCCCAACGGGGTGAAGGGAACCACAGCTGCGATATTGTGGCCTCAGCAGCAAAATATAGTTTTGTCATGGAGGTAGATTATGAATAGGAGACTTCCGCTAAGGAGGGATTTCAGGAAACTCCCCCCGCAAAGGCTTGAAATAGGGGGTGGAAGTTTGTATGTAAGATCTTATTCCTTGGGCCATATACTTGAAACTTGCCAAAGTTATAGAATATCGTTATTATTGACCTTAAAAATCTGGCAGTTGGTTCTAGAATAGAATCATGGGCGTACCCAGCTTCTAGCTTAGGGGGTTGGGGGGGCTAGTTAGATTTTTTAGGTTAGATCGTTTTTCATACACACTACACAAAAACACCTACATGAAGCATTAGGTATATGAAGTGTGTAGGGCAAAAAGCCGCGAAAGATACTGCTTTAAAGGTAGTTAAATAAGTAAAAGTAAATTTGACTATGCATTTTTATTTAATAACGGAAACTGCTTTGTGCATTTTGCTAATGTCTACTGCGCGGTTTGTTCAAAACCCAGCACATAAGGCCCCGTTTACCCTTTCATTAGTGATTAGGCGATTACTTACATTTATTGCGAGATTTTCAGGAGGGGGGACGGGCAGCGTCCCTCCCTTGCCCCCCTCTGGGTACGCCCATGAATAAAATAGTATATATAATAGTTCTAGGTACAGAAACGAGTGAAGGAAGTTTGAAGTTCGTAAGAGTCAGAATAAAATCAGCCCGCGACTCTGTTCGCGACTAGTTTTTTCTATACTCAATATTTATTACCGGGTTCCAGTCTTATATAATTTATTTATTAGTATATGGTTTCTAGTCATATAAGATAAATATATACATAGTTATATAAGTATGGCTGTCTCTCTGTATGTTACCTCTTTAAATCTTAGCGGCTGATCAGATTTGGACGAAACATTTCACACGGGTAGACCATGTCCTGGAAAGGGACGTAGGATAATTTTTATCGATTATCATAATTCATAACATGAAAGGCTGTGGTCTAAAATAACATACAGATGAATACTACACAATGTTGCCGTTATAGAAAAATATTAAATTCTGTTATGTTTGAAAAGTTTATTTTACTGGGTTGTGTGTTCACTGGTTTACAAAACGCTACCGGACCGTAAGAAGCATTAAAGTTATGAAATGCACGGCAATTTGTCTCATCTAATTTACTATGTGCACTTGTGCAAGACTCATGCTTAATTTCTTGACAAAACACAATCTGAAACTCTAAGGAAAACTCATTAGACGGTAGTGTTCATTTATTCTTAGTTTTTTCCACGATATCGCTTTCGGGGCCTTTTCCATAGATGAGCATTTTTTTAGGATAACAAGTGTCACTCAGTGATTTCCTTCTTTCACATATTGCTAACTAGCAGCCCACCGTGGTTTCACCCGCGTGGACCCCGTTCCCATAGGAATACGGGGTTAAAATATAGCATACTAGTTGCCGCCCGCGACTCCACCCGCGTTAATGTTGAAAATTATCCCAAGGGAACATACTTCCGGGATAAGTATCCCATGTGTTATCCCAGATAATAATCTACTATAATATAATCTACCTCTGTGCCATGCAATTTGAAAGAAAATTTTACACACAGAAATTGCTACAAAACGATATTTTTCAGTCAAACCTAAACACAGATTACAACTTTTACTATGAGGCCAAACCTGAAATCGCGAAAAAAAATGTACTGCTCCCTACATTTATGTTCATATAACTCATCAAAATGTAGGGAACAGCTGACTTTTTTTTTCGCGATTTCAGGTTTGTTCCCGTAGTAAAAGTTGTTCATAATGATGAGTACAATGACCTCTTAAGAGGATGTCGGTGTTTTTCAAATAACCCTGTATAAAAATGAACATTTTATTTAAAGCCGTATTTATTTACTCCATGTAGAATATCCTCTATCGCGGAAACCGCGGGCAACAGTCACCATTTAAAGCGCAGGTTTGTTTTTCCACATCAAATAAACAATTTAATTAATATTATATCCTCCTCTCGTGCATGTGTGGCAAAACATGACTAACTGTTGTTTTACACTGGCACAACATCAACATAAAAACATGTTGTTAACACTGTTTGTGTGTTGGTCCGTGCGTTTGCATCAAAAACATGTTGCATAATTAATCCTACAACATAAAATGATGTTTATGTTGAATAGAGCTTGTAAAAAAGCGTTTTTCTGCTAAAAATGTTGGATATAAACAAAATGCGATCGTTAATCGATTTGCCGAGGAAAATGACTGTGACAATAATTTGACGTGTGTTTTCCTTGTCTATCCTTATTTGATAGATAAATGAGTGAATAACATATTTATATATTCTAATAAGACATTTCCTACACTTGACGAATGTACGGTTGACGCTTGCTATTTGTTCACATTATTCTAGGATTTTTCCGTTGTCAAGGCTGTTTGAGAGAAAATTAATATTTAAACAGTGTTTTGATATTGGTTGGTTAGATGTTTTGATAGTAATCCATATTGCGACTTGTGAAAACAAAACTCGTGATTAATATGACGCAGTTTAGAAATTAAGACAAGTAACAGAAAATGTAGACGTCTCCAAGATGCTAGTCATCAAAATAAAATTAATTAAACGTCGAAGGAATAAATGCATAAAAAGTTCAGCTTATTCATTCACATCCAGCTCGCCGCCACTGAAAACTATTGTCATTTCAAACTTTTATTAGTCGCTCGCTCCGTGTCACCGCCTAAAATAAATTCCATATATTTTTACAACTACCATTTCGATTCCAAATGTCACTTTTATCGATGACATTTGGACGTCAAAAGACAGCAATTTAGTGAAAGTTAGCCGAGAAATTGCTGGATAGATAAAATTACTGTCGATTTGGTATGTAGACGCGAAATGTTGAACGTGCCAATCATAGTAAAATCTAAGTTATTTTTGTAGGTGGAAAAACATGGCGCTGAAAGTTCGCGAACACTTCGATGTTATGTTTGAAGGAACACGTTTTGCGGAAAAAGGTAACTCTATCTACTAGTTATAGCTATTGTGTTTTAGCGTGGTCATATCGGTCACTGACCCACCGATGTTTATCGAAGATCTTGATTTAGAAAATGGAAATAAAGACAAAATATGTAAACATTTATACAGATCCTTAACTTTTTGTTACAAATCAAATACCGGTCACAAACAAAATTAATTGTATTTCGGAGTTCGAAGTTCATACCATCCCGGAGGACACGGTGGAGGTCTGCCCTGCTTGGGCGGAGCAACGCCGTGTCCTGGTCGAGACGATCGGTGGCGGAGACCTCTCGCGTCCGGCCCTGGTTAAATCCATGGTTCGAATCGAGGAGGCATGGGAAAGCAGGCACCTCTTTTTGCGAAGCAGTAATGCTAGCGAAGTAGGAGGCGGACTGCGTGAGGGAGAGGGATACCTCACGCCTCGATTCCCGGCCACCGTGGGCGCGGGCTTGCGATCGGCCAGCTATGGGTGGTTCGCCGTCCGATAGAAACCAGGTTGACGGCGCGTCGTGTTCGACGCGCACCTTAAGAAGCTGTCAGCAAAGAAGACGGGGCCCCATAGCGCCAGTGCCTGCTTGATTTGCGGAATTAGTTCGAAAGAGTCACCGCGGCCTTGTTAACGCAAAGGGCACTAGAAGGAACTCGGGTGGGGGATGTTACTCAGGGTGAATGTACTTTGTAATGGTGAAAGAATTTTTGTAATCGGTCCAGTAGTTTTTGAGTTTATTCATTACATACAAAAATACAAATCTTTCCTCTTTATAATATTAGTACAGATAAAAAAATGGTATCTCTGGTTTTGCACAGGTATGCAACTGGTGAATCGTTATGGCTCTTCTATATCTAATCTGTTGTCAGTTTTTAGATTAGTAGTACCATGACTTAAAGTTCCGACATGGCCCTGATATAAAGTCTTAAAATCATCAAGATTCCAGAGGGAGACGGAGCTATACAAGACGCATAGCATTATTCCTTTTTCACAACGAAATTATGAAGGCATTAGCACGTCAAAGTGGGTGGGGATATGTCATCTTCCTAGCCTTTTCCCAACTATATTGGGATCGGCTTCCAGTCATACCGGATTCGGCTGAATACCAATATTTCACGTGAAGCGGCTGCCTACTCGTCCTCCACAACCCATTAACTGGGTAACACGGTACTTCTTGGCAAGACTGAAGTCAGATTTACTGGCTTCCGACAATCCTTAAAGACTGCAAAAGATCTACAAATGACAGTCGGAACCAATGGCTAAACGTGCTTTCCGAGGCAGGGAGGGAACTCAGTATGTTTAGATCGTCACCCATCCACAGACCAACCTTGGCAAGCGTTGCTTGTCCTTGAAGATCGACCCGTGCGGCTGTTAGTCTTTATCCACGAGCTCCTCTGCTATGAGCAGAACACAATGAACTCTTAAGTATCAATAAAACTACTACATGTCTTGGACCTATAAACAGAGCACAAAATACACAAGCATCAAGGCTGAGCACTCAAATTTTGAGTGACTTAGCTTGTCGCCGCGGATTATTCAAATCACATGCGTTTCCGAACGGGCAACACTCGCGCTGGGACGATCTCACGTGGTTAGACTGCTTACACAATGGCGTATGCTGGCCAAGAAGAGATTTTTAGAATTTATCATTTGGTAAATTCACTGGTCAACGAAAAAATACGTTTTGTGTATAAACTTTTAACAAATGTTTAGAACATGTTTCAGTATCATATAACTGAAATCAGAATGATTTAGACACGCACAGTTTTCCTGTAATATGATTTTGAAGTGAAGCTTTGAGGCGAAAACTGAAGTTTTCAGGTGGGTCCAGTACAGGCTCATTATCAATTTAAAGGATTATTTGTGTAGCAGATGGCACGTCAGGATAGTCAACTATGGGCCTGCGGATGGCGAGCGGGCCTGCGGATGCGAGCTATGGGTGGCTCGCCGTCCGATAGCAACCAGTTCCGAGTCGACGGCGCGTCGTGTTCCACGCGCGCCTCAAAGAGCCGTCAGCAACGAAGACGGGGCCCCATAGGGTCAATGCCTGCTAGGGTTGCGGAATTTGTTCGAAACAGTCACTGCGGCCCAGGATCGCAAAAGGCACAAGAAGGATCACGGGTGGGTTTTAATCAGTAAGTATCTGACACTCCCTTCCGCTCCGCCCAGAGCGGGAGAAGTCATTTGATGATTTCCCACCTAAAAAAAAACTCAACTATGGCAAAAAACCTCACATTTTTTTTTAACTGATGACGCAGTTTTTCTTATTTGTGTTTTAAAAATAATTTCACCAGATATGTAAAGAAACTTGTCAGAATCACTTGAATAGTTTTTCCAAATTGTATAAGAAGAAAAAAAACTTAGTGAACTGAAAAAACAGCTACTTTATTGAAAAATAAAAAAGTCAGAACTAACAAGGTAAAGGGAAAATGATGTTCCTGTTGTTTTGTGTTACAACTAATACAGATGTAAAACAAAAAATAGACGTGATCGACACAAAATAAATATGATTTTACAATAAAGGTAGGTAGGTAATTCAAAATTAGTGAGCACATGCCTTGTGACAATATCTTGTTGACCAATGTTATTAAAGCATTTAATTTTGCCGTCTTTTATAATGGCGCCTCGATCGTCATATTCAAGGCCAGATTTCCAAACTTACAACTGATGCTGATTCAACAAGAGCACACCACTGTGATGACCTACTTGCCCTGAATTTGTTGCTGCCTAAGTAAATTAGCCGGATTAGCTGTTATTTTCTAGCCACGACCTCCTCCGTTAGAACTTATCTCACAACCCAAAATAAATAGATTAGGTACATATGTATATGTTGTTATAATTTTTCCTTTATGCACTATGTTAAACTATTATTTTCTTTATATATTTATATATATTACACTTTAGTATGTGTTCCGTTAGTGTATCCGTGGCAATATTTTTATAAAAGTAATCTGTATAGGACCTATCAGAATACCAGCGCTGCGATATTTTTTTTAAAAATATCGCTGCCTATGCTGAGATGCCTCGCACACTTACATTTAGGTAGAAATTGATAGATAATTCTATAATTCTATCTACAGCATTTGTTAATTTATTTTTCTAGTAGTTTTATTTTATTTTTTGTTTTTTTTTGTGCGAGACCTTTCTTTCTTTATTAAATACCAAGTGGTTGAATGAATACCTCAATGTGCCAGCAGTCATATAAATGAAGTAGTAATCTTATTTCGTACAAAGTTCTTACTTAGAAAAAGATTAATGTAAGCACTTAACAAATTACATTACACTTAAAGCTGTCGATATGTTTTTATACATTTTATATTCAAGTAAACTAATAAGAATATATATTGCTTAACTTAATAATAGAGAAGGGAAAGATTAAAGAAGTGAAGAGGTGAGTTGTTACCGTAACACCTATCTAAGAACATGCACCAATCAAACCTTAACCCATCACTGAAAACTGCATCAAAATTGGAATAGTAGTTTTGAAGATAAATGGGAACATTGGTTTGCACAAACATCCTGTCACCCCAAACGCATATACTGTCTCCGTTCCGTCGTGGGTAAAAATATTTATTACAATTAATTTGTAGATATTCGAGACCAATCATGTCAGATAGGTGGATGGGTTACAAAGTACATAACTGGGTTGTGATGGTTTGGTAACCTGTAAGATACCATAAAATCATTGCCGAACTTAGAGAGATTAACTCCCGAATAAAAATACCTTTGAAAATAGAGAAGCATTGCTTTATTTTAGACTAGCAGTACCCTGCGGTTTTAACCGCATAGTTCCCGTTCCCGTGAGAATATGGGGATTCAAGATTCAGATTCAAAGCATTTATTTCAAATAAACCCTTTACAGGCACTTTTGAATTGTCAAGTCGAAAGAGGTGAAGCTATCTGCACGTTCCAAAGCGTAGATCTCTATGGAGAAGAACGTGCAAGAAACTCCACGGACACTCTTTTAAATCATGTTCTGTATTACATAACTTTGGTTACATCCTTGGTGCTTCTATGTGTGAGGACAATGCAAAGAAAAAAAAAAAAAAAAAAAAAAAATATATATAACCTATGTGACCTGGTCCTGGACCTGGATAAAATATAACCTATGTGACCTGGGGATAGCTTCCCAACAGTGAAAGAATTTTTCAAATCGGTTCAGTGGTTTCGGAGCCTATTCAATGCAAACAAACAATCAAATCTTTACTCTTTATAATATTAGTATAGACTTCATTTCTCAGGAAAACATTTTTATAAAATAGCTTTACAGCTTCAATCACTGGATTTTTACTATATGAAACCCGCTTGCTATACACACAACCCGAACACTTCCACCAAACAAGCAACAAACTATAACAATCCGCGCTCCGCACAAACGAAAATATTTCTACACCGAAAAACGTACAAATGAATAAAACAAACAGCAAACAGAGCCCGCTAACTCATCCCCTATCTGTATGTAACACATTCTCACTCCTCACTTTATCACTACGTCATATAATCGTGTTTATTAACGATTTTTAATTGCGAAATTCTTCAAGCCCCCGAGTTACTTCGCGGTAGAACGAGACAGCAAACCCTCTATTCGTCGGCAACGTTCGTGAATTTCAGCCAGTGTGCCGCCTTCAGGCTGAGTGTACGAACGCGTGCCGCGACGTGAATAAAATCCCGACTATTTCGAAATCGAAGTGATTGTGTGTGTTGAGTGTACAGATTAAAAAAAAAGTGGTTGTGATTGTATCAAAACTTTTTAAATCTGTGTAAATACTTTATAGTGAATACTTTTTGGTGTTTAACTTTTTCTAGTGTAAAGTTTGGTGTGTGGTAGAATCGTGTTGTTACGGCTTTTAGCAGGTAAGACAAGGTCGCTTTTACTGTTATGTCAGGAATGCTAAGGTACAGTGTGATTTAAATATAACGAAAGGTCGCCATGAATGTCTGAACGGCATTGTTAGGTCTCTTGCGATATTTGTGTGTTGAAGTTGATTTTAATGTTTAAAAAAAGTTGTAGGTACCTAAAATTTAACGTGTATTCTAATTGAATGTGTTTTAAGTTTCTAATATGTTTCATAAATTAACATACAGTTCTCTATTAAGATAACTTACGTTTGGGAAATGATGATGATAATGATACGCTTTATAACACGAACAATGATGGATTTAATAAAAATATGTAGGTACCATTCCATCATATTTCACAGTTCAACAACAGTACCCACTAACTTTAAAAAACCAGTGATAAAAACACAAGAATAACCTTTTATTCTTTTAACATTTGAATAAAAATATAAAAGAGCACTTTGATTAAAACCTTCGCGCTTTTCAAAGGCTGGTGAAAAAAAAAAGAAAAATAAAAAGGTTTTTTTTTGTGCGGCAAAGTAATTAATAGTATGTGTCAAGTACGATGACTGGCGATCTGCGATGGCTGAGCGATGTTCCTCAGCGATTAAAGCGTTATCTTGAAATTAGAGACAAGTGCTCGTGAGAAAATGACATTTTATTATTAATATATTAATTATGAATTTTTTCTTACGATATCACAATAGAATTGAAATTAAAAAGAGAACGATTTGTCCAATTCTTATTTTAAAATATTCGTAATAGAAAAGATAAGGTTTTAAAAGGCAAAAATTAAAATTAAATATTTATAGGAAAATCTGTAAGAAGTGCTTTTTAAAGGGATGTTTGAAATGAACTTAGGCATTTGGCCGGGACAACGTCCTTCAGGTCAGTAACAAATGAATTTGATTTTATTTTAAAATAAAACTCATGTAGTTTAATTTTAAATCAGCATGAAACCTCCTTTCATTAGAGATAGAAAATTAAAAAGAGATTCAATTATTTTTTCTGCTGACAATGTCTCGTGCTAATGCAATTTTTAGAGGTTTTATTAGATTACGAAATACTTTGAATAGAAAAGGGACGTAGAGAATGTTTAATTATTTAAAAAAAAACATGAATGGTGGGAGAGAAAAAAATAAGTAAAAACTGAAGGTTCGAAAACATAATTTAAAGAAAGGCTTTCTCTTAGAAATTATAAGTTTTTGGTTTGGTTGCATAAAGATTAATAATTGATGAGTTTCTTGTTGAAATAATCATATGAAATCAGAGGACCAATTCCACAAATTTACACGCAACGTTTGCATTCGCATCTGAAATGTAGGGAAATTGAGGAGCTTTTGACAGATTGCGACATAGCTATGAGATGCTTGAACGAACCAGAATTGGCAGTTCAATAGGATTCGTTCTATAAAACATTTCGTCTAATAATAAATGCAAGATCTCATGATGTAAGTTCATATTGAATGTGTGATAAAAAAATGAATCCTACTAATATTATAAACGCGAAGGTTTGTAAGTATGGATGGATGGATGTTTGTTACTCTTTCACGCAAAAACTACTGAACGGATTTGGATGAAATTTGACACACAGGTGGTTTAGGACCAGTATTAATATATAGAATAATTTTTATCGCGATATTCCCACGGGATCGAAACTTATGCGGGTGAATTCGCGGGGCGTTGCTAGTATAATATATAATAATAACATTTATTCAATAAGTACTTTATACATGGCATAGAGAGATGTCTTATATACTTAAATGTTATCAAGAAAAACCTGTACAACAAATATAAAATGGGTCATAGGTCCCTTTCCTAAACTAGGCAGGAAACCAGTCTGTGACTTAGGAAAGAGTATCCATTTATAATGATTCTTATTGCAGTTACAAGATATTGGTACGTAAAGTGGGCGAACAAAAATAAATTAAAAATGTGTGTGTGTGTGTAAAACTACAGCCTAAGATGATACGCAAAATACGCGGAGTTCGAAACTAATTATGAAAGTAATTATACTGTTTACTGATTAACAGCTTTATATCATAGATAAAGTATAATGTCGTCGCACTTGCTTTTCCATACTTGATAATTTTGTTATTTTTGCGTTACTTGATTCAAGTTCCTAGACCAAGGCAAACGCGCCACTGAAAAGTGATTTTCTATACTAATATTATAAAGAGGTAATGTTTGTGAGTTTGCGACGTTGTAAGGGGTATTCTCTGGATTTATTGAACCAATTTTCAAAATTATTTCACAAATAGAAAGCTACGTTATTGTGTAGTGCCATAGGCTATATTTTATCCCCGTATTGCCATGGAAATGGGAACAACACGGGTGAAACCGTGGGGCGCTGCTATATTAAAATAACGTAGTTTTACTGATGATGACAAGCAAAGCCGAACGTATGCCACTGAAAAATGCTTTACTACATAAAAACGTATTTAAAAAATAGAAATCTTTTTCTTTTTAATTACTGCTTGCACAGAAAATAAAAAATTTAATCCAACGAAAAGTTCAAACACAAAGGCTAACTTCTCCATATTACCGTATCAAGTTTTCATACAACAAACCTAACTATACTGAAAGATAGATTTTGTTACCTCTTACAAAATGTTCAGACGAAAACGTTATGAAGGCGAGTTTCGGCGAAGCAATATCACGGAACCCGTGTATTTTGATGAGTACAATTATTTCGTTCATAACGGGGTCACAGTTTCTGTTGTGCCTACATTATATTTAACAATTTCTTTGGCCGGAACCTTCGCCGTTTTGTAGGTAGAATATATGTTCATAGAATATATAAATATACATGTTGGTTTTGTTGTTTGGTTTGTATAAATATTACGTTTCGTTCGTATGTGTGTAGAAGAGAAATTGAGTGATTGGTAGTATTTTGTTGTTTTAAGTATATCTTGTCAAAGTCAAAACGTTTATTTCAATTAGGCCATTAAACGGCACTGTTGAATGTCATCATTTAAAGTTACCATAATTAAGTAACTCTAGCGTCCATTCGCAAAGGTAGATTCTTATGGAGAAGAACGGACAAGAAACTCCACATTTTCTCTTTTCAAATAAATGTTTTACAATATTTGGTACACAAAAAATATTTCATATATGTATGTGAGGACGATGCGTCTAGTATAATAGTTATAGAACCAAGTATTACCTGCAGAGGTAAACTTCTAAATAAGCTCATGGTACTCATATTTACAAATATTGGAACAGGAGGCGAACAGAAAAAAAGTACAAGACACAGCAAATACAAATTTATTATGTTGTTTTCATTCATATTATTAATTGAGAACTGTTAAATTTTATATTCCAATACTAATCTAACTAGAATATTGCATCAAAAAACTCGTCCGCATCGCTATTGACTGGAAATGAACTCAAAAGACTGGCGGCATTGCCACGTTGTATGGCAATGCTTATCCTTAGTCCGAGGTAAAAGCTAGCCACTTAGGCCACGCGAAGTGTTAACAAAACGACTATTATTAACTAGCTGTCCGCACAACTTCGTTTGTGTCACATTTTTCATGACTGCTCCGCTCCTATTGGTCTTATCGTGATTCTATATAACCTATAGCCTTCCTCGATAAATGGGCTATCTAACACTGAAAGATTTTTTCAAATCGGACCAGTAGTTCCTGAGATTAGCGTGTTCAAACAAACAAACAAACATACTCTTCAGCTTTATTTTTTTCTTTAGTATAGATTGATGACAACTCTAGTAGACGAAACCTTAACCGTTACCCTTAATATAAGTTATTAGATTACTTAGCAAGGGTGCTATTAGCATAACCTACATACCCACCTATCTATCTATGTATATATCTGGCACTCATCGGATCATTGGGGAGACATGCGCCAATATCCAGCTCAATAATATTTGCAAATTTATCATCATCTGCCTAGCCTTTTTCCAACTATATTGGGGTCGGCTTCCAGTCAAACCGGATTCGGCTGAATGCCAGTATTTAACGTGGAGCGGCTGCCTACCAGACCTCCACAACCTAATAACTGGGAAACACGGTACTTCTTGGCAAGACTGATCAGATTTTCTGGCTTCTGACAATCCGTAATGACTGCCAAAGATCTCCAAATGACAGCCGAGACCAACGACTTAACGTGCTTTCCGAGGCACGGAGGAGTCTGTATGTTAAGATGGTCACCCATCCACAGACCAACCTCGGCAAGCGTTGCTTAAACTTGAAGATCGATCCCTGCGGCTGTTATTCTTTAGCCACGAGCTCCTCCATATTTGCAATTAATATATACATATATATAGCTATTTTAATCTGACTATAAAGAAACTTGTCATTTTGAAGTAAAATAGTATTTCTTAAAATAGTATCTGTCTTCAAAAAACTTCGTAAATCGGTCCGTCTGCGTCTTCGTATAATATAAGTAATCATTTGCATGTTACTAGACGGGCCTGGGGTCGTATTATGACATCTTAAAACCATCATGTTTTCTGTGTGAGAAAAGGATAGCGCTATTCGTCCTGTATAGCTCCGTCTCTTTTTCACACCGAAAACATGATGGTTTTAAGAGGTCATAATACGGCCCCTGGCCTTTTAAATATTGAGTTTAATATTCTGTACCTTTATGATTATTGTAATGATTTATGTATAATTATAGCATCGCCTTGGAGGAATCTGTTAAGGTGTTATAATAATTTATGAGTAAATAAATAAATAAAATAAATAATATTTTTTTTCAAGTAGTCAGACATTTTTACGATTAAATTTCACTTTACAGTAATCAATACTAAAAAAATGCTGAGTTCATCATCATTTTTCTAGTATTGATTGCTGTAAAGTCAGCATTTTTATACCCAGCATTCGAATTCCACTTTTTATGTATTTATTTTATTATTTATGTACAGGTACACACATACAATAAGTCAGAGAAAACATTACAATTTTAGTACAAAGAAACTGTTTATTTCAAACGAAATTTCTTCCAGCAGACCTGCGAAAAGAGAAACGAAAAATAAATGTAGACAATAGTGTTTAAGAACAAGTAAAGAAGAGAATATGAAGCCTTAAATTAAAGTAACTAATCAAATTATAATAATATACTTTTTAAACTATTCAACCGATTTCGATGAAATTCAGCACAAGGCTAAAATCCTAAACACAACCCATTAGACTGAACATTGGCTACTGTTATTACAGGGCCATGAGGTTGTACACTGGTATTCAGCTGAATCCGGTTTGTTTGGGAACCGACCCCATTAAAGTTGGGAAAAGGCTAAGCAGATGATGATGAGGGTGAACTCCTTGGGTGAGACAATGCTGGCAACAGCTTTTGAATAACTAGAGGAGTAATCAAAGCATTTAGTACCTCTTAGGGAGCAGTGGTGGCCGAGTGGTAACGTAACGTAACGTGTAGCCCTGAGCAGTGGGAACATTAATAGGCTGATTATGATATGCTTATGCTTATGCACTGATTCATTTCCTCCACTCGACCTCTATTCCCTCGACTCATCACCATCCACAAGCCAGCTTCGCCCACTACTAGACATAGTCCTCTCTTTTCTTATGCTATGCTTATGCTATTGCGCTGCGGCCTGCGTTCCTGCGCTAGCCTCATCCATACATTTTCTCTAATATAAAAATAAAATTAGGGCTAATTTATATTAATTATTAAACAACGTTCGCATTCGTATCTCAGCTATCTTGAAAACTAATGTCAATCCCAAACATATATTCATCATCTGCCTAGCCTTTTCACAAATATATTGGGATCGGTTCGCAGTCAAACCGGATTCAACAGTATTTTACGTGGAGTGGCTGCCTACTAGACCTCCACAACCCATTAACTGGGTGACACGGTACTTCTTGGCAAGACTGGTGTCAGATTTTCTGGCTTCTGAAAATCAGTAGCGACTGCAAAAGATCTCCAAATGACTGCCGGGACTGCCGGCTTAACGTGCATTCCGAGGTATGGAAGAGTATCTCGGTATGTTAAGATGGTCACCCATCCGTAAACCAACCTCGGCAAGCGTTGCTTATCCCATACATTATGACAGTGAAATAAGTATCGCTTATTTTTGTCCCTTTTTCTAAGCTCTAGGAATACCACACCCACAGGGAAATATTTACAGTTTTCAATTGCCTATTCTAATATTAATATTATAAACAGGATATATTGTTTTGTTTGTTTGTACCGAATAAACTCCGAAAATACTGGACCGATTTTAACCAATTTCTCACCAATTGAAAGCTACATTATCAGCGAGTAAAGTAAGTCATATTTGATCCCCGTATTCCCACGGGTACGGGAATAATATTCATGAAATATCTATCTCTGTCTTTTTAAAATATATTATCTAAAGTCCTGAAGGCACAAGATAACGAGTTTTCGTAATTAATAACCCCATGTTAGCCTATGTGAGTCAAACGCGAATTAATGTGAAGTAGTCAGTGCGGTGAATACATTAACACATCATTTGTCTCTGTGAAGTCGGGTAAGATGTGCCACAAAGTGTAATTCTAATGTTTTTGTGATAAATTGGGAAGTAGATTGTGTAGAGTGTGTTCATATGGGATTACTTATTGAAAAATTATGATTAAAAGAACATAAAACACACATGGTACATGGATTTTCGGGACACGGTACATAGTTTATAAAACAATACTTAATTAAAATTCATAAATTAATATATGTACACAATAACAGTTGCTATTTCAAAAGTTCGTTTTTTTTTTTACTAAGTAATAAGTAAAACCAACAGAGTCTTCATCCTCTCTCCTACTTAATCTTTGCTGTGCCCGACAGGGTCCATAACTGTGACTATTATTTACTTCCCTACCAACTATTGTAACTTATGGTACGCAATAAAGAATTGAGAATTGATTTATAACAAAAATTACATGTAAAAAACTTAGTGTCTCACGACTGCACTAAAAAGGTCCATTTCAGCGATATGTGACAGACTGATGCTGCCTGACGCTGGTTTTGAATCAGTATAACATTACATAGTATAGACATATAGAAAAACTGTGCAATTCTGATAATATTACATACATATATAGTTGGAATTGATAGCCTCCTTTTTTCAACTGAATTTCAAAAAAGGAGGAGGTTCTCAATTCGACTGTATTTTTTTTGTGTGTGTTACCTCTACTTACCAATTTTCATTTATGGAGCTTTAATAGTCTCCGAGTAAAATGGTTGTGACATACGGACGGACAGACGGACATGACGAAATTATAAGGGTTCCGTATTTCTCAATTTGGCTACGGAACCCTAAAAAAGGTCCTAACACTCCTTAAAAAATCGAAAATTACCATTAAAATAATGTTCAAAACCAAGAACGAACTTTACAATTTTTAAGGAACTTTCAAATTCACATCAGGCATTCTAAAAAGCTTAAAAATTGTAAATTGACACTCGGTTCTCAAAACCATAAACGTCAAAAAGAAATACAATTTTGTCACAACTAAAATAAATTGGCGAACCGATTCTCAAATCTCGTAGCAATCACTTGCCTACTAAATTGACGTAGCGATAACGTAGCGCTACGCTTTCGTAGCACGTCTACGAAAGTGCTACGAGGGGTCATTTCGTAGCGGCTGTGGATTATAATCGCTTGGAGCTACGAAAGGGCTATTAGTTCAGTGGTATATGCCTATTAGGCGTTTGTGAAGATATTATATACTATCACGCTTGTGGATGTGATGGGGTAAGCAGATTTATATTTGAGTTAAAATGATGACTTAATTATATATTGACTTCTGATTTTACAATGAGAAGTGTTCTGTTTTTATGCCCAATTGTTTCTTTTAGTTTCGTTTTGGTAAGTATAGAACAGTTGTTTATTGGTTACTTTAGGTCACCAGTACATAATATATTGTGAATTCTTACATAAATAAATAGATTCTTCTTCAATTCTTTATTGTACACCAAAATAACTAATAATATATTATCTATACTTATAATAAATCTGTAGAGAGGTCAATTCTGTACAAGGAATATATTTTCAAAATAACTATCAGGGGGTGATTAGTGATCGATACTGGTGCCAAAAATGCAATCAGTAAAATTTTTGTCTGTCTGTCTGTCTGTCTGTCTGTATGTCTGTATGTTCTTTATAGAAACAAAAACTACTCGACCGATTTTAACGAAACTTGGTGCAATTATTCTTCATACTCCTGGGCAGGTTATAGTATACTTTTCATCACGCTACAATCAATAGGAGCAGAGCAGTGAAGGAAAATGTTGGGAAAACGGAAGAAGATACTCCATTTTTTAAGCTTCCGTCGCGTGTGTAGCCTTAATGGTTAAAGTTACATAGAAATCATGTATTACGGAAATGTTCTACATAAAAATTATCTAAAGAATATCCCGAAACAGCATGTCTATCTTTTGTCAATTTTAAACCGATCGGGCTGAGAGTTTCAAAATCGGGGGTAAAGTAACTATTCCACGCGGACGTAGTCGCTGGCAGAAGCTAGTACATAATAAATTGCATGTACAAGGGCGAGCTTAACTCAAAGTTGAGTTTTCTGCCAGCAAACCTTTGAGTGATAGTGAGAGATCAGCATAGAGGGTAGGATCCAGTGTACTAGATTCTTCTGTTTTATTAAATAGTTATAATTACTAAACTACGTCCTGAGGATGAATTAAAAAAGAAGATAATGCTCCACCCGAGCAGGGCAGACCTCCACCGCTTGCTTCCTCGTTTCCTCCGGGCGATCTACACAGTATTGACACCCGGACGTGTCCAGCCGCCGAATCCGAAATAGGTACCTCCTGAAACAGCCGTATCGGGTGAGCACCTGCGACAGGTGGAAGGTAGACCGCCGTGGTGCCTCTCCAACCACTCCTCAAAGAGAGGGAACTTATCGCCACAATGGTGGCGTGCTCGATCGCAAAGCCACCTACAGCCAAGTTTACGTATAAAATAATAAATCACACTTTGCATACCTAATGCACGAACACACCTGTACCGTTACCGAAACAAATTGATTAATTGATGCTCCAACAGCTCATTATTTATCATTATATAATTAATGTCTGAAGCTAAATATGTATATCGCAGTATTTTAGACAAATGACATGATGAATGACACTTTTAATATTGAGAACTTTTACTGACTAAACCCACCTGTCATACGTCTTCTAAATATATATAACTCAAAAGTGACTGACTGACTGACATAGTGATCTATCAACGCACAGCCCAAACCACTGAACAGATCGGGATGACATTTGGCATGCAGGTAGATGTTATGACGTAGGCATCCGCTAAGAAGGGATTTTGATTAATTCTACCAAGGGGATAAAATAGGGGATGAAAGTTTGTATGAAACTTTGTCAATTTTAAACCGATAGGGCTGAGAATCGGGGGTAAAGTACCTATTCCACGCGGACGAAGTCGCGGGCAGAAGCTAGTGTGTCCTATAAACGTCCTCTGCGTGTTTGAACTTTGGTATAACAAATTGACATTGGGCTAAATATTCATGCATAGTGTCCGTCCCTGACAGACGGGCCCGTTCATGAAAGAATCCGGCCGGTGCTCGATTTGGATGTTAGTTGGCGGATTCAGACTGCGGATTTTCAATAGGTGGGCTGAGTCGGAGTCTTGCTGATCGGTGTCTGGGTTGAACATGTTTTGCTTTCATGAATGGGTCTGACATGTAATTTTTTAACTTCTTTTTTTTTATTATTTATTTTTTACTATTTATTTTTTTTCTATTTTTGTTTGTTTATTTATACCTCTGTGTGTGTATGGGGGGAATATACTATTTTTCTTTCTTCTTTCTAAATATACTTCTAATTATTTCCTTTGAATAGATATTCAAAGAAAATAACCCCGACCAGCCTGATATCTCCTAGTTCCCCGAATCCAGTTGATTCTTCATTTCGTACTACTTCAAATCTATACTAATATTATAAAGCTGAAGAGTTTGTTTGTTTGTTTGTTTGAACGCGCTAATCTCAGGAACTACTGGTTCGAATTGAAAAATTATTTTTGGGTTGAATAGACCATTTATCGAGGAAGGCTTTAGGCTATATATCATCACGCTTAAGCCAATAGGAGCGGTGCAGCGATAAAGAATGTTTTAAAATCGGGGATTCCACGGGGACGAAGTCGCGGCCAGCAGCTAGTATATAATATAATTAAATAACCACTCACTCACTGACTGATTGACATAATTGTTCTCCCACTTCCCGTGCCAGGAGGGGAAAACTTTTTATGGGGTTGTATAGAAGGTGTCGGGGTGAGTATGGGAAAAATCTGAAACTACCCCTTTTCAACCCCCTTCTTTCAACCCCATTGCTTATCTCAGAAACCTGATGGTGAAGAGAAAAATGGTTTTCGGGGTTGTATAGCGGGTGTCTGGATAAGTACAAAACGAAAAAAAAAAATTACCCCTTTTCAACCCCTTTTTACAACCCCTTTGCGTATCTCAGAAATCTGACATTTTAGTGAAAAATGGTTTTCGAGGTTGTATAAAGGGTATTTAGATGAGTATATGGCCAATAGAAATTCAACCCTTTTCAACCCCCTACTTTCAACCCCTTTGTTGTTAGTCAAAAAATACTTAAAAGACACCGTGAGTTGCTTGCAACTCGCGCCCCCAAGCGCAATACTAGTTTATATATATATGTACATATATATTTAAGTCATTGATGCGCAATAGTTCTGCCTACTTCAATCACTGGTTATCACATTTGCTTATAGAAAACTAGATGACCCGGCAAACGTCGTTCTGCAAAATAAAAAAAAAAATTTGGGGTGGAACACCCTTAACATTTAGGGGTATGAAAGATAGATGTTGGCCGATTCTCAGACCTACTGAATATGCATATAAAATTTCATAAAAATCGGTTAAGCCGTTTCGGAGGAGTATGGTAACTAACATTGTGACACGAGAATTTTATATATAAGATTATACTATTACTGTTTTTTATAGCATAATACACGCTTTCAGTGGGATACTCCATATGAGCGAAGCTGTATAGAAAACCTAGTTAATTTTAATTTAATAATATTGCAATAAGAAATTTTGTTGGCAAAACTAACTGGTTTCTCACTCCAGTTTCTGGAAAATATTCTGACACTAGTCTTATTAAGTATTCATGAACTTGTAAAATATTGTCCTTAAAACCGTGCCGTGGTTCAAACTTCTACATTTTCTTTTATAACATTTAATTTTGCCTGTGTTTTTAATTCATGAACCGCCATCTTGTTTGGTCTCGTTTAAAATAGAAACACACAAGTCTTTGTTTTTCGTCTAATTAGGTTATGTTGAAATAATACTCGTTGCGTGCACTAAATACAGCTCATTGTACTTTATTTATAACTGTGACAAAGAAATTAATGTCTAAAATGTTTTGTTTGGAATTATTAACATTATAATAAGGTTGTTTTTCTCAATAAGGTACCAAAATCAAAGTTTCGTTACGTTTGAAGATGCCCTGCTAAAATTAAAATGTTTAACTATGCTGATCGGTTTTCTGTGTTAAGTCACTGTCTGCCTTTGTTTGTTTATCTGCTTAATTCTTCACCACTCGGTCACCACTGCTCTCCTGCTCTATGATATAAAATTTATATATCAAAAGCAGATCACTGGCAAATGTTTTGGTGGCCAAGTGGTAACAGCCCCGACTTACGAATTTGTAGGTTACGGGTTCAAACCCAGCCAGGCGCATTACTTTGTGTAATTAATTTAATCACCACTGCTCTCAAAACGGTGAAGGAAAACATCGTGAGGAAACCGGCATGTCCTAGAACCAAAAATTCGAAGACATGTGACACACATCCACCAATTGGTGGATTACGGCCCATTCCCTCTCCTAGAGGGGAGGCCTATGTCCCAGCTGTGGGAACATTAAAAGTCTGATTTTGCTATGCTTATGCTATATCATAGACCCGTCGGAACTTTGTATGACGACGAACTCGAGAGGTTTATGCGAAGAATAATGGTTACATATTCACTCTCCTAGCCATTATTTCTAGTTTAATAAAGGCGTCTCATCTTTCCACATGATCATAAAGGCAACTTAAACCCAAAATGAACCCAGGAAGATACATACATCACACTTATTCAGTTATAACTATACTTTATACAACACTAGCGGTACAATGACCCCATAACGTCAACAGGTACTGTCAGGCAAGCGGCAGATTACTTAAAACTAAAACTAACTTGTCTCTGAAAGTCCGTGAAGCTGAAACTTCAACATTTTGCGGCAGAGTTGACAACCTCTGGTCCCATATGTGAGTGTCTCGTTACAACTTCTAGGATGATATTTTGCAGTAGTTGCGAATGGTGGGGTTGGTTTTAATACGAGTTATGTAGGTTTTAAGGTTGCGTACCTCAAAAGGAAAAAAATGGAACCCTTATAGGATTACTTTAGCTGTCCGTCCATCTATCCGTGTGTCTGTCAAGAGCCTATATCTCGAGAACGCGTACAGATGTTGTGATAGGTAAAAATTAAAACCATAATAGAATACTCCCCCTACTGTCCCTTGAAACTGTGGAAAATTCAAACTTCTAAGTTAAAGTAGGAAAAAAAGATACGGCCGTTTATGCCGCAAAACACGTATATTTCAACAAAATGGAATCTAAATGTATAGGGTACTTTCCGTTGACCTAGAACCATGAAAATTGGCAATTTGAGGAAAAATTCTGAAATCTTTAGATTTGTAATTAAATCATAAAAATATAGTCTTTAAGGTATGTAATCAAAGCTCGGAAAAAACAGCAACAAATCTGTACAGAACCCTCGGTGGGCGAGTCTGATTCGCACTTGTTGTTCATCTTGAGAGGTTTGTCATTGTCTGGTTTTAAGACGAACGAACACTCATAATAAATCATCATCTGCCTAGCTTTTTTCCAACTATATTGGGGTCGGCTACCAGAAAAGCCGGATTCAGCTGAATACCAGTATTTTACGTGGAGCGGCTGCCTACCAGACCTCCAACAACCCATTAAATGGGTAACACGGTTTTTCTTGGCAAGACTGATGTCAGATTTTCTGGGTTCTGACAATCCGTAACGACTGCCAAAGATCTCCAAATGACAGCCGGGACCAACGGCTTAACGTGCTTTCGTGCATGGAGAAGTCTCGTTACGTTAAGATGGTCACCCATCTGCAGACCAACCTCGGCAAGCGCTTAACCTCGAAGATCTACCCGTGCGGCAGTTATACGTATAATTTAAAAATTGTTGCACGTAGTGACATCACACGAGTTTTCAACACAGTGTATCGTCTTCGTTTTTTTTTTATGTGAAAAAGAAAAAATACGTGTCCAATATTTTTTGGAAATCTATCTAACGGACTAATTAGATTTTTAGTCAACTACCCTATTAAAATCTATACTTTAATATTATAAAGAGGTAACGTCTGTGAGTTTGTGACGTTGTAAGGGGTAATCTCTGGATCTACAGAACCGACTTCCAAAATTATTTCACCAATAGAAAGCTACGTTTTTGTGGATTGTCATAGGCTATATTTTTCCCCGTATTGCCACGGGAACGGGAACAACGCGGGTGAAACCGCAGGGCGTTGCTAGTTGTATATAAAATCTCTGGAAATAAGGCAGTTCTTTTGTAGTTTGACCTCGACTGTTGTAACTTCTACACTTTTAACACCACGGCTGACCTATTACATAGCTACATAACACAAATGTATATACAGCTATGTATAAACGTAAGTAATTTCGGCTACGAGTGTACGTATAGATAAATTAATGCAACGTAAATCAAGCGTCGGATAATTCAATTAACGAACGTTCCAGTTCATGCCGATGTTATTTATTGATGTATTTATATTAATACGAACAGTAATAAGTAGCTTATGGGCAGGATTTCTTGCGTAAAAGGCGTAAATCCTACAAATTAGTTTTCTCTGTGGTTTTGGTTCCGTTGCCTGTGCCACAAGAACTGTGATTTTTTCCGGGTTCGATCTAGCCAATGCTATGCAACAATATTTATAGAGCATAACTTATAATACATACTGTATATTGTTGAGTATAAATAGTGTAGTTTCCTATTAGTAGATAAATCGGTCAAAGTCAAAGCATTTACTCTTCATGAAAAGTATGTATATAGAAAGCGATAGTGATTTTTCACTTTCTATACAAAACTTAAAGTTCTAAACTCTTTCTTTTTCTTTTCAGTCTTATACGAAAAAGTTCTGAACTAACTTTTAAGATCGGTTCATTAATTTGCAAGAACACGATCTTTATATAGTTCATCAACACCTCCTGCGAACAAATAATTTTTTGTCTTTAATATATCTACAGTAATAATAAAAAGAGGAAAGATTTGATTGCTTTTTTGTTTGTTTGCATTGAATAGGCTCCGAAACTCCTGGACCGATTTGAAAAATTCTTTCACTGTTGGTAAGCTACACTATCCCCGGGTGACATAGGCTATATTTTATCCCCATATTCCCACGGGAACAGGAACTACGCGGGTGAAACCGCGAGGCACTGCTAGTTGTTTTATATAGCAAGTTTGTATTGTAAAATAAAATTATACACATTAAATACAAAAAAAAAATATATTTCGCCCGATATTTTTAAAATCGGCTCATTCCCTGTTATATCAGATAACAGGGAATGAGCCGATAAATGGGTACGAATTCATGCCTTTGAAAAACCCTAATGATTGTAAAACAAAACATTCTGCGCAACCTATTCATTAACTTCTTCAAAGGTTCTCTAGCCGTTTTCTCTGATCTTATTTATTTTTGATATCCAATCAATGATTTGAAAAGAAACAAATAGTCTCAATGAGATATATCAGACCGAGGTATCGACGTGGCGAAAGATTAAGCCTTTGTACTAATGAGTTTCTCCCTAACTTTCGGGCTAATACCACAGTTTTGTTTGCTTCGTTAGTGATAAGATTAGTGGCTGAGTGGCTGAATAAGGCCGATTGAAAGTTTCTAATACTCTATGGTTAGTGGAAGAAACAAATTGATGTCTGTGGTTCTCAAGATGGCGGCTGCGCGCGGAAACAGCTGTCAGAATTGTAAATGTATTTTGTATTTTATTCAATAGGGATGTTTCATGAGTAAAAAATATATGATTATGTTTAGTCCGTCAGTTAGATTATAGAAAAATATTGGACACGTATTTTTTCCTTTACCAAATCTTTAAAAACTGACGAAGATACAAAGGATCAAAGATCAGGAGTGGGGGTTTGTAACGTCACGGCTCGCTAAAAATTGTAGCGAGTAGTGACGTCACACGAGTTTTCAACGCACTGTATCGTCTTCATTTTGGTTTACATGAAAAAATAAAAAAAAACGTGTCCAATATTTTTTGGAAATCTATCCGACGGACTAATTAGATTTTTTTAGTTGACTACCCTATTGACAGTATCAAATTACGTGTTTATGTTTATTTTGAAGTCAGTCTCCTAGGTGATGTCAATTGACATTTGAAGTTCCGAGCCTTGAAACTGCTTTCAAATGAGATTGATTCAATAATAGCGGCATGAGTGTTATCTGTGTGAATCCTTTTAAGTAAGAAATAATTAATATCAAGGAAGTGTAAATGTAGATGAATTAAATAATGGTTTTGTTATCTACAGGTTCTGATTGTCATTTAATTTCTCTATACCTAGACCTACATAATATATTCATTTTTATCTTATTTTATTTTAGTAATATTTTTTTTGTAGTCAACTTTTTATTAATATAAAAAAAAAACTTACTGCTTTGAGACGTAACCCGACAGTTTTAAAATTATTTCAGTCTCAATAAGACTTAAAGAAAAACTTGTACAAAAGTTTAATCAACGGGTCAAAGACTAGCTAATAGCATTTTTTTGTACGAAATAATCACACCGAAAGTTAAAAAAAGAGCTTTTGACATTTCGAGCGGATATTCTTGAAACAATTTTCTACGAAATAACGTCCATAATTCTGGCTATTTTTTAAAAACTTTTTCTTTGCCCCTTGCCAAATTATAACGTTGTAATAAGGAAGGTGCTGATGTGAAAATGTAATGATTTACTTTTAAAACAAATGAGTTCAAGTTAAAAGCAAAAACGTGATTACAATACCAACTGTTTACTGCAGCTGCCATGTGTCATGCCACCAACGCTTCAAAATCGGTTGAACGGACTGTAAAAAAGATGTATTTCAATGTCTAATCTTATCGTGAATGGGGTATAGGTGACCGTGCAACTTCATCGGCGGCACATAAGAGGGAGAAAACAATAACCTCGTTTTTCCAACATTATTCATTGATGCTCCGCTCCTGTTAGTAACTGGCGTGATGTCTTCGATAAATGGACTATCCAAAGCTAAATGTTTTTCTCATTCAAATTAGAAGTAACCAGTAGATTAGCGCGTCCAACCAACCATACTGTTAGCTTTATGATAGGTATTAGTATAGAACTTCACACTTTATACATTTGCACGCTGCGGCATTATGATTTGTCACAGTCTGAGTATATTTTCTTTTTCTACACAACTATGTATTTTTATTGGTGTTATATAAATGGATGATTTATTATTTGTCAAGATAAATAATATAAAGTAAATAATACAATTTTAGCGACTAAGATTTTAACAATAAACTGAGCAGAAGCGTGCAAGTTGCGGCTGAAAACCGCCGCGTTTGTCACTTCACTGTATTTAGACATGTAGCGTCAGCAAAATAATGCTATCAGAATAAGTTTACCTCTGCTGGTTCCATAACTAGTATACTGTAGCATCGTCTTTTTTGTAAGGTTGGGAAAGCATCAAATGACTTCTCCCGCTCTGGGCGGAGAAGAAGGGAGTGTCAGACTCTTACTGACTAAAACCCACCCGTGTTCCTTCTAGTGCTCTTTGCGTTCCAGGGCCGCGGTGATTCTTCCGAAAAAATTCGCAACCCTAGCGGGTACTGACCCTATAGGGCCCCGTCTTCTTTGCTGACAGCTCTTTAAGGCGCGCGTGGAACACGACGCGCCGTCGACTCGGGCCTGGTTGCTATCGGACGGCGAGCCACCCATAGCTCGCCATCCGCAGGCCCGCGCCTACGGTGGCCGGGAATCGCTCTGCGTTTCTCGACGCGCGGGGCGTCTTCTTCTGAGGTGCATCGTCCTCAAATATATGAAATGTTTTTTTATAAACAACATTTCGTAAAACATTTACTTGGAAAAATTAACTATGGAGTTTCTTATCCGTTCATCTCCATAAGTATCGACCTTTGCGAATGGACGCTAGTGTAATTTTCTTATTTTAACGTAAATGATGATGTTTAAAAGTGCCGTTTAATACCCTTATTGAAATAAACTTTTTGACTTTGACTTTGTAATTAATAGAAAAAGGTAAACCAGAATTTAGCAAGGAACGGGTAAGTCTTTGCTTAACAAAAAGTTCTATCTAACTAAATATTGTAAAGCGGTACACTTTTTCGTTTGTTTAAATAGGTTTTTAATTGTTTTAGCAAACCACCTGTAATAATAATGAAACTAATTAACATTTAGCATTTCGTTTACCAATGGCTGTCAAATCAATTAATCTTTAAGGTACCAAAATATTATTCCATTTCCAGCCATTTAAAATAACATAATTGAAGTAGTAACAACCTTGTATAAACCCGTAATAAATTCACCCCGTGACCCAGACTAAGAGTTAAAACTGTGCCAAATGATCCATTCGAAATTAAAATTGTGTAAATGAATTCTTTTTATCTTTTAAAACGTCACTATTATCTTTCTGTTATCGCGCTCGTGTTTGTGTAAATTTATTTTAGCGAATAGTTTTTAGCTTTTAGTTGAGAATTTCTTGGAATGAATACTTTCGTCTGATAAGTCTGATTAACTGTTGGCGAAAGTTCGGTAGTTGGAGCTTGTTAAGTATTTATGTTTGGTGGATTAAATACCTTGTGGACTTGTTGTTCAGTGTTTTAAGGCTGCATGATTAAAATGGTTGCCTTTTTATTATTATTAGGTACGCTGTTGACAACTATCAAGAGAGGCAATTCGAAATTTTAAGGACCGTTCACAGTCACATATCCTTTTGCTTTCCCTTCCCCTTCTAGTATAAAAGCATAAAAAATAATCAGCCTTTTAATGTTCCCACTGCTGGGACTCAGGCCTGCTCTCCAGGAGAGGGAATGTGCTATAATAGGGATGTTTCCTGAGTAAAAAATATATGATTATGTTTAGTCCGTCAGTTAGATTATAGAAAAATATTGGACACGTATTTTTTCCTTTATCAAATCTATAAAAACTGAAGAAGATACAAAGCATCAAAGATCAGGAGTGGGGGCTTGTGACGTTACGGTTCGGTAAAAATTGTAGCGAGTAGTGACGTTACACGAGTTTTCAACGCTCTGTATCGTCTTCATTTTTTGTTTACATGAAAAAAGAAAAAATACGTGTCCAATATTTTTTGGAAATCTATCTAACGGACTAATTAGATTTTTTTAGTCAACTACCCTATTCACCACGCGGTGCTATCCGCCCAGTGCGGGTTGGTGATTGTCACATGTTTTCGAATTTTTGATTCTAGGAACATGCCGGTTCCCTTTCGATGTTTTGGCGTATCGATACTAGGGCTGTCTTTTCTTCAAAGTTTGAAAGTCGATCGAACGATCGAGTCGAATCGAGAGATCGAACACGTGAGTATTGGACGGCTTTTCAGTCGATTTTGTAAAAAGCTAGCCGTGAAAATGTAGGTGCATAGGATAATAACATAATCAGCCTTTTAATGTTCCCACTGCTGGAACACAGGCCTCCTCTAGGAGAGGGAATGGGCCGCCATCCACCACGCGGGCCCAGTGCCGGTTGGTGAATGTCACATGTCTTCGAATTTTTAGTTCTAGGGCATGCCGGTTCCCTCCCGATGTTTTCCTTCACCATTTTGAGAGCAGCGGTGATGAAATAAATTACACAAAGTAATGCGCCTGGCTGGGTTTGTACCCGGGACTTATAATTCGTAAGTCGTTACCACACCTTTGCTTTGCCACGAGAATCAGTAACCAGTACCAGATATGGTTATTGAGGTTGTAAAAACAGCCAGTCCATGTAAAATACTGGTATTCAAACTGCATCCGGTAAGATTTGAAGCCTACATAAACAAAGTTGAGGCGGTGGTAGTTGAAGTCAGTATACTTGTTACAATTGTTCTTCTGAAAGAAAAAAAGGTTTACTGCAGTTAATCGCTGACTCATGCAATGCGCATACTAATTATATAAACTTTTACATAAGGCCCCTAGTCAAAAGCAAGTATTTTATTTAAAATCACTGAACGTTGCTGACTTTAAGAATCAGTATGATTATTTAAAAGAATAAAACACGTTTGATGCTGTACAAACCCGGAGTTGTAACGACAGTGACTTGCGAATTGTATAATGGTTTGTTGGTTGGCGCAGTGGTTGAGCGTTCGGCCATTACGCTACGTGTCGCGGGTTCGATCCCTGCATAGAACAAATGTTTATATGGCCTACAGATAACTGTTTTGGGTCTGGGTGTCGTGTTTGCGAATTTACCCAAGTGTGGGACAACTTCTTAAGATAATAATATTGCGGATTAGAAATCGATTAGGCAATTTTCGTTGTCTGAACAAAAAATTATTTATTTCATAACAAAAATACATTTTAGACGAAATATCTGCACAGCAGGTACACAAAAAGAAGCAACTAAAACATTATGAGGAAATTTATATATCCCAAAAATTCGAAAACTTGTGACATCCACAATCTCGAAGTGGGTCCTTGTGGTGTGGAAACTCTATGATTTCAGAAAAATATTGGACACGTATTTTATCTTTTTTTTTTTTTTAAAGAAGACGATACAGTGCGTTGAATACTCGTGTGAAATTGTAGCGAGTAGGAGAGCCTACTCGCTACAATTTGTACCACGAAGTGATGCCACAAGCCCCAAGTCCTGAGCTTGATGCTTTTTGTCTTCGTCAATTTTTATAGATTTGATAAAGCAAAAAAATACGTGTCCAATATTTTTCGTCAATCTAATTGACGGACTAAATAGAATCATTCTTGTTTTTATTCAGGAAACATCTCTATTGCATGGTCAGCAATATCAATTAGGCTGGGTACTCAAGCACGACAGATAAACAAATGAATTCATTAAAATTAGCAACAAAAACATTGTTCCTGCAAAAGAGACCTCTTAAACAAGTCCAACACCACTTTATTTTCCTACTTACAACTCGTATTATAAAGTCTGGTCGTAGCTATAATAAGCATCTGGCCCACTTCTCGTCCGCGTCACACAAAAACAACTAATTCACAATATTGCTGGGCTCGTGACGGCGTTGCTGATGCTTTAGTTTGTATGCTGACGGTACACGCTGGTTACTGGTTACAGCGCACAGAGTGGGAGATAGTTCTCAAGTCGAGACTGTGCCATTTGTGCAATTAATATTATAATTTGTTGTTGGTTTTGTTGATTTATTAATTGGGTTCTTATTTTTGGTAGTAGAAAAGTTGCTTTGATTTGACATTGATTTTAACATAATTATATAGCAATTATGTCATTAATATTATTAAATAATTTTGGAAGTCACTGTTTCTGGCGTGGTTTCTTCGTTTTTTGACTTTTTAGTGGGTTTTTTTTCAAGATGCGAATTTAATAATGACCTTAAATATAAATTTACAAGCAGAGTAAAAAGGGAGGAAGGGGAAAGACTCATAGGACATCGAAAAATTCGTCCACTTTGTGCTGTCAACGGGAGAGTGGTCACGTGAAGAGTCGACTAACTGCTTGCTGATTTTGCGAAAAAGTCGATGAGCACTCGGACCCTATGGCCTTAGGCCTTGGCGTGTTTCAACCCCAAACGGCTCAAATATGTAATTCCCATTAAGGTTAAATTTGACAGACTTTTGGTACTAGGGTTGTCAGAGATCAATGGTTCTTCTATAAGTATTTCTATAATATTGGTATTTTACCATAATAACCAATCAATAGAGACTAATAGGGTAGTTAACTAAAAAGGTCTAATTAGTCCGTCAGATAGATTTCCAAAAAAATATTGGACACGTATTTTTTCTTTTTTCACGTAAATAAAAAACGAAGACGATACAGTGCGTTGAAAACTCGTGTAACGACTTTTACCACGCCGTGACGTCACAAGACCCCACTCATGGTCTTTGAAGCTTTTTATCTTCGTCAAATTTTATAGATTTGATAAAGCAAAAAATACGTGTCCAATATTTTTCGATAATCTAACTGACGGGCTAAATAGAATCATATTTTTATTTCTCAGGAAACATCCCTATTACTTTGGCTTGACGTAGCAATCATAGAAATATACCCGTATTTACCCCTGGTGAGTGAAATTTATTTTCCTTTTCAAACGTTAAAAGTTTATATTTATTTTAATTAACGGTAGCGTACAATAAAAGCAATCCTACATTCCCACGCAGCAAGTATATTTTGGTATAACAACTCCTGAACAGACTCGACTATTAAATTAAAACCACAATAATCAACAATTTCGGTCTGATGACGGTTGTGCGGTTGTACAAACATATAATAAACATATAATACTAACATTACCATACAGAGTGGCATAATCATTAATATTAATAATATGATATTGTTCGCAACGGAGCTGAAACGCTGTAATGTAAAAAGTCGCCGATGCGTCGCGGGTGGAACGCGACGGGCAGCCTGCGCCGACGGCGGCCATCTTGTCAACCCTTCCGCTCTCACTAAGGACAAGACGTGCATGTTGCGCTAATTATTTTACGATTTTTCTGTCCTATTTAATTTCTGTAACATGTCTAGAGTGACATTATATCTACTTAGTTGAAAAAATAATCCTGAAGTTTTATTAAAGTTGATCAATATATCAGATATAGTTATAAGCCTTTATAATTATTATGTACACTAATATTTTGTACTATCTCATCATAATATAACAGATTACTACGGGAGCCTGTTGGTTTACGTAGTGACTTGTTTTCTTGGGGTTAAAAGGGCCAGTCACCATTTTCTCTACTGAAACCCGGTTTCTGAACTGAGAATTTAGAAGAACGTATCAGTCTCTACTTTGATGGCCGAGTAGACAGGTCTACTTATTTATTTAGTAACCTTGGGTAAGGGCCTCTTGGTTTGGTTTTCAAATGCTAGCGAAGCGGGAGGCAGACCGCGCGTGGGAGATCGAAACCTCACGCCCCAGCCACCGCAATAGAAGAAAACGCTCCGGGCGCGGCCACCGTAGGCGCGAACCTGCAGACGGCGAGCTATGGGTGGCTCAACAACTAGGCCCGGGACGACGGTGCGTCGTGTTCCACGCGCGCCTCAAAGAGATGTCAGCAAAGAAAACGGGGCCACATAGTGTCCCATAAGGAATGTGTTCGAAAGAGTCACCGCGGCCCTGGAACGCAAAGGGCACTAGGTACTGAGTCTAGATACTAACATAAAACACATTGTATTTAAGCTCCATTGAGACAAAAGATTTATAGCCCAACCGAGATTATTTGCGTTATTAATGTTACTCAATAGAAACAGTCCATTTGTTTCAGAAACAAATACTTGATAACGACTACGATAGAGTTACATCATCAATTGCTTTTAAGCCTTACTTAACTATTGATCTTATTGTCCAGTTACTGTAGGTACCTTAGGTTTTGTTGCGGAATTTGTTCGAAAGAGTCACCGCGGCCCTGGAACGCAAAGGGCACTAGGAGGAACACGGGTGGGTTTTAGTCACTAAGAGTCTGACACTCCCATCCGCTCCGCTCAGAGCGGATGGAGTTATTTGATGATATACCATCCAGAAAAAAAGGGGAAAAGACGTTTGCCGAGGTCAGTCCGTAGCTTCGTCCGTGGTTACCAGGATCACCTTAACATACCGAGATTCCTCCGTGGCTTGAAAAGCAAGCTCTTTAAATTAGTCCTAATAAATAGGGATGTTTCCTGAGTAAAAAATATATGATTATGTTTAGTCCGTCAGTTAGATTATAGAAAAATATTGGAAACGTATTTTTTCCTTTATGAAATCTATAAAAACTAACGAAGATACAAAGCATCAAAGATCAGGAGTGGGGGCTTGTGACGTCACGGCTCGCTAAAGATTGTAGCGAGTAGTGACGTCACACGAGTTTTCAACGCACTGTATCGTCTTCATTTTTTGTTTACGTGAAAAAAGAAAAAATACGTGTCCAATAGTTTTCTATAATCTAACTGACGGACTAATTCGATTTTTTTAAGCAACTACCCTATTCTCTTTATAAACAAGCATCTCCTTGTCATGATTTTCCGATCGTAGACGTCATCCATAACTTTCTATCATTAAAAAGTTAGGACAAGAGCAGCTGGTTCCTCACGAAAACAAAATGTGATCAACCATGATACACTTTTACCTAGAAGCACCTTCCGCACTCGCAACTCAAAAAATCCAGGTTATAAGCTTTAATGCCAGAAGATAATTAAACATACGACATTCCAGCGAAGCCTGAGCCACATCTAGTATTATTATAATAACTAAACCGCGCCTCTCGTTCCACCGATAAAGGCTGGTACAGAGTGACACGCTGTGACTAAGGCGGGTAGCGGGTGCGGCTAGGTGTCCACAGTGCATTGCGAGTTGTTGAAGCGGATAGTAGTAGCTAGACATTGACAGTCCAGCAGTGGACTGCAACAGGCTGTTGATGATTATGATGATTGACTGAACAGAATAAACGCAAAAAAAAATGTATTCATACGAGTAATCATGAAAAACCTTACTATTTGATCAAACATGAAATCGAAAAAAATCTGCTGCTCAATACCTACATTTTGTTAATATTCACACATACGTAAATGGAAGGGGCTGTCGATTTTGGTCGTTGAATAGTAAGGAAAAGTCGGGCCAACCATTTTGCTGACACCACAATTTGTTTCATAGAACGACACGAACTTGCCACGCGGTCGGCTACCTTCGGGAGCAGTCGTTTGCACGAGACACTAAAATGCCGTTGTTCTTGTACGGTGAACGCGCATAAGCAAAACGTCCGGACGGCTTTAATATTTATACTAAGGCCGCCACAGGCAAGCCTGGTGAAGTCAAAAACCTCCTAGGTTGAACTGCGAGACGCCACTCATAGAAAAGCGACCTTATCTTTATTATTTAAATCTATACTAATATTATAAAGCTGAAGAGTTTGTTTGTTTGAACGCGCTAATATTAGGAACTACTGGTCCGATTTGAAAAAATCTTTCAGTGTTAGATAGCCCATTTATCGAGGAAGGCTATAGGCTATATATCATCACGCTAAGACCAATAGGAGCGGAGCAGTCATGAAAAATGTGACACAAACGAAGTTGTGCGGACAGCTAGTCTATAATAAGATTCCAAAGCCAAGCCAAGCAGCTATGCGTATGAACAAAGTACATACTAGTTAGATCCCATACATTTTGTTACTGAGAAAATAAGTAAGGTCTGGGTGTTCTGGGATCTGATTATAGACGTGTTTCCATAAGGTAAAACAATAGACGTACCACCGTCATGTCGCGCTAGGCGCCAGAAATAGTCACATCTGTATGAACCCAAACCGCGGCTTCATATGCTTGATAAACCGCGCCCGCGCACGCTTGTCACCATGGTCGGGGCCTTAGGATTAACTACGGCGGAGAGGTAAATGAAAATTATGTTCTCACACGTTTAATAAATAGGTAGAGGAGAGACGTACAGTGTTCTAGGAATTACGATGGTAACCCGAATATTGAAATTACTGTTCGCTGTGCGATTAATTCCCTATCTGAAATTTATGAAATAAGAAGTAATATTGTTAACGTGTAGGTAGTTTTTTTTTTCGCTGATAGGTTTACCTTGAATTTATATTACCGTAAAGTTAACTTCTATGGCCAATGGTTTCTGTGGGAAGCCGGTGGAAAAGACTATCTTAAATTAATATTACAAAGAGGAAAGATTTTTTGTTTGTACCGAATAAGCTCAGAAACTACTGGACCGATTTCAACCATTTCTTTACCAACTTCTAAACCGAGCTTCATCTCCGTATTTCTACGGTAGCGGGAACTACGTGGGTGAAACTGCGGGACGCTGCTAGTCTATACTCTTATACTAATATTATAAAGAGGAAAGTTTGTGTGTGTGTATGTTTGTAATGAATAAACTCTAAAACTACTGTGCGGATTTCAATCTACCATTAGAAAGCTACATTCACCCTGAGTAACATAGGCTATATTTTATCCCCGTATTCCCATGGGAACGGGAACTACGTGGATAAAACCGCGGGGCGCTACTAATGTGGGGCGTTAGTAATAAAAGGAAAATAACTCGTCTTTCGTCGACGTGACTAGGTTATGTTTATGTTGTCCGTCCGTTTATCTGTCAGCAGACTGCATCTCATAAAACGGAATTGGTAAAAAAAAAATTGATTTCAAATATGTGTTTACATAACCATATTTATTCTCATATTTTAATTATTAATTAGTATTTTTACCCCTTAAAAATTGCCAATTGCCTAATTCCTTATGCATTATAAACATTATTATTTACAACATTGTAATGTATTTAAACTCGACTGGTATCGTCTGATCGTATATCTTATTCCAGAGTTGGTATGATTGTAATATTTTTTATTAGATTATAATTTCTCGGTTTATTACGAAAAATGGTATTGTGTACAATCAATCCCATCCAAGGTCAATAATTTCCAAATTATATCCGTGTCTCATAAAGAAAAATAGTTTACAATTTCGCGCGATGTTTTACAGTCGGAAAACGCTGTATTGCAATATTCCAGTGACATATCCATCCGAGAAAAGTAGAATAAATGGACAACTCCTAGCTTATGCGTAGAAGCTCTTACCATGCATTGCTTTTAATATAACCGATATTGAGTCCCCGCGATATGGCATTCCATTAGATAAAATAAAGTATACTTTCCTAATCCCCTTAGCGGTAAATATAGTTACGCTACTGAACTTAGGGAAGTAGGTCATGGAATATGCGGTGTATACAGGGCGGAGAAAATTGTTGTTTGACATTGAACGCTTTTTTTATTGCTCTTGACTCTAATCTAGTCACAGGTGACAGAGACAAAGTCTACGATGGATTGAGCTTACCCAGAAGAAGTCTATTCGGTTCCCTATCCATTAGCATAAAATTTTAAGACCTAATATAACTTAGCATAATGTTGTTTGGCATAATTATTTTTTCGCATAGTATAATTACGCATAACAGCTCATGCATATTTTTTTTAAGCATTATGTCTGTAACCATAATAATGATTAGGCATAATATTTTAAAGCATAAACTTATTAAGCATAAAGTTCTAAAGCATAACTTTTTTAAGCACAAAGTTCTAAAGCATAACTTTTTTAAGCATAATATCCTAAAGCATAACAATTTTGTGAGTATTTTTTCTCTGTAGGAATCAAGCATTGCAAGCATACAGCATGCAAGCAAGCATGCAGCATGCAAGCAAGCATGCAGCATGCAAGCAAGCATGCAGCATGCAAGCAAGCATGCAGCATGCAAGCAAGCATGCAGCATGCAAGCAAGCATGCAACATGCAAGCAAGCAGCATGCAGCAGGCAAGGTTTCTGTGACGGCTCCGGCGCTGCGGCCCTCCGGCGGCCCCACGCGATTTTAAATAACACTCTAGGGGTAGGACAAACAAGACTACGTGAAGTCGGTTTTGTAGCAATTCGGTTCTGTGACTAACTTTTGTTGCACAGCATATTCATTTAATAGCCATTAGGCCTACTAACGTTATGCTAAAAGTCTCTAGGCCTACTAACGTTATGCTAAAAGTCTTTTGGCCTACTAACGTTATGCTAATAGTCATTAGGCCTACTAACGTTATGCGAATCAAATTTATGCCAAAACAAATTAGTCTTTAACATGATTATGCCAACATAAAATGTATGCCTAAAAAAAATATGCCAAAGTATTATTATGCCAAAACAAATTGTGCCAAAATCGTTATGCCGAAGTATATTAGGACAAAAAACATTATGCGAAAAGAAGGGATCCCAGTCTATTCACGCTTGGTAAGCTGGAAAGTCTAACTTAGTATACTATATTGAAAGTGGATTTAAGGATTTCAATAGTAAATAAATAGCTGGAATGTACTTTATTTATTTATGTATATGTCACCGCAAAATGGCAAACTCCGTCAGATTATAAAATATCTTGAGAGATTGTAAACTTTCGATAAATTGACAACCGAACATTTGGATTATTTTTTACGCATCAGAATTTGATAGTCTATAATCTCTCTAAGTAGTTCCGAAAAAAAAAAGTTTGCCATTTTCAGTGAACACACACAACACTTTTACGCTAACTTAATTATATGGGTGTGGTGATGGTCTCACCGGTCGTGGAGGCCGATCTTCAAGGGTAAGCACCGCTCACCGAGGCCGGTCTGTGGATGGATGACCATCTTAACATACAGAGACTCTCTGCCTCGGAAAGCACGTTGAGCCGTTGGTCTCAGCTGTCTTTTGTAGATCTTTGGCAGTCTTTACTGGATCGTCAGAAGGCAGAAGAGCAGTGAGAGAGCAGTGGTGGCCTAGTGGTAACGGCCCCGACTTACGAATTGTAGGTCGCGGGTTCAAAACCCAGCCAGGCGCATTACTTTGACTGGCCGACCGTTGAGTTGCGACTGCAACAACGCAACTCAACGGTCAGCGAGTCAACACGTCCACTGAGGATGCCTCGTGGAGAGGCGAAACACGTGTCGGTATTGGTGTTGGGTTTTGCTTTGCCTTCCTGCATGTGCATAAAATCCTTGCATTTGCCTTGTAATCTTGCATGTGCATAATATAGCGGGCGGGAGGGAGGTGCATACCTGCAACCCATAAATATTCGCGGAAATTAAAACTAGATATATTATTTTCATTTTCAAATATCCTGACTTCGTTTCCTGAGTCGGGAAAAGTGTTTTTGGTTTTTCTACATGTAATTTCTTAGTACGGTCCGCTTGGCCTAGTCGGTCTGGACTTGTGTCCGGTTTATGGCCACATTAAGCTCGCCCCTATGGCATGGATCTTCAATATAACTGTACGGGGCGGACGTGATCGACTGGACTGTAGGGTGGCCAGGGTAGGTTATCCTATTCTTCAAAAGTGGACTGTATGGTGACAACCCACCTAGGTATAAATGATCCAGACGCGTTGACGCTCCGTCTATAACCCAACAAACATTTTAGAGCTAACGGCAGCCTTTTTTTATAGCTCTTAGTAGTATATATGGTATATAAGAACTCCGATAGCAACATTCGACTCTACAGTAGGGTTAGTTATAAATAATTAAACCTTCTAGAGGAATAACAGTAATAAGTACAAAAAATATAAATTAAGACGGTAGCATGGAGTTTATCGAAACCATTGTATAACTTATTCTTATAGCTTTAAGATGCACAAACCTATTATAGCAATTGTAAGGTGTCTACTAACACTTACTAACGGCTAATATTCGACTACTGAGGTAGTAAAAGGTCTTATAACACCTTAAGGCTTACTCTAATAGCTTCAAGAAGTATTAAACGCTGTGAGTGATGCTCAGGTGTGTACTAACACTTACTATCTACTGCTATTCTTAAAAAGAGTTAGACAAATACTTTGTACCACCTAACAAGTTTTGTCGAGCCTTAAGAGTTAGTAAGAAAGCTATAAGGATCTAAGAAGTGTTGATTATAAGTCCTATAGAGCTAGATTCTGCAAGAGTTAGAATCCACCTTTAAATCATTGCAGGCTACATAATGCAGTTAGCGGTCAACCATAAGTAATATTGTGGTTTTTATAAAAACTTGTATATAGCAGCAAACATTATTTGCAAATTTTATAACTCTTCATTATCACTTTAAGTTGAATAAAATAGGATTTAATTCACTTAACCTAACCTAACCTCAAAAACTATAGTTACGTTTTGCAATGCAGCGTTTATTTGGAAATATTTAATTGTTTCAAAATGAAACCATGACTAATTAAAAAACAAATGGGTAGAGTCAAAAGTCGCAAATCCAATGCGACGAGCCTAAATCAGTTGAGGAAAAAAAATACTTTGACTAGAGAAGCATTAGAAAAACAGTGTTTCCTGAACCAAAATCCATAAAAAGATTTTGATGTTATCCCAGGCAATAGTTCTAATATCAATAGAAGTACAAAATACAAATCCAGTGAACTCGACAATGATTCATATAAAGAGCGATTAACTAAAATACAACAGGGTTCCGTGCAACAGCAAATTATCTCCGATGTTGAATATCTTCTAATTTGTGACGATCTGACCTCTCAGTAGTTCAAACAACTCGGATGACGAACAAAAAGGTCTTCTGCAAGAACCGACGAAAACTTTAGAAGAAAGATGTATGGAAGCCATCATAAAACGGAGTCACCTTATTAAAACTACCTATCGACATTGTAGAACAATTTCCCATTTCAGATTCGTTGCACTTGATCCATTTGGGAATTATGAAAGGTTACTAATAGGATGGAGGGACGTAAGTTTTGGGAGACTTAAGACTAAGTGGTGTGCACAAAATATCGAAAATGTAAATGCAAACTTCCATCTGAAATTCACAGATCAGTAAGAGGTCTAGATTGTGTTGCTCACTGGAAAGCAAATGAATTTGAAAGTTTCTTAAATTACTTAAGTATAATTATATTGCCAGATGTCCTTGAACCGAAAGCTTATAGTCATTTAAATTAGTTTGTATTAATAAAGTAGTTTTCTGTATTTCTTACCTCTTTTACACACAGTTTAAAAATAAAAGGTTTTTATTTCAAGGAATCGTGTTTTATTTAAGATATGTATATTAGTCATTTGACATAATTATCTACTAGTAATATATCAGTCAAAGAGTCATTTAATCAGTCGGTGGATGATTTCTAACACTTTCACACCAGGACGAATGACTCTGTACAATAGCGCAAGACAGTCATGAACAAAATCAACATTCTACTATTCTTACTGACATACATTAAATTTTTATATTAGTATAGCCATAAAGGAACCATCGTAAAAGTGACCATACATAGCAAAATGTTTTCAATCAAACACTGCTCGAAATTGGGTCGAACAAAACTTTGGTAATTGAAGCAATTCCGACTATAAAATAAATAATAAAAATAAAGACATAACACTTAAACGTAATAAAAAAAAAAATCTTTAGAAAAGCTAGGTTAAGTCTTCGAAAATGACAATTCAGCATACATACATTTTAAGAAAACCACCTCAAATAAAATTAATGAATGAACAAGGGAGAGATTTCGCTTTAAAATGACAAATTTACGTCATGTAGATGATGTTGATGTTGATCGTGCCTGATGATTGTGTTCGTAGTGTAGACTTCATGATTATCACACATTACGGTATTTTTTTCTCTTAATTTGAACTTCAACCAAAGATGACTAGAAATATACGCAGTGGGTAAACATATTAAAATGATGAAGTCCATTATGAACATCATTGAGATAAATTAAAAATTTTGACGGTTGGTCATGAGTATCATACAAACAAAAGATTTAAAGAAGAGGAGAGAACACCTATCTATAGGATGAACTTGAAATCATAAGCAAAATTTTAAGGGGTTGGTCAGACCATGAACATGTAGGTACAACTTTAATTATGGGACCAATTAAATCACCCCAAAATATAAACCAGCAGTTCCATAAAAAAGTGCAATACTTACCTGCTCGGCCAAAATTTATGGAACACATGGTTTATTTTGTACGATTTATTTAGTTACTTCTATAATGAAAGTTGTTCAGGCCTGAGGCATCCCTTTAAACATTGCTCATAATTTTAAATTCACCTGTATTTGTTTTATATTTTCAAAGGGCAACTCTTACTCAGCATGACACAAAACTTACAATCAGAACCTTTTCAAATATTCATACTATGGCTGACACTTTAGCCACTAATATTATTATGTGTAATTTAAAAATAAATTAAAATTAAATAAAATATATTAAAAAGACTTGTAATCCGATGCGGCGCCGTTATCGAAGCTCCTCTCTGTCTTGACTGACCGAGCGCCTACGCGTGACTGTCGCAAGTACTTCGCAGACTCTAGGTACCCCCGGGCGGGCCGTAGAGCGCAAACAGGCTTTTTATGCGACTTATTTACTGAAATAACAGAGGAAGTTTTGTTAATAATTAAAGAAATCGTAAAATTAATAAACAATACGTAGGTACTATTATTCGTACTTTAAAAAGAAACTACCTACTTTCTTATGTCATTCTTTGTATGTGCAATTTGATTTTCAACTTTTTTGTATTTAGAAAATATATTGACAGCTAATATTATTATTACAAAATAACATCATAATTCTTGGATTTTATTGTCATGCAGTCAGGCGTGTGATACATAAAGGGTTTTCTTCAAACGATAACAGAACCCCAAAAATGATCAGCTTACAGCTCCGCGGAGAACTATTAAACAAGTTAAACCTATAAACTCTATGTTTTTTCACTTTTATAAACATGTTTTAGAACTTCTAGTGCGATGCAAGTGCTTAGTTTCAGTCTTTAATCGCTACAGGAGGAATAACAGAGTTATCAGGATCTTTAAGTAATTAGAACTAAGACGCCATTTAAGTAAAGATATTCTATAAAAAATTGTGAAAGAAAAAACTTATTGAAATGTTCCTAGTCCAATTATTTACTTACATTGTTCATAATTTTCAATTATAATGTCTTGAGGAAGTACTAGGAATTCATAAATAAAGAAAAAAAAAATCAGGCAGTATTTTTTACATCTTTTTATCATCAAAAGTAGTTTATTTTTAAGGCGTTTCAAAAATGAGATTAAAACTAGTATATATTGTTACGGTAAACTTACCTCCGCATGTGATTTAATTCCCATAACACCATAATCTTAAAAACTTCACTTACCTTAATTATTTTATTAAACACCAAGACATGAATGCGTACTAGAAAATATTATCACCATTGACTTTAACAAGAACGTAAAACTGAATGAAAACAGTTCAAATATTCGCTTTCGGTGATATGTATTGCTACTAAATAAGTCCGGTATATTCTTAAGATATATATTGGTTACAAGAAGTAACCATGTGTAACCAAAAAAGTCATTAAAGTGGTTACCATAGTATTCAGGATCGCCTGAACGCCGTAAATAAAACGCGCAGTATGTACTTGTTTTGGAGGCAAACGGTGGCGAGGACTAATGGGGAACTTGGCACTACTTATTCACTTGTTTACTGTATGACGACTGGAACTGAACTGAACGCAAGGGATAGTTGCCCTATATTTATATTCGTGCCACTTTGCTGGCCAGTGATCCTTTTTTGCTGGCCCGCGATCCATTTCCTCACCCCCGATACCATTCATTTATTATATTTCCTAATACATAAGCCTTGAGCTGGCGAGTCTTTTATTTTCTTAAAGTAATATCTTAAACCTACTTAATAACATACAGATCTTACCTCCGAGACGTTCTATTTCGTTATGACGTGAAAAACAAGTTCGCGCCATATTTATATGGCCCCGTCCCCCGCCTCAGTACTATAAATATATGCGGTCGGGCCGCAAACTTGTTCATTCGTTTTACGGACGTCGCAGAGGTAATATGATGAAAAACACTATGATATCTTATTCTAACAAGGTAAATACACTCATATCTATACATCTAATTAGCATAGAAACATAAATAATGACGATATATCGTTTTAACTATACGATTTCTACTAGTTATTACATATCAATTTACAAATCATAGCTAACTTATATTAAAACATTCTTATTCCTTACTTTATGAATCACATGATAATAATTTTACAGCTATAAACATAAATAAAAAATAGAAAACAGTAATAGAGTGTAAAACATGTACATACGCAATACTAATCTTATGTTTGATCTACGAATCTTATGTTGTATTCGTTCGCAAGAGTTTCTTGATAAATCGCCCGTATCACTACTTGCGCCCATGAGCGAAGTGATGTCAGGGCGTCGTGCACATTCTCCCGCCATCTTTTTTCCGCTCCCGACGCCCGCCCGCGACGGACGTGCCGCTCTCCGCTGCTCTCCCGTTATCGTGCTCAGTGTCGTGTGTGTCCGATTCGTCACGCTCCAGTCGTGACGTCACCTGTGGTCGCCGACTACAACCCTTATCCGAAGCCGCCTTTTTCAAGGCAGTGGACGACTCCGTTTCTATTTCGGAGGGTCAATAAAACGAATAGTGCCCCTTCTGGGAAAATCCACAGTTTCGTGGTCCTTGGTGGGATACCTCACGGTGCCAACGAAGCCAAGGGGTGTTGACCCGATACACCGGCCCAAGCCCCTTCAGGGCTAAGTCAAATCGGAAGGGCTTTGGTACGCGGCCTTGGGGGCTTCCCTAGTCGCTGCCATCTGTCTAACCCCGCTCTCTTTCAGCATTCACCCGGTGTGGTTGGGTGTCTCAACCCCTTCACACCGGACCGGTCTTCTGACCCTAGGGCCCCACTGCACAATAAGATCGGCAGTGGGTTTACAAGCTTAGGGCACACAAAACTAGGCACTCACCTCCCTGTCTACACCCGACAGGGAAGGTACACATCCCCGGGATATCCCACCCGGGGAGTTAGGAAGTAGGAAGCGCTGGGAGTCGCGGAAACGTTGCTCCCGGATGCTAGATAGGAATTAAATCCCCCCCCCCCACCATGACGGACGCTAATTTATTAGAGTTCGTCAAGGACACCGTCCTCAAGGACACCGGAATCACTGCCAAATATGGCGATCTGATAGTAGAGGCGCTCTGCAGGGATCAGGACCTGGTTGCCAAATTTGGCAGCGAACTTGCCCGCGTGCAGCAAGAAGGTCAGGTCCCTGAGAGCCCTCTCTCCCCGCCGCCTACTGAAAAGCAGGCATCCAAGAACTGGGTACCCAAACAGGTACCCATCACCAAAAACCCTGCCCCAGCCCCCACGACTTCCGCGAAACCGGCTGTTGTCCTTAATACAACAGTCGGCGCCGCCACCACCCAACCCGCTACCGGGAACCAGAGCCCCACCGATTCCCGTTCATCCTCCCCAGAGGAAATGGACATTGCCGCGCCCTCTGAGCCATCTGATTCCTCTTCCTCCGAAGACGACTTCCAGGTCGTAGCCGGAGGGAAGAGGAAGAAGAAGAAGTCCCCACCCTCTGAGCAGGCCCTCAAAAAGGCCGCCCCCACCCACCCCTCCCCCCCGTCTTCAGCCCCCCAATCCCGCCCCTCCTCGGCAGCTGGGTCCTCCCAGCAGGCAAGCCGATCCGCCAGCCCGATGGCGGTTGAGGCCTCAGTCCCCAAAACCTCAGCCCCAAAGGTCCAACCTCCGCCACCCGTGTTCATTCACGACAAGGCCAAATGGACTGAGGTGTCCACTGCCTGCAAGGCCAGGCAAATTAACTATACCAATGCCCGAGCTGTTCAGCTGGGCATCAAAGTCACTGTCCCGACCGCAAAAGACTACCGAGAGTTGCACAAACTCCTCTCGGGCAGGAAAATCCCTTTCCACTCTTTTACTCTCCCCGAGGACCGTCAGACACGCGTGGTGGTCAAAAACGTCCCCCGTGAAATCCCCACGGCTGAAATTCTCAGCGACCTTCAGTCGCAGAGTATCCCCGTAGCAGAGGTGCACCGAATGCACCGCCGAGGTGGAGAATCATACAATATGATTCTGGTCGTCTGCGATCCGACAGACGGTCATCACCCCATATTCAACATCTCCCACATCTGTGGCCTCTCAGGCCTATCCATCGAAAAGCCCCGCAGGAGTGGCATCATTGGCCAGTGTCACAACTGCCAATTGTACGGCCACTCCCAGCGGAATTGCTTTGCGAAGGCACGATGTGTGAAATGCCTGGGTGACCACGGCACCTCAGACTGCACTCGCCCCAAAGACCCGTCCCAGTGCGCTGAGCCGCCCAGCTGCGTCTTATGCGGCAAGTCTGGCCACACGGCCAACTACCGTGGCTGCCCAAAAGCGCCCAAACCCACCGCCCCCAAGCTAGCCAAGCGCGCAAGCGATCGCCAGCAGAGGGAATGTCCTCAACTGGTAGGAAAAACTACCACAGCCCTCAGTCCACAACGCCCCAGCCCATGGAGCGCTCTCAATCACCAGGCCCACTTTCCGGCCTTGAGGACCAGCGCTCCTGCCCCCAAAACCACAGAGGCCCCTAAGGCCACCCCTACCACCCAGCCCACCAAAACCATCCCGGCCCTCATGGACGTAGCGCTCCCACGCCCCCCCTTGACAGAGGCAACCCGGGCCACAGCCCCAGCCCCTGCCCCTGCCTCAGCGCAAGCCGCCACTATCCCAGCTGGTGATGTGTCCAAAAACATCATTTTGGTCACATACCAAGCTTTTTACTCCCCCCGCGCCCTAGCCATGGCCGAGGCGCTTCAAAACTGCAGAGGTGACCACTCAGCAGTTTTCCGCGAGTTCGGTGACGTCGTTCACCACGTCCAAATCTACACAACCCTTACCCACCCATAATGGATAAGTCCCGAGTAACGTGTAGGTTCAAACCGACAGCCCTCCGGATAGGGTTTTTCAATGCCAATGGCCTCAGAGCCCAACGTGATGAGATCGCCTTATTCCTCCGCGACCATCACCTAGACATCTTATTAATACAAGAAACCTTCCTAAAGCCTACCCATCGGGACCCCAAAATTGCCAACTATCGCATGGTTCGCAATGATAGGACCCGCTGCCACTTAGGAGGTACCCTAATTTACTATAAATCGTCCCTATACTGCATTCCTATGGACCCTCCCTCCCTCGAAAAGTTTGAGGTCTCAGTCTGTCGGCTAGGTATGACAGGACACCAACCCGTCACGATCATCTCAGCCTATGTCCCACCCAACAACTCCGTGGACACTCCCGCTATGAGAGATGACCTGACTAAACTTCTTGGCCTGAGCGACTCCGTCATACTGGCGGGGGACCTCAACGCCAAACATCCTTCCTGGAACAGTCACACGACCAACCCGAGAGGCAAGGTAGTGTTCGAACTGTGCAACGTCCTGAATTTCGATGTCATCGCTCCAATGCATCCCACCCACTACCCGCACTCTCCTTCCCACTCCCCCGATGTACTTGACATCGCCCTCCTCAAAAATGTCAACCTTCGGTTACATTCTGTGGAGACGCTTGACGAGTTAAACTCGGACCATAGACCCGTGATCCTGGAGCTTGCTCCTAGATCAGGGCCGATGGACCCTACCCAGACTCCTCCCACCCGAATGACCACTGACTGGCGCCAAGTAAGCGAAAAGCTGAAGGCTACCACGTCACCCCATCTCGACCAGATCCCCGACCTAATCGAGTCTGTCGCAGACACGACAGCCGCGATCAATTCACTCGCGGATCACGTACAATCTGTCCTGAACGAATGTTCTAAGGAGTCTCCGGTGGTGAGTGATCACCACTGGAAACTCCCGGACGGGGTACGTGAGCTCGTGACTGAAAAGAACGCGGCTGTCCGTGCCTACAGCGCCTTTCCCTGCGAAGCTAACAAGGTTCACATGCGCTACTTACAGCGTAAAGTAAGTAACAGCATCGCTGAACTGCGTGAAAGTCGCTGGGATAAGTTGCTGGGCGACCTCGAACCCACCCACCAGGCATTCTGGGAACTTCAGAGGAAACTACGCGCCTCTGAGGTTGCCTCGATGCCTCCGCTCACGCGTCCCGACAACACCGTCGCCTTCGATGACGAGGACAAAGCCGAATGCCTGGCCGACAGTCTAGAGTCCCAATGCTCCCCCAGCTCCCAACCAGTAGACAAGGCTCATCTCGATATGGTGAATGCCGAAGTCGAACGTAGAGCCTCCCTCCCACCAGTAGAGGACCCCGATGATCCCCTCCCCCCCGTCACACCTGATGAGGTGAAGGAGATCATCGGCCGTCTCAAACCCAGAAAAGCCCCGGGCTCCGATGGAATCACCAACAAAGTGGTTCGTCTCTTCCCGGCTACTCTGATCATGTTAATGACCGCCATCTTCAATGGCGCTCTGTCCAACAACATGTTCCCACAGACCTGGAAAGAGGCTACCGTCATCGGTATCCCCAAACCTGGAAAACCCAAGTCCTCCCCGTCCAGCTATCGTCCCATCAGTCTGCTCAAAGTCCTAGGTAAGATCTACGAGAGGCTTATTCATAAGCGTCTCAAGGACTTTGTCGAAGCCAAGAGCCTCCTCCCCAATGAGCAGTTTGGTTTTAGATCAAACCACTCTTGCGTCCAACAGGTCTACCGTATCGTTGAACATATCAGCGCCAAATACCAGCGCGGTCTCGTTACGGGAGCCCTGTTCTTCGATATAGCGAAAGCTTTCGACAAGGTCTGGCACAACGGGCTGATATACAAGCTATACCAGCTCGGTGTGCCGGATCGTCTCGTGCTCATCTTACGAGATTATCTGTCGAACCGCACCTTTCAGTACCGAATCGAAGGTGCACTTTCGTCCCCACATCCCATTCGCGCCGGAGTACCCCAAGGCGGTGTTCTCTCCCCCCTAGTGTTCTCGCTATTTACTAGCGATATTCCCACTAGCTCTAAGACTCAGCTAGCTCTGTTCGCTGACGACACGGCGATATATTGCTCCGGCAATAGCGAGAAGGCAATAGCCGGCCACCTCCAGAGATCCGCAAACGCACTAGGCGCTTGGTTCCGGAAATGGAGAGTGGAAGTCAACCCAGAGAAGAGTCAGGCGATCTTGTTTTACAAGCCCAAGACTCGTCTCTTCCCCCCCCGTCCCAGTCCGATCACGTTATTTGGCAAGCCGATCCCCTGGGTTGAGAAAGCCAAATATCTAGGCGTGATCCTCGATCGAAAGCTTACCTTCAGAGAGCACATTAAGACGGTGCGCAATCGTGCCGCATTCGCTCTCAGTAGGCTTCATTACATGCTGAACGCGCGCAGCAAGTTATCCCTGAAAGGCAAACTACGCATTTTCACCACGTGCATACGTCCAATAATGACTTACGCGTGTGTAGCCTTCGCACACGCTAAGCCCCGCCAAATCCATAGGTTGCAGGTCATCCAAAACCGTTTTCTCCGAAAGGCTACGGGAGCCCCGTGGTACGTTAGAAATGAGCGTCTCCATGTCGACCTCCGTATCCCCACCATCAAACAATTCATGAAACGCATTTCCAAGCGTTTCATAGAGTCCGCTGAAAAGCACCAAAACCCCCTTATCGCGTCGGCCACCCGATACACCCCCTCCCAGATCAGCAAGATCCGCCGACCGCGGCACACCCTTGTAGAGCCCGATGACCCCATCACCCTGACCCAAGAGAGTAGTAGGGAAACCAGCACTCTTAGAAAAAACAAACCCAGAACGCGTTCCGTATTCCGACCTCGCCGACGAGGTCCATCGCGACGCCCCCGTCAAAACCCTCCCCGACTTTTGCCTAACGAGCCAGCCCGCGCTGCTGAGCCATTAGCGTTAAATCCCCTAAATAATATCAATCAGACCCAGCCTGTCCCTTGCTGCCCCTCCTCAATGACCCCGCTAAGCCGAGGCCCGTGTCCCACAGGGGATGCCCTTAGTGAGCGGCCATTTAGTTTTAAGTAGTTTTAAGCCCCGGCTGGGGGCCTTAGAATCTAAGGCAACCACGGGATTGCCCGGTTGAGCAGTAACCAGCCTTAATGTGCTGAACTGCGAGTAGTCCATTCAAAAAAAAAAAAAAATTCTCCCGCCGTCGCCACGCTGCGACTCTGTTGGTAGCACGACGATCTTCCTGGTGGGACGTCTTAGGACGTGGCCGCTGCTGGTTGTCACGTCCACTACTCGAACCTCTCCGTCGGCACCTGGATACAGCTGGCTTACACGTCCTCGTGGCCAAGTGTTGCGTGGGAGGTTATTGTCACAGATGATGACAAGGTCACCAACCTTGGGCTGAGTTCCTGTGCTGTTAGGCTCCCGCCGGTATTGTAATAGGGGCATGTATTCTTTGACCCATCTTCTCCAAAACACGTCTGCCAGCACTTGAGCTCTTTTCCATTGTTGACGTGCTGTCACATCTTTTTCTTCGAAGTGACCTGGTACTGGCACGTGCGGGTTAGGTCCGATGAGAATATGGTTCGGTGTGAGGGCTTCAGGTTCTAGTGGGTCAACTGATACATGGGTGAGAGGACGCGAATTTACTGTGTTTTCGACCTCTATTAATAGAGTTACCAGCGTTTCGTCGCTCGGGTATCGTTCGGTTAGAGTAATCTTCAGCGCTTCTTTTACTGAACGTACCATTCGTTCCCATGTTCCTCCCATAAATGGGGCTGCTGGTGGTATGTATTTCCATACGATATGATGACACGTAGTTTCGTGTTGTAGGGCTGCGAGTGCTGCCGCGCCGAGTTCCTTGTCTGCTGCTTTGAAGCACGTAGCATTGTCACTCCATATTTCTTTTGGGCAACCTCTTCTCGCCATGAATCTTCTTAGGGCCGATATAGCTGAGTCAGCACTTAGCGAGTGTACGACTTCAATATGGATTGCTCGTGAGGTCATGCATGTGAAAAGAGCTCCGTATCTTTTCTCACGATGGCGTGCAACTGTCACTTCTATTGGGCCGAAGTAATCTAAACCCGTGAATGTGAATGGGCGTGCATGATGGGCAAGACGTGCTGGAGGTAAATTTCCTGTAAGTGGGCTTGCTGGCTTCATTTTCCTTATTCGGCACGGTAGACAACTCTTCACTATGTATTTCACAGCTGGGCGTATTTTTGAAATCCATAGTCGTTGTCTCAGTTCATTTACGACCATTTCTACTCCGCCATGGTGGAGTCTCTCGTGCACGTAAGCTATGTACAGACGGGTGTAGGTATGCTTGCCTTCTAATATAGGAGGGTTGGAAGTGTCTTCTGCTATCTCTTGAGCTGCGGTCACTCTTCCTCTTAGGCGCATGATACCATCAGCGTCAATGTATACGCTGAGATTGCTTAGGCGATCGCTACTGCTGGGCGAGCCTTCTTTTGTGATGCGATTTATTTCAGCTGCGACGCTCTCATTCTGGCTGGCTCGGACCCACATCTGTTCAGCTTTTATTAAGTATGAAGCGGGTATTTCTAGGTAACGGTGAGTGTCGTGAGGCGCGTTCCTCTTTTCCTTTGTGGGTGTTGTTTTCTTGGTTGATCGCCAATCGGGATCTTTTGCTTCTGTCTTTTTTGTTCGTTTCCTGGTAGCTGTGACCTTGTTCTTGTTTGGCCTACACAAATCTATGAAATGTAGGACTCGTGCGGTCGTCCTTATAAGTCGAAGCCACTTGGAAAATCTTTCGATCTTTGGTAGATGATCTTGAATGCGGTTGTCATCTTGTTGACACGAATGACACTTCTCTCTTTCTTCTCCTGTGTCATATTTTACCATGTTTTCCTCTCTGGGCCATTGTGACTCCGGTAGCATCAGGAATGAAGGTCCTTGGAACCACCTATGAGTAGCGTTAAAGTTATCTGGTGTGTCTCTGGTTGCGTCGTCAGCTACGTTTTCCTTGGAGGGGAGCCACCTCCACTCATTCTTTTTGGTGGTCTCCTCGATCTCAGCTAGACGATGGGCTACGAAGGACTTGTAGACACGTGGCTCTGACCTGATCCATACTAGTGCAGTGCGTGAGTCACTCCAGTATGTTTTGCTGTTTATTTCGTACTCATGTTCTTCTATCACTGTCTGAGCAAGGCGTGCGCCTAGTAGGGCGGCTTGCAGTTCGAGTCTGGGTATTGAAACAGGTTTCAGTGGCGTAACGCGACTCTTGGCGGCTGCTAGTGATATGTGCACGCTACCATCTATGCGTTCTGTCCTCCAGTACACTGCAGCGGCGTATGCTTCTTCGCTCGCGTCGACAAAGGTGTGCAACTGTCTTTGAGTGCTCGGTTCATAATCGTAGCAACGTGGTATTCTCAGCTGTTTTATAGTTCCGAGTGACGTTATCCATTTCTTCCATCTGTCCTGTAGCTCTGCTGGTAGTGGATCGTCCCAATCTGTCTTGTAACGCCATGTGTCTTGAAATATTCTCTTGGCTGGAGTAGTAACTGGTGAAATCAATCCTAGTGGGTCGAAGAGTGCCATTATGATACTCAACGCTTCTCTTTTTGTTGGCAAGCGCTTATTTTCTTCTACTTCTAAAGGTATCTTCATAAAACTTGTGTTGAATCCGATGCAATCTTCTTTCACATGCCATAATAGCCCAAGTGTCTTCTCTGTATCTTTGCTTCCCAGGCTCACTGTGGCAGAGTTGTCTTCTCCCAGAGGTCCGAACTCTTCTATTGTTCGTATGTCGTTTGACGTCCACCCGTTTAGCACGAAGCCTGCCTTTTTGTGTATGAAATCAACTGCTTTTGATATCTTACATGCTTCTGGGATAGTAGTGAAGCTCTGCAGATAGTCATCCATGTAATGATTTTTCTTTATTGCTGCTGCGGCTTCTGGGTAGTCGCTCGCGAATTCACTTGCGTTCTTGTTCTTGATATACAATGCAGTGCATGGGGACGAAGTAGCTCCAAAAATGACAGAAGTCATTCTATACTCCTCTGGCTTTCCTTGTCGCCGTTTACCTCTCCAAAGAAATCGTAAGGCGTTTCTATCTTCTTGCCTGACTTTCACCTGCATAAACATTTCCTTTATGTCTCCACTGACAGCGTATGCATATTGCCGGAATCTCATTATGACGCCAGGAAGGGATTGAAGTAAGTCTGGTCCCGAATGTAGCATGTCATTCAGACACACGCCAGCGGCCTTAGCTGATGCGTCATGGACTAGTCGTGGTGGCTTGTGAGGCTTCGCTGGGTTGATAACTGGAAAGTGTGGCAGGTACCATGTCTTTCCTTCTGGCGCTGGAGTAGGCGCTCGTTCTGCATAACCCGACTGGAATAGATTTTCCATCCTCTCTTCATATTTTTGTTTGAGATCTTCATCCATGTCCAGTCTTTTTTCGAGGGAAAGCAGACGTCGCTCGGCTTGTTTATAGTTGTTTGGTATCTGAATATCTTTCTCTTTCCATAACAGGCCGGTTTCGAATCTCCCTTCAGGTAATCTCTTGCTGGTTTCCTGCAGTATCTGTACAGCTCTCTGTTCAGGATCTTCTTTCGGTCTCTTTGGCTCGATGCATAAGGATTCGAGTTTGAAGTAATTCTTGACTAAATCTTCTATTGATTGTGTCTCTTCTTTTTGCTGTAGTCTGCCACAGAACGCTACTTTGGCTGTAAGCGAACTGTGACAGCCATGAAGAACCCAGCCCAGTTGTGTGAAAGAAGCGACTGGTTGGTTACGACGACCGGTGCGGAGTTCTCTTGATACGATGAGGTTCCAGTTATCTTGTCCAATTAAAAGCTTGGGTGACGCGTGTTGATACATTATCTGATCTTTGATGTCAATCAGATGTTCGCAGTCTTCCAAGTGATGATTGTAAACTGTCTCTGGCGTAAAACTTAGTCTGTCGACAGTCCGCGCGGCTTCTATTTCATATTCTTCGTCCGCGTACTTTCCTCTGATACGGAGATTGACGACTTTGCTGTTTTCATGCTTCATCTCGTTGCCGATCCCTTGAATCCACATGGGGTTTTCAGGTCCATCTACTCCTATGACGTCAGCTATTGTTGCGTCCAGCAAGGTAACAGTACTTCCTTCATCTAATAGAGCATATGTTTCAATGCTGGTGTGCGGCCCCTTTATGATTACGGGCGCTATTTTCAGGTAGGCACGTCGACGGTCGCCTGGTTTTGCAGATGATGTGACTTCCACTGCTGATGTAGCCATTTCTTTCTTCTCGGGTTCACTTGTGCTATTCTGTTCTTTGTCATGGTGTAGTAGTTTATGATGCTTCATGGTACATCCATGTTTTCCACACGGTGGTGCTCTGCATTGAAGTCGACGGTGTTTACTTCGAAGACAGCGATAGCAAATGTTATTCTTCTTGGCCACTTCCCATCTGGTGTTAGTGTCGAGAGTAGAGAATTGCTTGCATTCAGTTAACTTATGTTCTTGCTTGCACTGCGGGCACTGATCATCTGATGCGGTTCGTTTCCCCGTAGCAAACGTGCGTTCTAACTTCTTGTTCCTCCGGTCTCTTTCCCAGACTTCATCAGTAACCGTTTCTGGTAGGGCGTAGGCACCGCACTTATCTGCTTCTTCATTCAGGAACGTGGATATCTTCTTTAATTCTGGAGTATCCTCTTTCTTTGTAGCTGCGTAGTCATACCACTTACTTTTCAATATAGGAGTGAGTTTTTCAGTGATTACTCGCGCCATCTCAGGACTGTGTAGGTATTGTGTCCTCTTCAGTGCTTCTATAGTGCCCACTATGTTTGCTATTCGTCCGGCAAAGATACACAATTCTCGAGGATTATCGGTGACTCGGCTCAACGACTTAAGTTTCTCCATTTCAACATGAATGAGTGCCTCTGGCCTTCCAAATCTTCTTTCCAACGCTGCTAAGACGACTACTGGATCTGGTTGGCTTAATAGAAGACAGCCGACGGCTTCTTTTGCTGACCCGCGCAGGCTCCGACGTATACGTGCTATGTTTTCATTTTGAGAGAAATACTTGTGCGTCTCTTCATACGCTGCCTTGAAACTGAGCCAGTCTGTACTGCTTCCATTGAAAAACGGCAGCTCTTGAATATATTTAGGCGGTTCTCTCGTGCTTCTTACCGCTTGGGAGAGCGCAGTGGCTAGAGTTGACACGTCTATCAATGACTGGTTTGTTTTCAAACAATTTTCTTGTTCTTTCTTTATTTCTACGGCGTGTTCTTGCTTCTTCTCAGCCTCTTCTTGATGAGTTTCCTTATATGCTGGCTGTGGTCGATCCGTTTCTATTTCTTTCAGCCATGTGCTGATGCGGACTGAGGCCAGGTCATCTTCTAATTCTTCTTCTTCTGAGACATCTGCTTCTGCTTGAAGACGTTGGATTCGTAGCTTTTGTAACTCTGTTTCAGCTACTATCTGTGCCTGCTTAAGATTTAGTTCGGCTAGTCGCTCTTTCGCTTCCAACTCCGCGAGGAGTCTCTTGCGGGAAGCTACGGAGCGATGTGACCGAGTATCTGCAGGCCTTAGTGTACGCTGCGAGGTCTGATCCTTCTGGGACGCAGCACTAGTTTCTTCTTTTGAAGTGGTTGCGTCAGTGGCCGTTGAAACACTAGTTCCGCTACTCGTACCTGATGTCTCGATAGCGGTGTTCGACGTGCCGCTGGCAGATGAGTTCCCAGTCGAGGCCTCTTCTGCGGCCTTATGTATGCTCAGCTCTTCCTGCCGGCGTTTTGCTCGTTCTCCATCCATACTACGAGTTAACACCATCTTTTTGACGCGGCTCCGCAATCCGGCGACGAAGGACCAATAATATTCAGGATCGCCTGAACGCCGTAAATAAAACGCGCAGTATGTACTTGTTTTGGAGGCAAACGGTGGCGAGGACTAATGGGGAACTTGGCACTACTTATTCACTTGTTTACTGTATGACGACTGGAACTGAACTGAACGCAAGGGATAGTTGCCCTATATTTATATTCGTGCCACTTTGCTGGCCAGTGATCCTTTTTTGCTGGCCCGCGATCCATTTCCTCACCCCCGATACCATTCATTTATTATATTTCCTAATACATAAGCCTTGAGCTGGCGAGTCTTTTATTTTCTTAAAGTAATATCTTAAACCTACTTAATAACATACAGATCTTACCTCCGAGACGTTCTATTTCGTTATGACGTGAAAAACAAGTTCGCGCCATATTTATATGGCCCCGTCCCCCGCCTCAGTACTATAAATATATGCGGTCGGGCCGCAAACTTGTTCATTCGTTTTACGGACGTCGCAGAGGTAATATGATGAAAAACACTATGATATCTTATTCTAACAAGGTAAATACACTCATATCTATACATCTAATTAGCATAGAAACATAAATAATGACGATATATCGTTTTAACTATACGATTTCTACTAGTTATTACATATCAATTTACAAATCATAGCTAACTTATATTAAAACATTCTTATTCCTTACTTTATGAATCACATGATAATAATTTTACAGCTATAAACATAAATAAAAAATAGAAAACAGTAATAGAGTGTAAAACATGTACATACGCAATACTAATCTTATGTTTGATCTACGAATCTTATGTTGTATTCGTTCGCAAGAGTTTCTTGATAAATCGCCCGTATCACTACTTGCGCCCATGAGCGAAGTGATGTCAGGGCGTCGTGCACACATAGCTTGTTTACTACTTTGGCTTGCAGTTATACCCTATGTATAGCTTATAAAACACTTGAAGTGGTAATCACTGCTACAATAGCACTGTTCTAACTCTTAATAATCACTCATTTATCACTCTCTATAACCATTAATAATCACTCATATAACACTCTCTATAACCATTAAGTCGCTCTAAGCTCTAACATGAACAGGCCCAAACCAGGGTTATAAGAGAGATACAGAACGCTTTATCACCCAATTGTTAGTGCCTTTACAGAACCTTGGGTTCTTAAAATTCTCCTAAGCAGCTCATGTAGCACTTATTCTTATAACCAAAATGTTAGTTGGGAAGCTACGGGCCATGAGGATGCAACCCTTAGCTGAATACTTGCTATACTTGCGGTTATTCACACAATATATAGGGGTAGGTATTGAGGGCTTACCAATAAAGTCACAATAAAACACTATTTAACTTGTTCACTATGCACTTAGCGATTTGAAGGGTGAAATTCGCGACTATATTATTCTACATTTAGGTATAAATTCGAAATATCTTGCAAATGACTACAAATTTAATAAACTTCCTATGTTACTATTGTACGGCGTAACTGTACCGTATCGACACCCAAAAAATCACCGTGTGTGATGAAGTTTATTAACACTAATTTTCACTATGTCTATCCTAGAATTTAGGCTATATCTAGGCTTAGGTCTATGTGAGTAGGGGTTGTCGTACCTTTATGGATAGCCCTCGGTAAGCTCCATACAGCGGAGACGAATTCACCCCTTCATCCCCCTCCATGTAGGGGTGGGATGCCGAAAACTATACAAAACTATTGTAGGCACGAAGCTATTACCTACTTGGGGTGAATTTACCGTAAAACTATGCTAGGAGGGCTATGCAGCTATATGTATCTCTATAGATACGACAACCCTCTACAAAACTACATATGTTTCAACCCTGTCACTCAAGGGGTTGCAACTATATAAGCGTATATATTTCAGGGGGATAAAAATAAACAGTTTTATTAAATCCTTAATTACGGCTTTATGCCTGCATACACTATAAACATCTATATATCCCCTGAAAGGATTTTTCAAGGCGGTTCTGTTTCAGACATTTAGAAGTCTAGAATCTAGACTTGTATTTTCGGGAAAGGAAGAGGGTAGATGCAAAGTGTTTTATTTTTGTGCATACCTTCACCAGGGCTATTTATCAAAAACTATTGACCAATCACGTACCAGCACCCTCCTGCTCTGTGATTGGTCAGTGTCGCTTTTAGCTATGCGACTACCTTTGACCTAATATTTCAAGTCTCAAATTACCAAGCCCTTTCTATTTACCTATGTATGTCTGTCTGTGTGTGTATATACCTCGATTACCTTATATACCACCGATCACCTTTATATACCTTTATATACCTTGATTACCTTTATATACCTTCGATTACCAGGGTTACCATGTGTTTACTGTTATGTGTAAGGGATAGGATACCCTACCTAACTATATTCTATTTACTTGGAAGAAATAAAGGCTCCAAGGGCTTATATACTGCCTCTTGAGAGCAAACGACTGCAACGAATGTGTTTTATTTCAATAACAAACTATGTATCAACTATAGCTACCTATAACTATCTATACTATGCAGCTTTATTTGTTACAGCATTCTATGTACTAACTAACTACCTATAACTACCTATACTATGTAGTCGCGGTTTTATTTATTTGCAACATTCTATGTACTACTATAGCTACCTATAACTATCTATACTATGTAGCTAAGACGCATCGTCGCGAACAATAACTGACGTCATTTTGGTGTATTGTATGTGTTCGATGTAGACACGAACAATCCTAAAGTCCCTTTCAATCTATACTAATATTATAAAGAGGAAAGATTTGTATTATCGTTTGTAACGAATAAACTCAAAAACCGACCGATTTCAAAAAATCTATCACCATTAGAAAGCTACATTCACCCTGAGTAACACAGGCTATATTTCATCCCCGTATTCGCACGGGAACGGGAACTACGCGAGTGAAATCGCGGGGCGTTGCTAGTCTGTAATATTTTAAAACTTACATATTATCAGAAATTGCAACCAATTATTGAATTATTGATAGGATAGGACTCCGTTAATTTGCCGCACCCTGTACATTGATGTTGCTTAAATCTGTCCGATAGTCCAACTATCGTAGTATTGTATTGTATTCATAGTCACGGATTGTCTAGATATGGACGGATTTCATACGATACGTAGTAGGTATTTACGTACCTTCATACATTACTTACTTTTTACTTTATTCATTGTGTCACCCTATGTAATGTTTTCTTCATCAATATTTTCTGTAACTTATATGGTGTACATAATAAAGAGTATTCTATTCTATCCTATTCTACATTTTGTACTATATAATTATAAACACGAGAGTTGTCTGCATGTTTGGTAATTAAAGCACTAAACGATAAATGATATTCTTTATGTAAGTATGTTAAACGCGTCCAATTTTTTGGTCATTTTAAGCTAGATGAGGCAGGTGTTTCCTAGCTGGCTAGCCTTAGAAGAAACTCCGAAACAAACTCAGAGATCAAAGTCTCTTTTAAAGTGCTTACAATTTGTACTGGTCAAATCATATGAGAACCATGTAGGTTAATGTTTGAGGTAGCCCTTTGAGGATTGAGGAATAAGAGTATAATCTTGAATGAAGACATATTGTGTAGTCACCTAGTTTGGTACTTATAGAAATTCATTTCTTGTCGTTAGTATATAAGCATAATAAGCCTTTTTAATGTTGTTCCCACTGCTGAGACTCAGGCCTCCTCTCTTGGAGATGGAATGGTATGGCAATCCACCACGCGGGCCCAGTGCGGGTTGGTGAATGTCACATGTCTTCGAGTTTTGGTGGATTTTTGGTGCCGGTTTCCTCACGATGTTTTTCTTCACTGTTTTGAGAGCGGTGGTGATTAAATTAATTACACAAAGCAATGTTGCCTGGCTGTGTTTGAACCCGCGACCTACAATTCGTAAGTCGGGGCCGTTACCACTCGGCCACCACAGCTCGTTATAACAGTTGTTTGTATGTCCTGATACTTTTCCCGTTGCATTTTGTATGGATAATCTTCAGCACTTGGGTATATCTAGTCTCCCTAATTTACGAATCTTTCCATTGCACTGTGGTTGGTGGTAAGAAAATCCAATTGTGGATGAAAGTTGTCTTTTTTTTAATACATGAGCTGTATTTGTCTGCAACGAAAACTAAATCACCGAACCGATTTTGATAAAGAACAATGCCCACATATTAGAACAACCTTGGCCTACAGTGAACACTGATAAATAGTTTATGGAATTATAGTTTAAGTTATTATGAACACCTTCTAGAACATACCAGTTAAGAAAATAAGTCGCCATTTGGAAATAAAACAGTTTTTATTTTTTCAAAACATTCATTTTTTCACAGTCACGAACTCATCCTACACACTTTCAACCACTTTCGAATGGAAAGTATATCATTTGAACACAATAATTATTGATTTCAACGTTATTAACTCATTTTAACCTTATGAATAATAGGAATCTTCTTTAAGTGTAAACTGCTATAGCTCCTTTTATACTTGTTTGACACTTTGACAGGCTGGGAGCAAGCTTGAGTAGGTAGTTTAATGTCAAATCTATCATTTGTCAAAGGCTAATATGGCCATATTTAAAAAGAAATATCGATTAGTTGCATTGGATTTTGGTCTTTATCAATTTAATTTATATCTAACTACGGCAAAGCCAAACAGTGATTTTATCATTATAAAGTATAGTATCTCTGGTCTGAGGTATTTATGAACATAATTGGTCTAAAAGTCGAGTGGGTTTCATTAAAAAAAAACTAAAATTGCTGCCAGTTTTCTCAGATTAAAAAACTGAAACCTGACTAACGTTTAGTTTTTCCGTAATCGATTAGATTTATTAAATAATATATGATTTTAAATTAAATTGACCATAAAATGGCAACCCCAAACTTCACGTGAAAATAAAAGTTGCGTAATAATAAGTAAAATGACTTATTTATTTGTTATGATCACGGCGTCTTAGTTTGAGATAAAGCTTTGATGGATAATTCCTATTTAAAATACTTATATTTTTTTGTTATCTTTCTAAACGTGTCTGAGGTGGGCCATATCTGGGCATCCTTCTTTCGCTTCAAAGATATATGCGTCTCTGGAGACGGTAATATGAATTCCATCGCGTTAAAGTAGCCTTTAACGCGAGCGAAACCGCGTGTAAAAGCTGGTCTAGTATAAGAAAAGGACTGGATAAATCATCAGTAAATTAAAAAAATATTCGTAGAAATCAAACAGGATAACACAGCTATTTTCTAATACCACTCCAATTCTTTGTTTCTAGTCAGCAACACAGTACGTCGGTTGTTTGTCAGGAGTTCTGTAATATAGTGACGTTCAAGGAAATTGCATCAAAGCATAGGGTGGCTTTAAAATACATTTATTCATAAGTAAGGAGACAATGCGCAAATGTTATTTATCTTCTTCTTAGTCGATGCACTCTTGTCAGTGGTCGTGGTTATCATGGCAAGTCACGTCGAGCGCTGAGCTTGGTCATACAGCGCTATTATTCGCGGACTAGAGCTTATTTATAGCAAGATAATTAAAAATAAGTAGACTCGTAATTTTTGTTTTGCTGTTTCGAACAAAAATGATCATAGTCCTTTCGATACTTTTTTTTATGAATAGGAAATCATCAAATGTGTCTTATTGACGGAAATCAATTGACTTCTCCCGCTCTGGGCGGAGCGTAAGGGAGTGTCAGACTCTCACTGACTACCTAAAACCCATCCGTGTTCCTCCTAGTGCTTGGTGCTTGCCGCGTTCCAGGACCGCGCGGCGGTGTCTCATTTGATCAAATTCCGCAAGACTCCTTTCGATACTTAACGACGAGATAAGTGATGCAATTTATTCAAAACAAAAATGCATGCTATTTTTTTAGTTACATAAATGATCTTTTTTTTATTGCATGTAAGAAAAATGCGCACTATTTCCGAAGTAACGTGTGAATAGAAAAAATAAGTCAGTAAAAGAATGCAATAGTAAAGACATAAGCTTAAAAAAAAATGAAAACTGAATTATCACACACACATAAAAAAAAACAATAATATGTGATTTTTTATGGATGGGAAATCAGCAAATTGCTTCTTACGCTTTACGCGGAGCGGAAGGGAGTGTCAGACTCTTACTGACTGAAACCCATCTATGTTCCTCTGCGCCCTTTGCGTTTCAGGGCCGCGGTGACACTCGTTTGTTACTGGCTCGAAAAGAAAAGTTGTTGCAAAGAAGATTTAAAACTTAATAACAAGTTAGTCTAAGATTATGACCAGCCATCCTTTGTTGTACTTTAACGCAGTTTCTTTGAACGCCAGTGTATTAAAATACTTTGCTTCTATACAGTAACAAAGTACGGAAAAGTTTGTCGGAGTTGTGTCATATTTCTAGCGAAGTATTGAGGATCTATCAGTTGTTGCAGCGACGCGACTACAAGGAGAAATATTGCGGCGCTTGTTAAAAAGTGTACGCTGTGACAACGAAATATGGTTGTAAACTAGCGTAAACAAAATAAAGCTTGAGTTAGCGATTTATATTTTACTAGCTGTCGTATATTTAGTATCCATGGTTTCGTTCGAATTATTTTCAGAAAAAAAGTAGCTTGTAGTTTTCACCAGGGTTTATCTATATCTTTACCGAAAGTCACCAAAAGCGGTTCAGCGTTTTAGGCGTGATAGCATGACAATCAAACAGCTATCTTTGCCATTTATAATATTAATTAGGACTAGCTGTGCCCGCGTTCGCGTGTGCTTGGATATACTCGTATCTCAACCTATTAGCTTACTTCTTACTAAAATTGCGATAGTTTGGATGTTTGTTACTCTATCTTGACTACACGTTTGGCGCAGTGGTTGAGCGATTGGTTCGATTCCCACACGGAACAATTATTTGTATGACCTACAGATAGTTTTTCCGGGTCTGGCTGTTTGTGTATGTGAGATTGTATATATGTTTGTAATCGCACCAACGACACAGGAGAAATTCCTAGTGCAGGGCAACATTAAAAAAAAAACACGCCAGTACGACTAACGAATCTGGATGAAATTTTGTACAGTGATGGATTCTAGTCTAGAATAACGCATACATAGGATGCTTTGTATCCTGGGAGTATCTTACGATTTACATACAACCCCCCCCCCACCACAGGTAAACGTATCCATCACAGCGTACGTGATAAAAATTGGTGTAAACAATAAACAAACATGCGATTTCAGCAATCCCGAAAGATTTGCTATCATTTATTGAAGAGTTCCGTTACGTATCTCTGTTCTTCATCAGATTTTCTCCAAACTAGAAAGAGACCACGTTGAAATACTAAGATGCTCTTTCAAACCATCGTACACAATTTTATCAAGACAATTTTGACAAGAGGGAATGAGAACATGATCAATGTAGTCGAAGCCTACAACTATTTAACTCAAATACTAGTCGTCAGATCCCAATAAAAAATAAATAAATGGGAGCACATGACAAGCACCAGCTTTCGAATATAAAAAGAATCATCCGAATCGGTACACCCAGTACAAAGTTATGAGGTAACACAAACAAAAAAAAAAAGACGCAGTCCACTTGAGAACCTCCCCCTCTTTGGTCGTCGGTCAAAAATCGCTGAACATTTTCAGTTCAAAACACAAGACTCTAATAATCCCGAAACGAATAATTCTTGGCAACTACCCGCAAATCCGTTGGTACCACAGAGCATCGAAGCGCCTTAGCAGACACTGCTAGGCTAAACGGCACTGTGCAAAACTGTCCATATAAACCGAACGTGTACTGACACGTTTGGTTCACTTCAGTGATTAATTATTACTTATTATATACATATATTATACTATATAAAGTAATGCAGACACCTTTGGGATGGCTCAGCTAAATACCAACTTGCTGCACTTGACTCGGTGATACGCAGAGCTAAAAGGCTCATTGGTGACGAAAAACTGGTAAATGCCAAGCTTCACAGCCTGGGTCATCGCCGTAAGGTCGCCTGCTTGTCAGTCTTCTACAGATTGCACTTCGGCGAGTGTGCCCATGTACTCCACGTCCTCATCCCACCGGCCCTCTTCTACCATAGGACATCTAGACGCACTGTAGGTTACTATCCCTACCTTGTAGCTATTCGACCAATTCGCACCAAGCATTTTCAATCATCTTTTATAATGCGCACAGCAAAGGAGTGAAACTCTCTGCCTGCGTCTGTGTTTCCGAACGCATTCAACCCAAATTTCTTCAAAGTTAGAGTGAACAGGCTTCTTCTGGGTAAGCTCATTCCATCGTAGACTTTGTCTCTGTCATCTGTGACCTAGACTAGAGTCAAGAGCAAATCCTATTCACAATAAAAAAATAAATAAATGGACAGCCCATGATAATTTTATGCTGGCTATGAATGTGACACATAAGTTTTAGCTAAAAATGCTAAGTTTCTAACTTATAGGCGTTCAAATACAAGTTGCAATATAATTTCAGTGACATTCATTGTCAAAAACTCTAAAATCTAGGTAAATCAGTGGTGATTTTTTTATTAGTAACTAGCAGCGCCCCGCGGTTTCATCCGCATAGTTTCCATTCCTGTGGGAATACGGAGATAAAATAGAGGAGGGAGGAAAGATTTGATTGTTCGTTTGCATTAAATAAGCTTCAAAACTGCTGAGCCGATTTGAAAAATTATTTCACTGTTGAGAAGCTACAATTTTCCCGGGTGGCATAGGCTATTTTGTCCCCGTATTTCCACGGGAACTACGTGGGTGAAACCGCGGGAGTTTGAATTAATTTCCGAAAGACAAAAATATACGAAAACCATGGTTAGCGGCAACACGTTGTAAATACTTTATAGCAAAGTCAGTGCTTGCATTTATGCCTTTAAATTTTTCAGTTACTGGAGTGAATAAATATTTGAGTGTACTATTGCTTTCAGTGTAACCAGTTTTAAACTACAAAATTTATTATTTTCGTTTTGTAAAGCTTGAAATAAGAAAAGTTAGTGAAAATACATAAATTAAAATCGAATTGAATGGGTTTAGATTTGATTAAGTAATATAATTATCTTTCTTATCTAACACCAAATATTTATTTTTTCCCCTCCAAACTCGCACCACGTTCTCGAAGCAGTTTGTTTAGGTCATCTGCTCGTACTTACAATGTCCATAGGATGCCATAATATGTACTTATATGAGGATAATATTTCGTGGTTTCATTTTCGATATAAATAAACAGGTAGTCCTTTCACCTACAAGGCAACACTCGCACGCTTTTTAAAGTTATTTATAGATTAACAAATCGATTTCTTTTCAAATAATAATCGATTAAAGTATCGACTCGTCTACCCCTCACTATACAGTGACAGTAACCTCATTCTTTTTCCGTGCGAGGCAACGAGTGCACGCGCTCCTACCTTCAATTGTTAAGTTCCTTGTTAGAATTTTAAAAAACGGGAATCCTTTGAATTCACGATGCCTAAAAGGTCCTATGAAGAACGAATTGATTATTATATGAAAAAGATGGAAAAATTACGGGATAAACACCGTCATAAACGACGGCGTCAAGAAGAATTTTTCTCAGGTTCGGACGACGATAACCAACAAGGTTAGTTAATATTAATCTCTGTTACTTCTACCTACCGTACACGTACTGGTCAAAGTGATAGTCGTGATACTGGTAATTTGCCATAGATTCAATCTTGAACGCGGCAAACTTTTTACCCGCCATAGATTCTATAATCGAACGAGGCGTTACAAACAAATTGGTAATAGATTCAAATTTAGAACTGTTACTTTTTACCGTACCTCATACCCACATAATTTATAGTTGAGTTACGTTGACTATTTTTCTCTGTAGGAGATGAAACAGTGACGTGGGATTTATCACAAACACCTATAGAAACTGAACCGCAACCTTGCCTTACGTCTGAAGACACAGTCGTTTTACCTGACCCCGCCGGGCCCCCGCCTGACACTTTGCTGGAGCCCGTTTTGACTCAACAGGACGATTTGAAGTCGTTACCACCGGCGCCGCCGCCGCCGGTGGAACATCCTGAACCTCCATTGGATCCAGAGATCCTGTCCGCCCTTGGCGAAGCAACTGACGAAGGACCTATATGGGGCTAGGAAATACATAACAACTTAACCAAATTATGGTTACCATTACTCAAAAAGGGAATGGTTAAAGAAATGAGAGACAAAATATTAAAACAGTATCTCATACCCAGTAATTGTACCTTACTTCAAGCGCCAAAATTAAACATTGAGATCTCAGCCGCAGTCCCAGAAATGGTAAGGTTACGTGACAAAAAAGTTGAGTCATCTCAACAACAATTAGGTGCAGGCATTACTGCTATTAGCAAGGCGATGACGTCATTAATAGCCAGCGATAACAAGATCGAAGCGATCAAAACACTCAGTGATGGCTGTCGCATTTTATGCGATTTACATAATTCCGAAACCCAGGCTCGGATTAAAATGATCACACCCGGGCTAGCGAAGCCTTTCCTCAATGTCATACAGGACAGCGAGCGAGATGAGACGTTGTTCGGTTCCACTTTACCGGATAAAATAAAGGCGTCCAAAACCATTGAAAAGCAGGGTCTACAGATAAAGAAAACTGGTCCACCACCTGTAAAAGGTAATGCTCAGTCCCAGAACACAATGTCTGCGCGCCATCAGTTTCAGGGAAACTGGACAAGACCTTCTCGTTACCCAACGAACAGGGGGGGGCGAGGGGGTCAGAGGAGATTCCCCACGTTAGCGCGTCGATCAGCAGCGGCGACGGCGATAGCGACGTCGCAAACCAAGACGAACCAGAACCGGTCACGTGCCCCTGCACGCCAGTAACACAGGTATGTACATGCAGGTAGGGTACAGCATTTCTATAATTGTTGGACCCACATTACTAATAATACCAGTATTCTTAATTGGATCATGAACGGAATACCTATTCCGTTTATAGGCGAGCCAGTCCAAACCCTTATCCCTCGAATTAAGTGGTCATTGAGGGAAAAATGTGACATGTCATTAGCTATCGAGAATTTAACTGAATTAGGTGCTATTTCACAGGTTGAGCCCAGGTCAGACCAGTTTATTTCTAGTACATTCTTAGCTCCAAAGCCCAACGGTGGCAAAAGGTTTATTCTAAATTTAAAATCTTTGAATCGATTTATACCTAAAACTCATTTTAAAATGGAGGATAGTAGGACTGCCTGTAAGTTAGTACAATCAAACTGGTACATGGCGACCGTAGATATGAAGGAAGCGTACCTACTTATCCCTGTTGCTGAACAATTTCGTAAATACCTTCGATTTCATTATATCGTGAAAGACTCAAACGAAACAATAACTTATGAGTTTAACGCATTACCCTATGGACTTGCCATAGCTCCTAGGTGTTTTACTAAGATTGTCAGAGAGGTGGTAGGTTTTTTACGTAGTCGCGGATTTCTATCAGTGTCTTATTTAGACGATCTGCTTTGTTTAGGGAGCAGTTACGAAGAATGCCTTCTTAATGTAAAGAAAACGGTTTCATTACTAGAATGTCTGGGGTTCGTAATAAATTACGAAAAAAGCAATTTGCAACCTCAAACAAATTGCAAATTTTTAGGATTCATTTATGACACCACTGATATGACATTATCGTTACCTTTAGACAAACGCAACAAGATAGCCTGTTTAGTACAAAAGTATTCTAAATTACCCACAACTTCAATAAGAAATTTCTCCCAACTGATAGGAGTTATCGTAGCAGCGTGCCCAGCTGTGCGTTACGGTTGGTTGTATACAAAAATATTAGAAAGATATAAATATTTATTTCTACAACAACATGGTACATTCGACGCAAAAGTTAAACTTCCCCATAACATCTTAATTGATTTGAACTGGTGGTCTCAAAATATTTACAAAGCAAATAACCTAATAAAGCCCCAAAACTATGCGCGGGAAATTTATACTGATGCATCACGCACGGGCTGGGGAGCATTTAGTAACGGGGTACGAGTTAACGGTGCTTGGAAAGAAAGTGAAATCCATTTTCATATTAATTACTTGGAATTACTAGCTGTATTTTTTGCCCTTAAATGTTTTGCTCGGGACCTAACTGGCTGTGCTATTTTACTACGTGTGGATAACACTACCGCGATAAGTTATATAAACCGCATGGGCGGTATTCAATTCCCACACTTAAGTTCACTTTCTCGTGATATTTGGCAATGGTGTGAGGTGCGAAAGCTGTGGTTATTCGCTTCGTACATAAATACCAAAGACAATGTCGAGGCTGACGAAGAGTCACGCAGGGTGAACCCCGACGTCGAATGGGAGTTATCACAACCTGCATTTGAATATATTGTTAAACAATTAGGTCAACCAGAGATTGATTTATTCGCCTCTCGCATCAATGCCAAGTGTCACGAATATGTTTCCTGGAAACAGGACCCAGATGCAATAGCCGTCGACGCATTTACTATAAGTTGGAACCCAAAATTATTTTATGCTTTCCCACCATTCTCTATGATAGTAAATTGCATACAAAAAATTATATTGGATAAGGCTACCGGCATCTTGGTTTTCCCGTTGTGGCCTGCACAAGCATGGTATCCCATACAACAACACCCGCTCCACCAGACGCTTTCCCTGGGAGCAGCGCTGCTCTCAGGCTCGCGTTCTCCCGCCGCGGTATGCCGCCAGCCGCCTTACGCTTGATGCTCGCCTCACTAGCAGAAGGGACACTAAAGCAATATAGTGTGTGTTACAAGTCATGGTGGCAGTACTGTAAGGACAATAATTGTAATGTGTTCGAGAGTTCCATCCCTCACATAGTCAATTTTTTAACTGAACAGTATGATAAGGGTGCGTCTTACGGCACAATTAATAGCCACCGTTCAGCGTTATCTTTGCTCATAGGAAACAATATAGCATCAGACGAGGGCGTCAAACGCCTTCTTAAAGGGATATTCAAACTGAGACCATCTTTACCCAAATACTCAACTACTTGGAATCCTAAAATAGTGCTGGACCATATCTCGGAATGGGTTCCACATACTCAGCTTAATTTAGAAAAAATAACTAAAAAACTTGTTGTTTTATTGGCTCTGTGCACTGCACACAGGGTGCAAACTTTTTCCTTAATAAAAATAAGTAATATTAAAATAAATTCAAACGGAATTGAGATTGTTATAACGGATATTATTAAAACTTCTGGGATAGGACGAGAGCAGCCGGTTTTGTATTTACCATATTTTCTAGAAAATCCTTTTATTTGTCCAGCCACAACGCTAGTCGACTATATGTCTGCAACGAAGGCATTAAGGCCTTCAGACACAGATCACCTCTTAATTACTGTGAAGCGTCCCTACAAGAACGCGACAGCACAGACTATAAGCAGGTGGATCAAACAGACATTGCTTGCGAGCGGCATTGACGTGTCAGTTTACGGCGCCCACAGCGCCCGCCATGCTGCCACGTCAACGGCGCGCGCGGCTGGACTAAGTCTTGATCTCATCCGAAAAACTGCCGGCTGGACTACGTCCTCTCAAGCCTTTGCAAAATTTTATAATCGGCCTATTGTAGAAAAATCTGATTTTGCAAAATCCGTTTGTTTACACAACCATACCCATGATTAATTATTAAGTATAATATCGATGGAACCAAGCGATTGTATGTACCTAAATATTTGCTGATTAATATAAGAAGCTTATGATTTGTGTTTTCTCGTGTTTGAATTGTTATAAGTATACCTATCCAAGAGGCATAAAACAAATGCAAAAATGTCACAGTCTCTGAACATCTACCTGTTTATTTATATCGAAAATGAAACCACGAAATATTATATATGATCAAACGAACTTCTTAAGTGAAGTTCGATCGATATAATATGAGTGGTTTCATTTGAAGATATAAATACCCAGCCCACCCAAAACCCAGTTCATTTTTACTATAACACGAGAGGACTTGAACCCAAGTCGCAACTCTAAAAGAATGAGGTTACTGTCACTGTATAGTGAGGGGTAGACGAGTCGATACTTTAATCGATTATTATTTGAAAAGAAATCGATTTGTTAATCTATAAATAACTTTAAAAAGCGTGCGAGTGTTGCCTTGTAGGTGAAAGGACTACCTGTTTATTTATATCTTCAAATGAAACCACTCATATTATATCGATCGAACTTCACTTAAGAAGTTCGTTTGATCATATATATTACCGTACAGGTTATTTTTTATACACGAACTAGCAACCCGCCCCGGCTTCGCACGGGTGCTATGCTGATACTAACTAAATCTCTACTATATTATGCATGCATTTTACATATAAACTTTCCGCTTGGATCACTCTATCCATTTAAACCGCATCAAAATCCATTGCCTAGTTATAAAGATCTAAGCATATGTACATATGGACAGACAGACAACGGGAAGCGACTTTGTTTTATACATATACTATGTAGTGATAATAATAAAACTATTGTATTTTAATATGTGTTTACAGATGATTTTTTACGAATAAAATATATTTAATTTATATTGGAAAAATAAGTATCGTCTCTAGTCAATTCCATGCTCTATGGTTGATACTCGCACACCAATCACATTTCGATTAAAAACCCTTCTATTCGGACCCGATTGCTCGGAGTTCGAAGTTCAAAACGTAACGGACTTTTTTGTTTCTCGTTCGATCATATCATTGGTGCGCTGATACTTTTGAATGTCAAAGGGAGTTTTGTAACCGAAAACTGATGAGTATCACGTTGTATTAAATATACGAGTAGAAAAGTCGAAGTTTGCAATTGGTTGATATTCACAGTCTTTGCAGAATAAAATAAAAATTAATTGTGATGTGATGAAAAATAGGACGGCATGGGTAGTATGTGAAAAAAATATTCGCGGCCGTTGACCTCGTAGTCATTATTTGGTGTTTGTTACATGACTTTTAAAATTGAGTACCTATTTATGTAGTATTTTACACTATATTCAGAATAGGTGAAATGCCAATAAATAAGCCATTGATGCTTTCAAGGGCCCCCTTGGATACCGACACCAAATCAATTTAATACGGGCAGATATTCTGCTGACCTTTTAAAAATATCAGACCATAAAGATAAAGCTCTTAGGTCATAAACGAAACCGTTCGGAAACGGAACCAATGAGTTAACGCTTCCCAGTCGAAATCCGAATTCTAAAATTCGAACTTCTAAATTTAAAATTTGAAATTTACCGTTTATTGAATGCGATATTTTTGCGCCCGGATTAGCTTTTGTGGATTTCAAAATGGCTTCTTTCCCTTTTAGATTGGCTTTTCGGTTGTAAATCTAGTAGATTGATTATGCTTGATATAATAATATGTTTTTTTTTTGTTTTCCTATATACTGGAATCATGGAACGTGAAACTTTAAAAGGCTTATTGTTTGCAAAGTTCCGTATTCTGCTCTTAGAAAATAGACTAATTGGAAGCAAGTGCAGATTGATCATTTTATGTGCAAATGGTACTTGAAACTTGATGGGTGCCAAAATATTGGAGAACTTTGACATTATTTTTGATTTTTGAACTTTGTGCCACAGATTTTGACTGTCAAAAAAGGACATTATATGATACATAGATAAAACAGAAACCAGGAAACGTTGTAATTCAAAGGGAGGGTAGAAGAAAATTCGTATTTTTCGTAAAGGAACTTGATACAAAGTCCCAACCATCTACTTGGATTGTTTTCAATACTCACAGTTTACTGTCAAACGCTATAAAACTACTAATATACGGACATACAAGCTTTATAACATAAACATAAAATACAATGTACATTCGCGATACAAATAGATTCGTCACGTTAGGTCTATTTCTACTCTATTGTTTTACCGAGTCAATATTAACAAAAAATAAAATGTCCTTTTTTAGTCTTTGGCAAATGAGCCGATGTCGACTATTATGCCAGTATCATATAGCATTACACTTTTATTTGTAACTAGCAGCGCCTCGCGGTTTTACCAGCGTATGTCCCGTTCCCGTGGGAATATGGGGATAAAATATAGCCTATGTTACTCAGGGTGAATGTAGCTTTCTAATGGTGAAAGAATTTTTGAAATCGGTCCAGTAGTTTTTGAGTTTATTCGTTACATACAAAAATACAAATCTTTCCTCTTTATAATATTAGTATTAGTATAGACAAAAATAACGCATATAATGCAAATAAAACAGATTGGATTTATTTTGGACTTTTTTTTTAAATGGACTGTTTACTGCGGTTTTATTGTTATCAAGACATTGTTGGGTATGTTACGTAGCTTCAAAATGTATCCTATACTTGATGTAAGAAATAATTTGAAATCCGACGAAGGTATAAACGTTTCGACTGTACATACGTCATACATATATTTGTATTTAGAACGCCGCCATTAATATTGTTGAACGAAAAACTTTCTAACGGTACAAAGCGTTGCAAATTCAAATTTGTATTCGGAACCGACGAATTGGTTTATGTTCCGTTCTATTGGAATACTTGAAGTGACTATCGGGTCTGATAGGCCTCGGAAATATGGGCGATGCTGGTCGGGCTAAAGTAAGTATCGATTTTAGAAAGAATTTTTGGGATAAGGAAGTTTTTGTATGAGTATTGCTGAACTACAACATAACAGTGTGTATACTCAATACTCAAAGCATTAATTTCAATAAAACCCTTTACAGGCACTTTTGAATTGTCAAGTCGAAAGAGGTGAAGCTATCTGCACGTTCCAAAGCGTAGATCTCCATGGAGAAGAACGTGCAAGAAACTCCACGGACACTCTTTTATATCATGTTCTATATTACAAACTTTTATTACATCCTTTGGTGCTCATGTGAGGACAATGCAAAGAAAAAAAAAGGAAACCATAAAACAATTCAAAGTATAAAGATTAAAACAAGTCAGTGGCAGTTAAGAGGTGACCAGTCTCAACCGACGGCGCCCGTTCACGAACATAACGCGTGTATCGGCACCATTTAGCTCAACCATTTTGAAGGGAACCGAATGATCCAACACACACGCCACCATCAGCGAAACATTTAAGCGAACATGACATACTCTCAACTGCCATTTTAGTTCAAGTCACAAAGTGAACTATAAGGTATCACATGTAAATGGCTCCATGGTATATTATACCTACCTACAGCTTTTTTTGATAAGTTCAGTAGAAATAGGTACCGAGTGATTAGGGATTTGAAGAACCTACTCATACAAGATTTGAAGAGGAAAACTTCCTGAACTAAGTAGACTCATTGATCGCAAGGAAGGTTTTCAGGCCAGATCTCTTCAATTGAGCCGTTCTATTTTCAGTCGGGAATAAAATACGGTTCGAATATAAGATACTAATTAGCCCCGCGGCCTCGGTACCGCGGTTTTTTTCACGAACATCGTGTATTTATGCGGGGTTTAAATAGTATGATATTAATCAGCGATGGTTAAGTTTTTTATTAGTAAAAGAATCCATGAATTTACAGGAAGAGAAAGCATGGTCAATATTTCCTTTTTTTACAATTCAAGCTTCTAATTTATTATTAAATTTAAATTTATTTTTACATTAAGTAAAAAAATTAGACCTCACTCGCTTGCTGAACCCAGTTAAAAAATTTAAATTAATTTTACTTTTCAATTTGACCCAAAAACTACTTGTGGGGTAATTTTCTGTCCGTTTTTTTTTTCTTTAATTTTTACAACTCCAGTTAAGAACAGCCTCTAAAATCACATTAACCACGACTAAAACTAACGCTCCGTTTCATACAGAAACCCTGAAAGTATCTACAAGTAACGGATATGAGAACGTATACAAGCCATAAGGAAAAGGGAGAGTTATTTCGTAACAGTAACATAATATTCAGTAATAAATTCTAGTCGAGTTTGGCTGTCACGGGCAGGAAAATCTTTATGTGCATTCATTAGTTTACACTAACAAAGAAAGAAAGAAATGAATAAATAAAGAAAGAAAGAAATATATAAATAAAGAAAGAAAAAATATTTAGGACTCGCACAAAACAAACAAAAAAAAAATTAAATAAATAAAAAAGTTTGTTCGAAAGAGTCTCGGCGGCCCTGGAACGCAGAGCATTAGGAGGAACACGTATGGGTTTTAGTCAGTAAGAGTCTGACAATCCTTTCCCCTCCGTCCAGAGCGGAAGAAATCATTTGATGATTTCCCATACATAAAAAAAGATCAAAATCAATAACTGAAATAATGAAAGTACATTTTACTCATAATATCGGACAACGTTTACTAGAGAACTAATTTTATCGTGACAAACAAAGTAGTTTTTAGTGTTTTTTATTTGGAATTCGCTTGGATTTTTTTTCTAATGTATTTTATTTTTCTCTTTTTAGAGCTACCCTACTGTGTATCTCCGAAATTCTGCATCAGATCTTTTGAAATAAACCTCTTTTGTATTAAAAAAAAAAAATGCTAATTTTTATCCGACGGATTTAAGTCATAACATACATTAAAAAAAAAACATCCGAATTGTTAACCTCCTCCTTTTTGAAGTCGGAAAAAATACCTTTGCCAAGTAATCTATCTATACAAATATTATAAAGAGGAATGATTTGTATTTTTGTATGTAACGAACAAACTCAAAAACTACTGGACCGATTTCAAAAATTCTTTCACCATTAGAAAGCTACATTTATCCTGAGTAACATAAGCTATATTTTATCCCCATATTCCCACGGGAACGGGAACTACGTGGGTAAAACCATGGGGCGCTGCTAGTACTTAATATAATATGGTATGTACGCAAGTTTGACAGCGACATACCGATTTTTTTTTGTTGCTATGAATTGAGTTAAACATTTTACTTTAAAAACAATACAAAACATATTTCGAATAAAAAATCTATACTAATCCATTCTGTATTCATATTATAAAGAGGAAAGATTTGATTGTTTGTTTGAATTGAATAGGCTCCGAAATCACTGAGCTGATTTGAAAAATTCTTTCATTGTTGGGAAGCTACACTATACTCGGGTGACATAGGAACGGGAACTACGTGGGTAAAACCACGGGGCGCTGCTAGTACTTAATATAATATGGTATGTACGCAAGTTTGACAGCGACATACCGAAGTCAGTTCTCAGTACAAGTCTATCAAGACATATACCTCTGTTTATAGAAATTTTGCCATCTCTCCGCATTATTGGAATATTTCGACGGCTCTACATTTGGTATATCTAGAGTGTGTTGATGAATTGATGCTGGTAGCATGAATAGCTTCCTATAGGTAGATATAACAAACACTAGGAAGTGGTGACGGGTGGGCGTTTTGGGGGACTGTCTTTATGTAAAATTTGACGTTCAAAAAGTGCTGGCTCTCAGCCTAGTTTGAATAAATGACTTTTGATTTTAAACATATACCTAATTTGCGAAGGACCATTCGTTTAGCCAAGAAGTACCGTGTTACCCAGTTAATGGATTGTGGAGGTCTGGTAGGCAGCCGGTCTACGTTATATACTGGTATTCAGCTGAATCCAGTTTGACTGGAAGCTGACCCCAATATAGTTGGGAAAAGACCATGCATATGATGATTAGTCGTATCCATAAGCTGGTGAGTGATCAGATTTACATGTATGTAGAACGTATACTTTACTGTATCGTTGCAATGTAATATTCTTCTTCTTTGTATTTTTGTTTCTGTCCGAATAAATGATTTAGAAAGAAATAAGAAAACAAAGAAAAATGGTTTATTCCCCTTTCACCCCCCCCCCCTCACATGACATTAAATATTACAAACTGTTAGGCCTGCCTATGTCAGGGACGAGATCACTATGCATGAAGTCACTGTCACATGCCGCGGTCATACCATAGACAAAACAAATGTGACACTGACATTGTCATGAGTGGCGCGCGCGACCGAAATAGATAAGAATTTAAATGTACCAATGAGTGTTAAACTATGAAGTATATATGTCTAAGATAAAAAAATAAAACAAAAATTAAATTATATGCGACTACAAATATACCATCTTAAACAGAGTTGATACGTATTTAGTATTAATTCGATACGGTATAAAAATAAAAAGCAACAAAAATAAGTTTTTTTTTCGAACAGTCTAAATATCTTACAAATTAGAGTAAAACGCAACCACCCTTTTTAAATAAATTTAACTGATAGATACCTAGGTGACAAAGCGGCACCGTCGTTTGATTCTTAGTGACTTGCGTCAGAACGGCAACACGCATCGTAGGTTATACTCAGATTTATCGTTTTAATAGACGCCCCTATGCGTATAGACCACAGAAATATAAAATACAGGTATAGACATAATCAGCTGTTAGGAAATGTGCATCGTGTTCAAAAGGGGCAAAAACTTAAAAAAACATTTACGACTAAACTACTGCTCCTATTTAATTGACTTTTGGTACAGAGCTTGTAATGGTACCAAGTATATGCAGTTTAAAGAAAAGCCTCTGTGTCGTATCAACTTTGTATATAAAATTCTCGTGTTACAGTGTTTGTGGTTGAACTCCTCCGAAACGGCTCGACCGATTTTCGTGAAACTTAGCGTGCATATCGGCTAGGGTGGCGAATCGGACAATATCTATTTTTTATCCTCCTACATGTTAAGGGTGGTCCACCCCTAATTTTTTTATTATTTTATATGGCACAACGATGTTTGACGGGTCAGCTAGTAATATATAAAATAACAAGACATATGTAATCAATTCCATACAAATGCCATAGCCTAGTTCCCCCATCGGCCATTTATTTCACCCACCTCGTTACCTCTGACAGCGCTCTTACAAACATAACGTGGATGAATAATGGGACGGCAAGAAAGCCTAAAAGCGTTCCATGTTTCAGGTAAGTTATGGTGAGCCATGGTATGGGATTTGTGTTGAATGATTATCTACACTAATATTATAAAGAGGAAAGATTTGATTGTTTTTTGTTTGCATTCAAAGTCAATTCATTTATTTCAACTAGACCACTTTAAGGCACTTTTGAACGTCAAAACATTTTGAAAATAAAAATATTATAGTGACTCTATTTGTCCATTCGCAAAAAGTAGATTACTATGGAGAAGAACATCGTTGAAAAGGTTCCGAAACGCTTGACCGATTTGAAAAATTCTTTCACTGTTGGTAAGCTACACTATCTCCGGTGAACATAGGCTATATGATATCCCCATATTCCCACTGTGACGGGAACTACGCGGGTGAAACTGCGGGGCGATGCTAGTATTGTAAAAAAGAAAGTAAACTAGTAATCAACGGCACGTTTGACGCAGTGGTTGAGTAATTGGCTGCTGCGCTGCGTGTCGTGGGTTTGATTCCCGCACGGATCAAATATTTGTATGGCCTACAGATAGTTGTTCCGGGTCTGGCTGTTTGTGTATGTGAATTTATATGTTTGTAAACGCACCCAAGATACAGGAGAAATTCCTAGTGTGGGGCAACGTTTTTTATATAAAAAAAATATATACCAGTATAACAATAAAATTTAAAAGTTGGTCAGACTTCCGATTAAGCATAAACTTGAGATTCTTATAAAGCTTTTGAGACCACGCAATAGTATGGTAGTGTTGAGCTGATCTTAGCCGGAAGATGGCCCAAGGTCCTCCTTATCATAACTCGTCTTTAAGATCATTAAATGTTTAAATATAAAAAAAAATCGAGACTGGACTGGATGGTAGACCATCTTAACATTCCGACTTTTCTCTATGCCTCGGAAAGCACGTTAAGTCGTTGGTCCCGGCTCTCATTTGTAGATCTTTGGCAGTCGTTACGGATTGTCAGAAGCCAGAAAATCTAACTCCAGACTTGGCAAAAAGTACCGTGTTACCCAGTTAATGGGTTGTGGAGATCTTGCAGCCGCTCCACGTAAAATACTGATATTCAGCTGAATCCATATTAAGTGGAAGCTGACCCCAAAAAGCTAGGCAGATGATGATAAGATTGTTATTAAGTATATCACAACAGTTTGTACCAAACAACAATAAGTACAGCGTTCTCATTCACTTAATTATTATTAAGTGCTAAACAAATGAACGACGAATAAAACAAATGAGAACTGCTAAGTACATCTGAAAATGCTTAGCAACCTACATAATAAGTCCGTATGTGTGTTCATGGAGTAATATAAAGCTGGTACGTAACGTGCTCTGTGGTACAAAGCATTGGAAACCTGCCAGCTTGCCACTACCTGGGTTATAACAGCTCCTAGTCATATCATTACACCATTTTTTTTTCTTAGAGTGTCAGCAGAATAAGTCGTCTTTAATGACTATTTTTTCAACAATAACATGTTCCATTCATAATTATTGGTGGAAGAACTTGGCTTTAGAAGCGTATTTTAAAGTATGTGACTGTGTTTTTATTTATTTACCTATAATGAGTTAAGAAAGGGTTAAAAACTATTTTACGCACAAATTTCGACAAGTCGTAAGGTAGGTTTATAGTTCGATATATACTCAACTTCAAATTCTATAAGTATTCAGAAATAGCGGGTTCTTAAAGCATAGAGTGGTCAAATATATTTACAAATTAAGTCAAAAAATGCAATTCTCGTCCGGTAAAAATATATAAAACAAATACAAGCTCTTTCTTAATAACAGCTCGCTGCCCCACACAATAAATTCGTCCTGTATCGTGCGTTTTCAAACATACATATAAACTCACGAACAGGCTCAGAATAACTATCTGTAAGCCATACAAATATTTGTTCCGTGCGAGAAACGAACTCGCGGCACGCAGCGCAGCAGAAAATCGCTCAACCGCTACCCCAAACGTGTCGTTAATATTGTCAAAATTATTTGTAGTACACGACCCCAATAAGTCCGTACAACAATACGGTCTTCATTCCAAAGACTTACCCGGAAATCAAACATAAACAACGCTCAAACATCCTCGAACACAACACTAGCCACTAAACCCAAATAGTAATTGGTGTTACGCGAAAGTAATTTAATTCCCTTATCGCGCGCTGTTATCTGAAGCTTATCTTTAAGGTCGGCAATCCGAACGAGTGGTTCTTTCATAGTTCGGTCCCTAGTGCGATTCTTGGGGAGGATAATTGTAATTTCTTTGCGATAGTAATTAAGTGTGATTGTTATGTCCGTCAGTTCGTGGCTGAGTTGGTTGAACTTCAAGGTTAAGCCAGCCTTGCTGAGGTTGGGCCGGGGATTGTTGACCACCCTATACACATCGAGACTCTTCCGTGTCTCGAATAGTGCGCTGAGCAGTTGGTTCCAGCTGTCATTTTTAGATCTTTGTCACTCGTTACGGTTCGGCCGAAGTCTTGGCTTCGGACGAATGAGCGAGTACCAGTAACATGGTGCTCGGTTGTGGGAGGTCAGATGAGCAGTCGTTTTATGTAAATTACTGTTATAAAGTCTTCAGACCTTCTTCACATGCAAGAATATGTATAGATAATTATGCTGGAGTTAAATATCTTTGGATGTCGGCCTAAGGCTTTCAGCAATGATCCAACGAATTTACATATATGTCAACGGCTTTGCAATTATCCATATCCAGGGTTTACGAATGGCGAGGTATGGGCGGCTCGCCGTCCGATAGTAACCAGGCTCAGTTCGACGGCGCGTCGTGTTCCACGCGCGCTTCAAAGAGCTGTCAGCAAAGAAGACGGGGCCCCATAGGGTCAGTGCCTGCTAGGGTTGCGGAATTTGTTCGAAAGTGTCACCGCGGACTTCTAACGCAAAGGGCACTAGAAGGTCAGTAAGAGTCTGACACTCCCTTCCACTCCACCCAGAGCGGGAGAAGTGATGATTAAATTTAATGATTTCCCATCCAGAAAAAAGGGTTTGCAATTACGTGACCCACAAAAACTATTTCAATGCATTGCAAAGTAAGTTGACTGGGTCACAAAGCATAACGGCGGACGAGAAATTTCATCTTGTTCAAATAATTCCGGCCTACTTTGTATCATCACTAAAGACGCTCCTTTCAAATGGACATTACTAAATTACGGGTTCGAAGCGGCTCAGGAATTTCCGACACTTGTAACTAAACTATGCCAAGGAAAACTTACCAGTGTTTGTTTACGAAACAAGTCCCTAAGAGCCAATAAGAGATGAAAAACCGAAGGGCAAGTCAGCACAGTAAGAACTTGGAAAGATAGAACTGTAGAAGCTATGTATGTCGTTGTAAACCTCACACTTATCCTGACCCGTGGCTTCGCTCGCGTTAAGAAGTATTATTATTAATTAGGTATAGTTTTTGCGGCTTTACTTTTGTTTAGCGGTCGGATCGGATTAAAATTGTCAAAGTTTCATACAAACTTTCATACCCTATTTTATCCCCTTGGGGGTAGAATTAATAAAAACCTTTCTTAGCGGATGCCTACATCACAACATCAACCTGCATGCCAAATTTCAGCCCGATCCGTTCAGTGGTTTGGGCTGTGCGTTGATAGATCACTATGTCAGTCAGTCACTTTTGAGTTATATATATTTAGAAGATTGGAACGCCATACAGCAATACAAGCTAAACGAAATAAAATATACTTGATTTGCTTTCAATCATCATGTTGCGTGCTGTAGAGAGGTGGATACTGGACATGAACAGACTCAGGTGTATAACGTCAATTTCTTTGTAAAACTTCCATCATACATATCTATCTTTAATGGGGTTTTGTTTTTAGTTTGCGCATCATTTTAACACTTACTTTTTACCTTACACAGACAACTCTCTGGGAGCAGGGCTATAACCCTGTTTTTAACGGGGGGAAATCCTCATGGATGTCCTCCACCCTGGGGCGGGCGGAGGGGTCTGTCAGACTCTTACTGACTAAAACCACCCCGGTGTTCCATCTCTCACCTACGCCGGGGATCGCGGGAAGGTTTGTGACATCCGTAATTCCCGGCTGGGGCCAGCCCGCCTCTGCCGGCCACCTCGTGTCTGCAGAAGGAGTGAGGTGTTTGACTCCCTCTGTGACGTCAGAGAGGGGCGCACGGGAATACCACGCGCCGCCACCTCGGGCCAATTATCCTTCTGTATCTAATATGTTATGTGCTCAAAGGGAGGCACAGATCCCCACCGAATGTGTCTCCACGTTGTCGTCGTGGTGGGGCTTGAGCGTCCCAATGATCTTGCGAGCTTTCCCGGTAGAGCCACTCATGCCGGAAGGTCGCAAGTGAGGGACCAGACCAAGAGAGACACACCCGCTCGCTGCTCTTTGGTACGCGTCTGATCATCAGACGTGACTGTGAGAGCAGCGAGCGGGTGGAGAGGTGAGGTGAGGAGAGAGGGCCCTGAGAAGGGGCGAAGCAAACAGGGACCGCACCCTTCAAAGGAACAGAAATGAAAAAAGGCCTTTGTAAAATGAGTCCCCAGGTGGGTCCCGACTGCTCAGCGGTCGGGGAATCCCACCCCGCTTCGGCGGGCTGCCCTCCGTACTCTGGGGTGGGCACCAAACGCCTTCCGTTTGCCAGTGGCAACACGAGCCGAGGAGGCTCCCAATCGTCGTCATCCGAGTCCGCTTCCTTTAAGGAGCTGATGGCGTACGATTGCGTAGTGGAGGGTTCGCCTGAGCGCCGGGGTGGTGCGGAGTCGGATTCCGGCTCCGCGCCAGACCTAGTAACGGTCAGCTCGGCGGGCTCTGAAGACGGAGGAAGGGGGGTCGCTGTGGAGGGCGTCAAGCTCGTCCGCAAGCGGCCCAGACGGGAGGACGACAAGGAGTCGTCCTCCGAGGGCGAGTTCGCCTCCGCCCGCAAGATCCCCACCGCTAGGCGGGGCAGGGGCTGTGAGGCAGGGAGGGGGCTGGCTCCCTCTACCCGGGAGGAGCGTCGGGCCGGGAGGTTGGTGGAGGAGGGGCGTCGCCCTGGAGGGAGCGGTCGCAGGGCTCCCTCTACTCTTCCGCCTACTCTCGACTCTGACGACTCGGAGTCCCCGGGAGAGGAACCTCCCGCTGCCGAGGAGCAGAGGGCCCGTTTTGAGGAGGTAGTGGAGGCCGCGATCCGCGCTGTGGCCTTCAAGAGGAAGCAATCCTCGAAGCGGGAGGCCATACGCGCGGCCAAAGCCTCCATCCTGGCGGCAGCGGCGGCCAACGGGCCTGCCTCAAAGGAGGCGTCAGAGTTGAGGGCGGAGGTCGCCCGCCTCGCGGTCGTTACGGAGCGACTCGTTCGGGAGAATGAGTCGCTCCGGAGAGACCTGGCGGGGATGGCTAGGACGGCCTCTGTGGAGCCGCGAGGGGGACTGAGTCCGGCAGCGCCGGAGGGGGGCCAAGTGCTGAGCCAGGTACGGGACCTGGTGCGGCAGGAGCTGGCTCCCTTCCGGAGGCAGGTCTCAGTGTTGGAGGGCATTGTCCGGCGTCCCCCGTTAGCGGCGACACGGGGGCCCCCGGGCCAGCAGAAGGCGGCCTCGTATGCAGCCGCGGTGGCTGCCAGCCCGGGAACGTCCGGCCAGGCGGCGAAGGTCAAGGTGGGAGCCGCGCCAGCGCCTGTGACGCTGGCGCCTGCGACGCCGGCGACGACCAAGTCGGCCCCGGCGAAGAGGGGAAGGAGGAAGGCTGGAGGGGGGGCGGCTAAGGCTGCTGCGCCAGTGGCGCCGCAGCCGCCCCCACCTCCACCCTCGGACCCTCCTGCGGCCGAGGCCGAGTGGCAGGTTGCTGGCCAGAAGCGGAAGGCCAAAGAGGCGGCCAAGAAGAAGGCGAGGAAGCAGCGGCGGAAGGCTAACGCCATTGCGGCGAGGCTTCGCGCCCCGAAGTCCGCAGCTGTAGTGTTAACACTGCAGCCGGAAGCGGAACAGAGGGGCGTGACGTATCTCGCCGTACTGAAGCGGGCGAAGGAGGCGGTGAGCCTCCAAGAGCTGGGCATCAGCGGGGGCATCGGGGTCAGGAGGACCCTAACCGGTGCCCGCAAGCTCGAGCTCGCCGGAGCGGAGAGTGGCCCGTTCGCGGACGCCTTGGCCGAAAAGCTGAGGGCGGTTTTACCCGCGGACGAGGTCCGGGTGTCCAGGCCGACTAAGCGCATCGACATGCGCATAGTGGGCCTGGATGACTCCGTGACGGAGGAGGAAGTTGTGGCCGCCGTCGCCAGGACTGGGGGGTGCTCTGCCGAGCTCGTCAAGGCGGGCACCCTCCGGCCTGACAACACGGGCATGCAAACCCTTGTGGTGAGCTGCCCCGTGACGGCGGCCAGAACTGTGTCGGAGGGCCGAAGGCTCTTGGTGGGATGGGTGTCTGCGCGGGTAAAACTGCTGGAACCCAGACCTCTGAGGTGCTACCGCTGCCATGTGGGCAACCACACGGGAGCTATGTGCCCCTCGGAGGTGGACCGCAGCGGTCTTTGTTTCCGCTGTGGTCAGCCCGGTCATCGGGCCGGCTCGTGCGAGGCCACGCCGCACTGCAGTGCATGTGCGGCTGCTGGCAAGCCGGCCGAGCACTGGGCTGGGGGAAGGGCCTGCGCGCCATCCGCCCCGACCAAGGGCAAGAGGTCCGCCGCCGCCGCCGCCTCTGCCGCCGCCGCGGCTTCCGTCGCCGCTTCTGCCGCTTCTGCTGTGGGTGCTGCGACTCCCGGTACTCGGGAGGGTGCTGAGATGGAGTGCCAGTAATGGTCCCATTTCGGCCTCCTCCAGAGACAAGTCGGCCGCTGTGCTATCGCGCAGTGGCTGATGCCTGGGGACGGTGAGCGTGGGTGGCTCGCCGTCCGATACCAGGCTGAGTCGACGACGCGTTGTGTTCCACGCGCGCCGCAAGGAGCCGTCAGCACCGAGGACGGGACCCCATAGGGTCGGTGCCTGCTAGGGTTGCGGAATTTGTTCGAAAGAGTTACCGCGGCCCTGGAACGTATAGGGCACAAGAAGGATCACGGGTGGGTTTTAGTCAGTAAAAGTCTGACACTCCCTACCGCTCCACCCAGGGCGGGAGGGGTCATTTGATGATTTCCCATCCAGAAAAAAAAAAAAAAAGGGAGGCACAGATACACGCCTACGATTCCCAAACATTTATCTAGCATCCGATTCGGAATTCTGTTGTAAGCAGTATTTTGGAATCTGCTCTGATAAGCCTTATTGTTGTATTCCAGAATACAAATTCTTTTGAATGTCTACATTACGAGTATAAGCGTTACTGAATATTTTGGTATCAACGTTTTATCTAAAAGTACTTCATTTTCCTTTAAATCCTTATATTATTATTTTTAACAAAAACGTTGCCCCTCACTAGGAATTTCTCCTGTATCGTGGGTGCGTTTACAAACATACAATCTCACATACGCAAACAGCCAGATCCGGAACAACTATCTGTAGGCCATACAAATATTTGTTCCGTGTGGGAATCGAACCCACGACACGTACGAATACTAACTAACAACCACTACGCCAACTATATCGTCAAGAATATATAAAAGGGGTATCAGAAATCTTACTGACTAAAAACCAAAGTCCTTCCTAAAGCCCTTTGCGTTTCAGGGCCGCGGTGACTCTTTCGAACGAATATTGCAACCCTAGCAGAGTCGGTACCAACCTACAGGATTTGGTATATTTAATTTTTAATGGTTTTTGTAGAGAATGTTTAAGACAAAAACGTTTAATCTGCCAGTTTTTCTCAGTCTGACCGGATACAGCTTTGTAGCAGATTAAGACATTACTTGTGACCTCCAGACTCCAGAACACAGTAACAATGTAACAAGATACCCCTTGAAAATATTAGTTGCCTTCTTACTGCTCGTACTGACTATCAAAGATTTAAGAATGAAGGTGCTTTCCGAGGCCCAGAGAAGTCTCGCTATAAAATACATAGATGGTCACCCAGTAACTGACCCACTTCGGAAAGCGTCGCTTTACTTTGAAGATCACCCGGGTCACGAGACCTGTTAAAGTACCGTAATTTGGTCCTACTTTGCTCCTGTACGGGTAATTATGCTCCTGTTCTGTAAAATGTTTTCGAGTATTCTACGTTGAAAATTTTGCAATAATTCATTAAATTGTGAACGCATCCGAAACATTTGACGTTTAAGTGACAAATCTCAATTGTCAAAATTTTCGTCCGCCATTTCTTTTTAATGACAGAAGCCACCTTCGTGAGAGATCGAAAAAATAATATTTTTTTGGTTCCGAAAAAGCCACTTCCATCTCGAAAATAGCACAGCGGATTAAGGTAAATATGTTTTGATGTTATTATTAATGTAATCAGATATACCGAAATGTAAATATTTTATTGGATTGTTACTTGTATAAAAACCTAACCTATATTTTTGGGTGTGCTCTTATTTTTCAAACTCGATGGGGTAACTTTGCGCCTGGAGCAAAGCCTTCCATTCGGTCAGAAAAATTCTGACCGAATGGAAGGCAAGTGTTCAAGGCAGTCGAGAAACAGTGGTGCAAAAAAGTAATTTCCCACTTCTGCTAAACCGACTTATTGATGTTTTAGATTCCACGCGGGCGACAAATCTCATTAACGGTTTCCGAAAATGTGGAATTTATCCACGTAACGCCAATCCACTGTTAGAGAGGCTACCTAGGACTGTCGACAAGACTGCTTTGCAAGACTCTTTTCTACAGAGTCTTGAAACTAAGAGGCTAGATTGGACGACAAGTGGAACTACAAAAGGACGTCGCAAAAAACTAAACATTACTCCTGGAAAAAGCGTAACTGAAGAATTGAGCATACTTTTAGATGATAAAGAAAATGAAAATTGGTCCAGCCGTCAACTTCGAAAAAACCATGTCACCGTAGAGCTAGTAGCCAAAGCACTTATGCAGAGAGTGTCAACATATCAGTTCATGATTCTTCTGATTTAGCTTCTCTTGGAGATTTAGAAAATGTTGAACTTGAAAATATTTCAGAGACGGTAACTTGTAATGAAAATAGCAATTTCAAACCAATTGTGAGGGAAGTTGGGCAATATGTGGTCTTCATGTATGAGGGAGAAATATTTCCTGGTAAAATTACAAAAATTTCGAAACAAGGGCCTCATATTTCTGCAATGAAGAAGTCCAATACGATTGGCAGGACGTATTAGGATGTATTAATCCGCCTAAAAAAGTTAGTAGCCACCGTGAAATATATTCCGTTCATGAGCATAACCAAATTTGGGGTTTATAATCGTGTAGAATGTTACCTACATTTTTAGATTTTTTCAAGTTTTAGATTATTTTGATAAGAAAAGAGTTATAAAAATGTTTTTGTTTTAGAGAAGTTTATAATAAATAATCTTGACTGATTTTTTGTCCAAAGACAGCCAAAAAAGATCTCCTGAATTAGATTCATTAACGTAATTTTTAAGATTTGCTAAGAAAAGAGTTTTATAGATGTTTTTGTTTTAGAGAAGTTTATAATAAATAATATTGACTGATTTTTTGTCCAAAGACTGCCAAAAAAGATCTCCTGAATTAGATTTGTTAAGGTCCTTACATTATTTATTAATTTTTTGAGTAGGTACTGTACTTGGTAAGTTTTAGTTTATAATCTTACAGTAAGAAAATAAGGTGATTTTGTAACAAAGTTTACAAATACTAATAAATGTTAACAAAAAAACACCGTTTTATTTCATTTTTAACTGTATATCATCAAAAAAATCATCAATAATAGCAGAACATATTATAACTGGAGCAGAGTTTGAATTAGGGAAGCATTAATTTGCTCCAACAGCTTTAACAATGGAGATTACATAGAAATTATTTCTAGGAGCAAAGATACCCCACAACATGGGTAATTTTGCTCATTATTATTTGTCAAAAATAAATTAATAATATATTTCATAACATCCATTTTCCTATAAATACCCAACAATTATGCTTTATTTCTTTAAAATAACACATCAAGTAAGTTTTATAGTTGATTGTTTTAAAAATATTCATAATTTTCAACATTTGGAGCAAATATCGGAGCAAAGTAGGACCAAATTACGGTATCAAAATAAATAAAACAAAATATAAAAGAAACCTTCAATTGACTAACGCACAATCACACAACTTCCTCATTCAAATCCGTTCCTACATTCACTCATTTCCTTGCTTCTGCATTCATGTCAATCCTTTGACAACTCTCAAGAACTCAATGAAAAAAAATGGCGCGTGGGGTCTTCTGCCGGCTATAAATTATAAATGAACAATAAACAACCCACCTATGCAGACTTTCAACAATTCAGTGAAGTGTTAAGTGATAAACGAGGGACGTCCGCGGACTGTATTGGAGTGGCGCCATGAGAAAACCATCGTCTGTGAAGAAGACCCGTGAGTACCTCCCTTTCAGTCCCAGTTTTTTCCCGTGATTGTGCACGACTTAAGGTCGCCTATGGCCACAGTTCCATTGAAGGTTTTATTCAATATTTACCATAACAAGACTATCCAAAGCATAAATCATACAACGCATTCACAATCAGCAAACACATCTACATTCTTCTCTATTGTCTTATCAACCTATCTAATTCTAAGTACCCTTGTTATTTGAATCATTAATAGCAGTAGACACCAACAAATCCTCTTGTGGCATAGCGAAACAAAAGCCTACCGCGGTCATTACTTATTTATCCAACTACCCTCCCCGCCTGTTTAATTATTACAGAATGTTAGGGTCAGGTCACACCAAGAGGCGAAGCGACGCGAGTAACGCAACGCTGCATTGACTTTTTAAGATAGTGATACAACATTGAACTTTAATTACGTCTAAAATGGTATACATTTAAATGGACAAATAAGACAAAAAAGGGCAGATAAAAATTAGGTAGATGCATGTCGTGTCTGTGACAAGCAAAATCCCATTCAGCATGATGCTGTTATATAAGAAGGCTCCTATTCATCATGATGCTGTGCTATGAGGGTCGCTTAGTTTGGTGCCGATTTTCAGTGAGTGCCTAAAATGTGACGGAATCCAAATCAAACAAAAGAAAACATCCTGCGGCGTCGTACAAGATGCAGCGGGACACAGCATGTTATACAGCTTCTCTGGGTCGCGAAATAGAATAGGCCCCGCTACTGAATCGCGACGTTTATTGCAGCGCGAAAGAATTGGGCTTCTAGATCTGGTGGCATTATAAATAAGCTGGCTATTGAAAAATCAGTACTAAATGTCCAAAATATATGGGATTGACATGCACTACCAAAATGTCACTTGGTCGAAATGTTAAAATGAAAAAGGGTTTTGAACACGTGATATTTTGACATCGTTAATTTGACCATCCCATACATTTTTGAAGTTCTGATACGCGCCTTCGCTTCGCCACTGACAAAATGTCACTTGTCTGTAGCCTCTAGCCTCTTCAAGCATCCTAGCTTCGCTTCGCCTCTCAGTGTGTGCTCATCCTTACCCGTCATTTGCTATTAGGAATGTGGTCTAAAAATGGATACGTTATGGTATTATTGCATTGGGAATTGGGACTTGGACGTTGTATTCTATTTGCTTAATGGGTTTATTTCTTCTCGTAAGGTCAGGAGGGAAGTCGATTGGTGGGCATTGTTTGTTAATTCGTTTTTAGAATGAGGAAGATTAGGATGAAGTTTTAAGTTGTTAGTACGAATGTGGATGAATTGGGATGAAATAGTTAATATAAAGGACAATGGCAGGCTTGTATGAGAAGTTTGTACCGCTAATAATATTTCGTGTTTTGAGATGTTTTTTGTTTTAATTGGAAGGTAATGTGATAGACAAGCCCTTTTTAAATTCCTAGATTTTTAGAACTTGGGACGTAGAAGTTATAACCACTTTTATTTTTAAGGTTATGTTGGCACTAGTGTTATATATGGGTACATAATCATTGTTTTGGTGATAAAGTAATGTTCTAGATTGCTTGCCGCTATTTTTGTAGTGTTTTAATCTATACTTATAATAAATCTGTAGAGAGGTCAATTCTGTACAAGGAATATATTTTCAAAATAACTATCAGGGGGTGATTAGTGATCGATACTGGTGCCAAAAATGCAATCAGTAAATTTTTTGTCTGTCTGTCTGTCTGTCTGTATGTTCTTTATAGAAACAAAAACTACTCGACCGATTTTAACGAAACTTGGTGCAATTATTCTTCATACTCCTGGGCAGGTTATAGTATACTTTTCATCACGCTACAATCAATAGGAGCAGAGCAGTGAAGGAAAATGTTGGGAAAACGGGAGAAGTTACTCCATTTTTTAAGCTTCCGTCGCGTGTGTAGCCTTAATGGTTAAAGTTACATAGAAATCATGTATAACGGAAATTTTCTACATAAAATTATCTAAAAAATATCCCGAAACAGCATATGTCTATCTTTTGTCAATTTCAAACCGATCGGGCTCAGAGTTTCAAAATCGGGGGTAAAGTAAACTATTCCACGCGGACGAAGTCGCTGGCAGAAGCTAGTAACCAATAAGTATGTAGATTGAGATGAGGATCGTACCTACTCAGTTGGGGTGCATTAGGAGATACCTACCTATGATGTCCAGCAGCGGACTGCAACAGTTTAATTAATTATGAAGTTATGATGGGTCGTCGATTGTAGATAAACAAAACAATAGGGACTTTGTTTTTGTAAGCCTTATTTTATTTCATTGTACTTTCAATTAATTTATTCTAAGTATTACTTCATCTAAAAAGGGGGCAGGTCGGCGGCCCCTCATGGCGAGGCATAGCTTAAGTACCAAATAACATTCATCACACGTGAGCAGCATCCCATTGTCTATACTTATAATAAATCTGTAGAGAGGTCAATTCTGTACAGGGAATATATTTTCAAAATAACTATCAGGGGGTGATTAGTGATCGATACTGGTGCCAAAAATGCAATCAGTAAAATTTTTGTCTGTCTGTCTGTCTGTCTGTCTGTATGTTCTTTATAGAAACAAAAACTACTCGACCGATTTTAACGAAACCTGGTACAATTATTCTTCATACTCCTGGGCAGGTTATAGTATACTTTTCATCACGCTACAATCAATAGGAGCAGAGCAGTGAAGGAAAATGTAGGGGAAACGGGAGAAGTTACTCCATTTATTAAGCTTCCGTCGCGTGTGTAGCCTTAATGGGTAAAGTTACATAGAAATCATGTATGACGGAAATGTTCTACATAAAATTATCTAAAAAAATATCCCACAACAGCAAATTTCTATCTTATATTTTATCCCGCCGTCGCGCTTTAATACTGAATCATGCTGTAAGATGTTATTGTGATTATTTTTGTGTAACTTTTGTTGCTATTTTATAAAATAATTACTTATTAGTATTTTGGTAATGTTTAAATATTCGTTCAAATTACAAATGATTAATAGTTTCAATTTTATTTCTTTTTAGGTGAAGTAGTAGTAGAAGTAGGAGCATAGATTTTTAGATACCGATAGGTTAGTTTTGGCTAATTTATGTTCTGTTTTTTTAGTATTAAGTAGGTAAAAGCGTAGATACTTTTATTAATTAGTAGTTATTTTATTAATTAGTTATACGTATACGGTATTTATTTTTAAGTGAAGTAGGTATAGGTTATTATAATATAATTTTGCACAGGCATTTCAGCTTTACTTTCATTTCTTTTTTTGTTGTAAGTTGTACATATTTCACACACACATAGTGATCTATCAACGCACAGCCCAAACCACTGAACGGATCGGGCTGAAATTTGGCATGCAGGTAGATGTTATGACGTAGGCATCCGCTAAGAAAGAATTTTGATTAATTCTACCCCCAAGGGGATAAAATAGGGGATGAACGTTTGTATGAAACTTTGTCAATTTTAAACCGATCGGGCTGAGAGTTTCAAAATCGGGGGTAAAGCAACTATTCCACGCGGACGAAGTCGCTGGCAGAAGCTAGTTCTTAAATAATAATAATAATTCGCTTAATTCAAACCACAATCCAAAACAACAGCAAAGAATTGAACTCCATGACAGATTTTTTTAACCGACTTCTAAAAAAGGAGGAGGTTCTCAATTCGGATGTTTGTATGTTTTTTTTTTTATTTTTTTTTTATTGTTTGTTCGCGCATAACTCCGTCGCTTGCCAACCGATTTGAAAAATTCTTTTTTTGTTGGAAAGGGTATACTTTCCAAATGGTCCCATGAAAATTTTATCGAAATCGAACAAGCGGTTTTTGAAAAATCTAAAAAATATCTACATACATTGACGACCTTTTAGTTTACTCTGCATTGGAGCAGTGCGTTTTTTTTACACTAATGTAATTGGTTCGTTTAGGTGGGGAGAGGGGAGGGGGTTTAGGTACCACTAAAAAGTGAAAAATAAAAAACTTTTTACAAAAAAATACAACCGACTTTTCCACAAAAAATCAAAAAAGTACAAAATAATTTTAATTTCGGAAGTTGGTGTTCAAAAAATGAAAAAGGAACCACAAATACCGAGTTCCGAAATTAAAGTTATTTTGTACTTTTTTGATTTTTTGTGGAAAAGTCGGTTGTATTTTTTTGTAAAAAGTTTTTTTTACCTGTCAATAAATAATTACCATATGAAAAAAAAAAACATCAATGACAGAAATCATTACTATCATTAAATCGTAAACTATTATGATTTTATGCAACGATTATGCGTTCATAGGTATAATATATAAGTATTTAATCATATTTAATGTTATTCCTATTTCTAAATAATTAATTATCATTTCGATATTGGTGTTATTTTTCATTGGCAACTTCTAAAAACATAACTGCGTTTAGTTTACGATTGTATTACGTTTAGTTATTAAAATCTTTTTATTTATATTATCAATTAATCCTAAGTTCTAAAAATAGTACACATACGTGAAAATGAATGGCTTAATTGCCTTAATAAGTGGTACAAATTCTATAACAGAACAACAAAAAAAGTTTGGTGTACTGGATCTGCCATTCTCCTTTAAGTAAGGAGTAGGAAAAGCTAAATGGGGAAAAAATTATTAATCCATCGATGATGATAGCTTTAGGAAGTTTGAAAAAGTTTTTATAGAGGTGGTGTAATTCTATTACCTTACTTACTGCATTGCAATGGTGTTGTTAGTCAAACATAAATACACTGCTGTAAAGATTTTGATTAAATTTGATAGGGAGAGAGAACAAGTTCATTTAAGATATCTTGTAAATCTAAAATGATACATATATGTATTTTTCACACAGACGCAGGCAGAGAGTTCCACTCCTTTGCTGTGCGCACTACAAAAGACAATTGGTAACGCTTGGTGCGAATTGATGGAATAGCAACAAGGTAGGGATGGTAACTTACAGTGCGTCTAGATGTCCTATGGTAGCTTTCTTACTTTAACTATCAGACTCACTGAAATGAGACCCTAATATGGCGATCTAAGCGCAGGTAGATCGTAACACATATAATTATCAACATAATGAACTTATTCGAAAGACGTACCTACACTATTGACATACATATGTAGACGTTCCCAAGTATCGCCACATCGACCGGTCCTGTGATTATCGCACAAATAAAACCTTGCTACGACCTTTACAGTTTAAAAACAGAGCCAAAACAACTTCACTAAGTGAAAATCATTGTAAACGTACTCCGTGGAGGAAGTCGAATGAAATAAAGCCGAAAAAAACGTAAAAATCAAAGTCGATATTGGCGAAACGGAAAGGAGGGGGGATAATATCACCTGACCTTATTTTGGGTACGGTCTAAGAGCAAAGTTCTAATTTACACAATCGTTTAGTGCTAGTTAGACACGGTTTGTTTAATAGAACCCTTTTTGGGTTTAACAGCGCTTAACCTTGGGTTTAAGAGTTAAGGTAAATCCCAATTTGTGTTGTACAGTTAATTGATAGTCATTAATGAGGCATTTTGTAAATAAAAACAAAACTTTTTACAAAAAAACACAAGCAACTACTAAACAAAAAAAAAACTTTTATTTTGGAACCCGGTGTTTTTGGTTGTTTCTTCGTTTTTTGAACTCCGACTTCCGGTCCAATTGAGAAACTCCTCCTTTTTTAGAAGTCGGTTAAAAATAAGTATTGTTTGTACATCGTTTTTGATCGAAACTAATCAAAATATATTTATTTGTCACGCTACTAGGTAAAACGTTGTACTTTGGTGGTGTTATTGATTAAAAAGTAGTCTTTTTATGCTAAGTTGCATCTATGTTCTGTCTTCCTGGGTATATGATTTTTGTTTTCGTAAACAGGTGTATTATGAACAAAAAAAGCAAATTAAATTTATAAAAATAAAATGTAACAAAAACCGAAAAAATACATTGATACGCAGTACACAATAATTAGTAAACTTTTTAGAAAAAGGGCGGTTTGATAAGTAATAGATTTCAGTACATCTTGGTGCATAAAATTGGTTCTGAAGTTAAGATTGATATTAATTGTTGTTGTTTAAGTCCTGTACACTTAAACAACATAGGGTCAGTGCCTGCTAGGGTTGCGGAATTTGTTCAAAAGAGTCACCGCGTCCCTGGATCGCAAAGGGCACTAGGAGTGTCAGACTCCTAGTGACTAAAACCCACCCGGGGTTTTAGTCACTAGGAGTCTGACACTCCCTTCCGTTCCCTCCAGAGTGGGAGAACTCATTTGATGATTTCCCATCCAGAAAAAATGGCCTAGTTTGGGGGTTAGGATCAGATTTGTGACAATACATTCATGTGTTATTTTATGATGACTGGCTTGTTACATGTATTTCATAGTCTCACATAAATATTTTTTTTTATAATACAAAAAATATATATATATATTTATTTGAGACTTTTTGACATTTAGAAAATTAACATGGGCGTAGAGGCCCACGGATATTACAACAGTAGTTACAAAACCCAAGCCCCGTTCTATCACCAATTGACACCATTTTCTAAGTATCAATGAATTCAAAAAAAGTCTAGAACAAAACAAAAGTCGGTCGTATTTTTATTTCAGCTCACATATTTTTTGTTTCCGTTCTCAAGTTTAAACCCTTTACTGAAGGGCGCGTTCGACTCGACGGTACTTCTTAATTATTTCTGCACTAAATTCTTGTGACGATTTTTGAGGGCTGTCATCGAATGGAGATAAAAGTTTCGATTTAGAAAACAATTTGTTTCAAATAGAAATAAAAACACCAGTGTTTTTGAAGTAGTTATAGCAACCATAATGTCTGAGTGAGATCTGTGTTTCCTGCTATTATGGCGTGTGGGTCTTTTAATAAAAAATAAATGACTTCTGAACAAGCTTACCATTCACAGGAGACAGCATCATCGGATTTCTTCTTTGGGCTATGTATTACACATTTTTTTTAAATTACATCGTCTTCGTAGCTTTTTCCCAACTATATTGGGGTCGGCTTTCAGTATTTAACGTAGAGCGGCTGCCTAATAGACCTCCACAATCCACTTATTGGGTAACACGGTACTTCTTGGCATGACTGGATTTACTGGCTTCTGACAATCCGTAACGACTGCCAAAGATCTACAAATGACAGCCGGGACCAACGGCTTAACGTGCTTTCCGAGGCAGGGAGGAAACGCGGTATATTAAGATGTTCTTCCATCCACAGACCAATCTTTGCAAGCGTTGCTTGACCTTGAAGATCGACCCTTGCGGCTGTTAGCCTTTATCCACGAGCTACTCACAATATTAAAACAATTAAAATACTGAATTAAAAGAACTAAACTGAGAGATTTAAAACTTTCTATTTTCCAATTTATGCCAGAATCCTTGGCAAACTAATATGGTATAATCATTATTATAAATAAGAAGGAAGAATGGGATGCATTTGCCCTGTAGTTGGTCGGAATAGGCTAAAAATAAAAATAATAAAATTATTATACATAAATGCGAAAGTACGAGTAGTTTGCGTGTTTCGCTTTCACGCCTATATCTCTGAAACGATAATGATAAATTTTACAGATTTTTTTCTCAAATATCTACATATATTACCATGTACGAAGCCGCAGGCAAAAACTAGTCAAGAATAATTAATTTCATAAAACAAAAACTTTAAATTGAGTGACATTTTATTCGTCAACTCACGCAGCCAGAATACCTGCCAAGTCACAATAAAACCACGGAATATAACTCAGAAACTCAAACACGAAACACATTTTCCACATTTTATATTTTACATTGTAAAAGTGGGTTCCTCGTCAAACATCCCTGTTTCATGATATGTACCAAACAAGTGCGGTGTCTTGTCAAATAATGGAGAATTGAGCGCTTTATTGACACAGGAACATGTTACTACAAAGTGGGTAGTGACAGAAGGTTCATTTCATACAAGGAGCGACACACATATACTCGCTTTTAGTACAGAGAGTGTCGGCGCGACCACGAACATCATTTTGCGTTTGACAGAGTTTGAAATCTCAGTACGTAAGCGTGTACAGGAAGCGTGCAGCAACTTTAGGTGGCAACACTGAAGCGTCATTCTCAAGTATTTTGAAAGATAAAACATCCAAATCTGCAATACAAGATGGATGCCATGCATTGAATGCTTGTGATCTAAACAAAATGATGGTATTCTGTCGACGATATCGATTGTCAATGGTCTAAAATGTTTGGGATTGACAATCAACCACGTGACACTTCCTCGTAGACGTAATTTGGACGCTTGGTAATCCGCTTGTATTTTTGTAGTTTTATGTAATTACATAAAACTACAAAAATTCAGAATTACTTGTAATATTGAAAAAGTTATAAAACTGTTTGAACTTGTAGGACACGCCAAATGCGCCTTTAAATGACTTTTCCAAAAACACTTGTGTTGATAAGTTTGTGAACTAATTGCAAACGCATGGTACGTAAATACCTACGTGAGCCTATTTTCACTCCTGTACGGAGTGGTCATTCTGTATCGATCTATCTTGTGTGCGATGTAACCTCGAAGATTTATGATCAAAGGGCTATTAGCTTCATGAATGTCGGTAATTAGCTCGGAATAGCTTATCGTGTGGAGGGAGGAAATTAAACGAGTTTGTTGACATATCTGGTTAAATATGTCCATTGATGCGCTATTTTATTTAAATTCGAGGTGCGTTTGATTGACAAGAAAATAAATGAATGTGGGTATACATTTTGAAATATAATTTAATAGATGACATCCAGTGGACCATTTGACTATGGATAAATTTATTTGAAAGCAATAATTTTCATGTAATTGGTTATTTTACTAGATATACAAATCATAATTCCATTTACTTTACTGGAACGTAAAGGGTACTAGAAAGATCACGGGTGGGTTTCAGTCAGTAAGAGTCTGACACTCCCTTCCACTCCACCCAGAGCAGGAGAAGTCATTTGATGAGTTCGCTGATGTCGGGATAGATGGCGTGATAGTTCTTTCTGTTGCCGTTCATTTCGCTTCATTAGTTTTTCTTTGGTGCCGCTACAAGTTCAGATACACCACATGGCGTCTAAATGCTACCAATCATAAATCGATATCTTTAACTATCTGTATATATATAGGTCTAATTTATAAAACTATAATACCTACTTTAGCTTGAAAACCTATTTAAGCTTCGCAATAAAGTTTGATAAGTTCTCAAAGCAACATTTTCAATACAGAAACCGGAACTAACTTGTAAATCTCCTGTAAACTGAATATGAAAGCGAACATCGTTATGTATTAGAAACTTTGTATATTTTACTTTGAAGTAGATACGTGAAAACCCTTTGTTTGTACCAGCATTTCTTGGAATACGGAAATGTGTACCCACGTGTAAAATCATCGTCCAATACACATTTACGCGGAAAGATACACCCATACAGCAAACCTAACGCAATTTGAGCCGAAAAGTTGCACGATTTAATCTTGCCGATGGCCGACAAAAGGCCCATTATTGCCGAGCCCACTCTTATCATGTTAAAGGGCCTGCCTTTAAGTTTGACTAAATCCGAGCACTTTTTTATTGATAAATGGACTCGGTTTGAAGTATCACTCAGCTTTGGAAAGACGTTTTCCAGAATACATTATTGGAAAACGTAATTTAGTGTTTCAGGGATGGACTGTTTTTGCGCTCTAAGGTGTGCCACGTTTTGAAACGGAAAGCCTGGTGATTATGCAAGATTCTGATAAATTATTCGAGGTTACTTCTTTTTGGATGGGAAATCATTTTTTTTTTAAAAGAACGTTGCCCCACACGATGATTTACTCATGTATCGTGGGTGCGTTCACAAATACAGTTGGATCCGCTTATAATGACATCGAAAGGAAGGGAAAAATACGTAATACTAAGCGAACGTCATAAAAAGCGTAATCTTAGGAATTAGACAAATTCTCATCTTTGTTAGGTATTTTTTGTAATAAGGAGTGACACAAGAAATTGTATATTGATAGTCGTAGATCAATCAAAACAAAGTGAGAAACAAAACCGGTATTATGTCCCCAATTATGTTTGGTTATAGTGATCGCCAAGCATAATTTTTGGAAAATAATAGGTCATAATATGCGATATGTCAATAAACGAAGTCATTATATCCGTACTTTTTAAAAGAATTTAATATGAAAACCAAAATGAGCTCTGTTTTACTTCATATTAAGCAGTTAGTCAATATAAGCGGCGTCATTATAGACGGATTTCACTGTATGTAAACTCATATACACAAGACACCCAGACCCGTAACAATTATCTGTAGGCCATGCAAACATTTGTTTCGTGCGGGTATCGAACCCGCGACATGTAGCGCAGCAACGCTCAACCACTGCGCCAACCGTGTCGTCATTAAATGACTTCTACCGGTTTGGGTGGAGCCAAAGGGACTGCCATACTTTTACTGACTAAAACCCACCCGTGTTCCTCCTAACGCCGTTTCGTTCCAGGGCTGCAGTGATTTTTTAAATTAAATCAACTCTGCAACACCGAGTCCATTGCTCGCAATCTATAAAGTTATTTTCAACTTTAGTTTTTTAATTTACTCAGTTAGTTGCGTTTGCGTTAACGATTATAGAACGAGACGCACGAGTTAAAATTCATAAACGTCGAATTCAACTAGTTGATTCATAGACAGTTAACTTTTAATATGTTGACGAAGATTAACGGTTGATTTAACTTTAGTTCATGCAGAGCCGAGTGGTCACGGCCCCGACTTACGAGTAGTAGGTCGCGGGTTCTAACCCAACCAGGAGCATTACTTTGTGTAATTATTTTCATCACCACTGCTCTCAAAACGGTGAAGGAAAAACATCGTGAGGAAACCGGCATGTCCTAGAACCAAAAATTCGAAGACTTGTGACATTCACCAACCCGCACTGGGCCCGCGTGGTGGATTACGGCCCGTTCCCTCTCCTAGAGAAGAGGCCTGTGTCCCAGCAGTGGGAACGTTAAAAGGCTGATTATATAACTAGTTCGTTAATCCTAGTATAGATTAATGTTTTTCTTTCTCTGCCGATCCCTTCAGTGCCGTTGTCTTAATCTATTAAGGAAACCCATTCTACGCCTCCTCGACTTTACAACCCTATAACTAATAAGGATGAACATATGTACATACATAAATAAGTGAATAGTATCGACCGTTATCCGATATGTTTGTATTCGGGAGGTAACGTCTGCCAGACGTCAATTAGTAAAGTAATTGATAGATTCGAGTTGGATCCAATAACAAGACTCCTTATTTGTCGTTTTGTGACGTCAGCGAATTTAGGTTGCTATGTTACCGAGTTGTCATTTTCGGTTTATCAAAGTCTGTTGTGTAGATTTTGAATAGGATTTTGTTTTGGTTTAGTTTAAAGGTTTAACAATATAGTAACAATATAGTACACCAAAGCTTACCTTCCCTTTAAATCCATTCAAAAGTTTTCTTTAAAGGATCGCTTTTAGCAAATGAGGTCACCTATTGTGTAATTTCAGCAATGTTTTTTTTAATCTATTTCTTCTGATGCTTTCGTATATGGCGTACGTATTTAATAGAGAATATTATCTTCGATTTTAATCAACCTTTTAATCTGCGTAGCTTTTTCTGTAGTATAGTGAGGCTTTTTTTTGGATGGGAACTCATCAAATGACTTCTCCCGCTCTGGGCGGAGCGGAAGGGAGTGTCAGACTCTTACTGACTAAAACCCACCCATGATCCTTCTTGTGCCCTTTGCGTTCCAGGGCCGCGGTGACTCTTTCGAACAAATTCCGCAACAGTATAGTGAGGCTGGGAGCCTATTCGCATGCAGCTGCTCTATGGGCATTTAATATAATGGTCAAGTGCGAGTCGGACATGCGTGCAAAAAGTCCCGAATTTTTGTAACATGTCATTTTATACTTGTTGACTTCTTATCGATTTTCCTGTAATTTATTGTAAAGAACTATTATTTGAAATGTTTTTTTTTTTCAAAATTCTTGGCTCATTCGTTTCGCAAATAAGGAGGATTTGACAGGTAACTAATATCCAACGGCTTCGCTCTCGAGAAAGTTGGAAATTATCATAATAAAGAATATTCCGTTCTATTCTATTCCCTGGATAAAAGTATCCAATATCTTACTAAACTAAGACATAGCAATATCTTTAACAATCCTATAGACAAAAGTATCTACACATATACAAAGACATAAACGTCAATACACAGTGTTTGATTACAGCGAGCACAAAGAGATGTTTCCGTCAAGAGTGAGATAGTGTGCCGCCATTGTCTTACACAGCTGATAATGTACCTACCTCCTAGATACGACTATATCCCTGGTGGCCTAGTAGAGAGATGACACTCGTTTTAATTGAAAAACTTGTTTTAATAAAGGAATTGTTCTTATAAAATAGAATAGAATATCTCTTTAATCGAGAATCCGAGACTCTTCGATACTAATTCGAGTTTATTCATAGCATTAAATCTGTGATTGAACTAAAATAAATGCTACCAACGGTATCAGACGGTTTGAAAATTGTGTCGAAAGTTAATCACTTAACTCGGGAAACATGCCTATTATGAGTCGCTGTGGTTACTAACAAAAACACAGGCTAGACGACTGGCAATCATGCTTAGGATACTGCTGTCCCAACAATCTAACTGCATTTGAAAATGAAAACAAAATATCTAGTTTTAATTTCCGCGAATATTAGTGGGTTGCAGGTATGCACCTCCCTCCCGCCCGCTATATTATGCACATGCAAGATTACTAGGCAAATGCAAGGATTTTAAGCACATGCAGGAAGGCAATGCAAAACCCAACACCATTACGGACACGTGTTTCGCCTCTCCACGAGGCATCCTCAGGGGACGTGTTGACTCGCTGACCGTTGAGTTGCGACTGAGAAATAAGTATTTTTTTTTTTTTTTGAATGGACTACTCGCAGTTCAGCACATTAAGGCTGGTTACTACTCAACCGGGCAATCCTGTGGTTGCCTTAGATTCTAAGGCCCCCAGCCAGGGCTTAAAACTACTTAAAAACTAAATGGCCGCTCGCTAAGGGCATCCCCTGTGGGACACGGGCCTCGGCTTAGCGGGGTCATTGAGGGGGGGCAGCAAGGGACAGGCTGGGTCTGATTGAGAGAAATTAGTACAAGGCACCCCCCCTTTTATACACTGCCACCGTTGGTTATTTGTGTACAACTACCCACAAACATACGCAGTAAAGGGGAAGAAACTAAATTCGTCTGGTCATTCAACAGTGCAAAATTATTATTATTACTATGTTTCAAAATCTCTAATTGTTGTTGTTGTTGTTGTGTGTTGTTTTTTTTTTGTTTTTGATCTTCTAAATTAAACCCTTGATGATAATTCCGAGAGACCTCTGTGCCGCGGAAAATACGTTAAGCCTTTGGTCCCGGACGTCATTTTAACATCTTTGATAGTTATTACGGATAGACAGAAGCCAGAAAGCCTTTTTTTACGGGGGGAAATCCTCTTGGATGTCCTCCAAGACCCCTGGGGCGGGCGGAGGGGTCTGTCAGACTCTTACTGACTAAAACCACCCCGGTGTTCCATCTCCCACCTACGCCGGGGATCGTGGGAACGTATGCGACTTCCGTTATCCCCGGCTGAAGCCACAAAGCCTGACTCAATTCTTACCAAAGAGCATAGTGTTATCTCATTACTAGGTGTTGGAGTCGCTCCATGAAAGTGAATGTTAGTACTTACCTGCATGCAATTGGACGTAGTGTAGTGTTATAGTAGCGACGTTTAGTGTAGTGTTATATTTGACACAGAGCTAGACACAAACATTATAATCTGCTGTTATGTTGTAAAATATTTTCACAAGGGAAACATAAGGACCTATGTCTCCTCATTTTGACAGTCTTTAAACATGTCCCGACCTTTAGTCTCACTGAAAACATACCTACATTTGCCTAGACGTAAGGTAAGAACACAGGTTTTTCAGTGAATAGGCCCCTAACACAAAAGAGGCACTGCGATGATGCTCATATAACTCCCTAGTCTACGACGTTTCTGCAAACGAATGTTCGAGAATCTTTTGAAAAATACACCGCCTCTTTTTTAGTAATACGACCTTTTTTTACTCAACTTTTTTAGTATACGAGAAAAAAACTGCGAATTGTGTTCGAAATACAAAAATGCTGATTCATAATAACTTTTGTCGTCTGTATGTATTTTTATTTTTAAATATCGTGTTCTTTTTCGAGAGTATGAGTGTTTATGTTTGTATATGCTATAGAATAGAATAGAAAACATTTATTCGGCACAGACACAAACAAAGTAACAGAAATAAAATAGTAAGTACAGAATTGCGCTGAGCGTGTAGCCCATACCGAAAGGGTTAGCATCTCAGCATTTGCTGGGCGCCAAGCAGCCAGAGCTGGTTAAATAAAAAAATGCTGATTCATAATAACTTTGGATAGTTATGAAATTTTGTTATATTTTTATTGTAATAAGTTTTTTTACCATTACTTAGAAATATAGGGCATCAAAATAAAAGATTTGAATAGACAATCTCAAAAATGTTACCCGCTAAAATATAGCAAGTAATTTTAAAAATGGCATTTATTTCAGTAAAATAAAAGATTGATGCAATAGGGCGCGTTATATCTGACTAAAAACGTCTTATTAGTCCAGCAGATAGATTTCCAAAAAATAAAGAACTCATTATTTTTTCACTTAAACTAAAAAGTGCGTTGAAAACTCGTGTGACGTCACTACGTGCTACAATTTTTACCAAGACTTGACCAGCCCCCACTCCTGATCTTTGATAACTTCGTCAATTTTTATAGATTTGATAAAGCAAAAAATATGTGTCCAATATTTTTAACCGACTTCAAAAAAGGAGGTTATCATTCGATTATCTAACGGACTAATTAGATTTTTTAGTCAACTATCTATCTATAAATCTGTGATTCAACTAAAGGCTTCAGACGGTTTGAAAAGTGACTTGTTTCGTAATTTTTAGTCGTTTTGTAATACAACTGAATATTTAGTTTAAATGCATTCCCTACTTGCAGTTTACTTATCCCGTACGTATAATAAAATTGCTTGTAGAAGGAGCGCGTTGGCAGCCGTCACATATTCCTAAACTTTTCCTGGCTTACATCCAAGTTATGGCCGTGTGAGTTTATCAATGTTCCATTGTGTACCCATTTTAGTGATAATTTATGATTGGGGATGTAACAGGATCCTGTAAAAGATGCGCATCATCTGAATTTTATCTCAACTTTGTAGTTACTTGGGTAGTAAGTGAGTGAATGTTCAAGAAGGTTAATTTATTTATTGGAACACGGAGAAATTTGAGAGAGAATATCTATCTGAAATACTTCTTGCTATGGATGGAGCTATACTGCTTTATATTTGCCTCTATATTCAGTCAACACCCTGTTTTAGCATATTATATACAAACAAACATACATATATTGAACATGAACACTAAAAACGTTTTTTACTAAAGGAGTTAGTCGTTTATGACCCCCTTTTTCTAAATGTAGTACTAATTATTTGTTTGGCCAATTTATTTAATTATTGCTACTGTAATCTAGAGATCATTCGGAACAAATAAATATGCGTTTTATTATTATACAGGCAATGGAAAAGACCGACTTCGAAAGCAAAAAATTAACTCCTTTTGTTGACATTTTTTAGTGATTTTTTTTCTTCATAGTTAATTAAAAGTATAAACATGGAAAGTTATCCATTGGCGATGATACCGCTGAACAAACATGGCAAACAACTGAGAACCTCCTTTTCTGTTTCTATCAAAAAAATCATAGAGCTACTAATACTGGACAGTAACACCCAATTATCCGCGACCACTTCAACAAAAAAAAAAAAAACACTAAACTTGAGTGAGCAAATATGAGCCTTTCAAATTTGGATCCCGTATGAATGGCGTCTGAAGATACAAGCTACACATAGTCGTCGAGCACCGTTATGACTTGGCAGCCATGAATGGAAGGTCAGTTGACTGTCTGTGACTAATGAAAGAAAGAAAAACTGTTTATTTGCGCCAAGCATGACGCACACCAAAGAATTTAAAATACAGCTTAAAACTAAAAAAAAAATAGTTAAAAGTTGGGAAGGTATGCGTCACATTTGCGCAAAACGGCTGTCGCTCAGCATAATGCTAAGACTCTTGTACGAGACTGAGTCTAAGCGCTGATGTGCGTTTAAACTATTTTGTGACTTTTGTGGAAAAAAAAAATGGAGTAATAGTTATTTATTTATCACGAAAATACAAAGGCGGACTTAAGAGCGTATTCACCAAACGGCATTTCATACAAATTTTCAAGTCGTTATTTTCCGAAATGACTGAACCGATTTTAATGAAACTTCACACATGTAAGTAGGATACATTGGTCTAAAAATTTAGTTGAAAACATTGACGTGACGACGTCGACGAGAGTTATACAAGACGAATAGCACTATCCCTTTCCCTCACACACATCATGATGGATTTAAGACGTCATGGTAGGGCTGCAGGGCAAGTATTTGACTGGATTTTAAAACCTATAGAAAAACAAAACGCAGTAAAAATGTTGTTTAAAAATCTATGATGGGACAGCACTAATGACGCGTGACGTCACTAGTAAGACCCGCCATGAAGATTTTTTTACGATTCAGTACAAATGAAGATCGTGGTTCGAAAAAACATTTTGTTCAGCTGGAAAAAATATTTTTAGCGTAAAAGGCCGTATTAATGCCGCATAGGCATAAGTAACATTAGTCTCCAAATGTTCAAGACTAAGACTAATTACACACTTACAAATACTTAGTAAGCATATCTCATCTAGCAACCTAGCTTAGCCATTAAAAGATCTTTGACTCCCTACTTAAGGGACCAAGTTGAAAGATAAGTAATTTTAATGTCCCCGATAGCTCCATTGGGTCCTATTCTCCTAGTCTTGTCAGGGATATGTTTAAACAAATTGCCTTAACGACTCTCCTGGCCCCAAAGTTTACAATCATTTATGACACAAATAAGGATGAGCTTGTAAGTCAATGTATTTGTTGTAGAAGATTTTGTTTATTTAATATCCTTTTCAGATTTTGTTTTGTCTGTTCTTTTTTTGTTTCCTTTTATCTTTTGAATTTCTGAAGACTCTTGGGACTTTGACATACTTTGGCTTCAAACCTTGTGGTAGGTAGAAATGTTTTCAAGAACTGATTTAACAACAGTTAGATATTTTTTTACATGGCATATAATAAGGTAATTAACTAAAAATTTTAATTAGTCCGTCGGATAGATTTCCAAAAAATATTGGACACGTATTTTTTCTTTTTTCACGTAAATAAAAAATGAAGACGATACATTGCGTTGAAAACTCGTGTGACGTCACTACTCGCTACAATTTTTAGCGAGCCGTGATGTCACCGCCCCCACTCCTGATCTTTGATGCTTTGTATCTTCGTCAGTTTATAGATTTGATAAAGGAAAAAATACGTGTCCAATATTTTTCTATAATCTAACTGACGGACTAAACATAATCACATAATTTTTACTCAGGAAACATCCATATTATGGGAGATTGTCTTTTTATGGAAAACCAGCTTCTGCTAGTGGTTATATCCGCGTGAAAGGTGAACACTTCTGATCACATAACCCCGGGACATGTTCTGCCAAATTTAATTAAAATCCGTTTAGCCGTTAAGAGGTAACAAACTACAGGCAACAAAATAAGTGACTTGTACATAAAGAAGTAGTTATTTGTAAAATTGAGATATTTAGGTATTCTTCAGTTAACAACTGTTTTACTATTGAATCAGCTATTGAAGTTTCAGATAAACACTTGGAATTTAAGCAAGGACTCACAGAAATGAGAAACCCAGCAGTTATGTGCAGCAGTATGATTTGTGCCTGGTTAACAGCAATAGGATCGCGATTTCTTGGCACTATCAGAACTGAATTGAACTAAAACATGGGTGTAGGTACTTTTAATAAATCCTACTTTCTCTTAGAGCCAACTGAAGCGCAGTTAAATAACAAGAAAAGACGAAACGAAAAAGACACTCTACAAAACCTCCCAACAATAGACGTCCACCATTTTCTTGTAAAATAAAATGTTCACAAAAAAGCCAATCAATAAGACTTATAGCAAATCGTCAAAGTACTGCGGAGGGTAGCTGAACAATAGCTGTCCTTCCTTCCTTAAGGAAATGAGGCTAGTAAGTCAACTGTAGAGAGAAGTGGTCCTGCGTGTTAGTGTGTCGATGAAACACGACAATTCTGGTACTAGGACAATTATTGGGGTTGTTACCTTACTAAGATCAAATAGGTATTGTTGGATGATCGGAATGTATTGTGTTTTTGAGCTACCTTTGTAGTATCTTTATGAGGTAATAATAAAGGATGAACTAGACCGTATTATACATATATAAAATAGTATTATAAAGAGGATAGTTTTTTTTTGTATCGAATTACTAGACCGAATTTAACCATTTTTCACCAATGGTAAGCTACTTTATCAGCCAGTATATTTTATTCCCGTATTCCCACGGGAACGAAAACTACGCAGGTGAATTCGCGGGGTCCTGCTACTTAAAATAAAATCTTCAAAACGGGCTGTTTCTGTGTGTGTTGTTTTAAAGCGAAACATTAGTGGGGCGGTCGATTTTTGTCTGCCGTTTCAAAGATCGTCCCACAGTAAATGTGTTTATAAAGATGAGTACAATGTCTACTTTTCAGGTTTTGCATAATGTCTGTTACACCCTGAATTTCGAGAAAAAAAAAACAAAACTGGAAAAGAACACCCAACTATACCCCATTCACGACAAGATTAGACATTGAAATACATCTTTTTTACAGTCCGTTCAACCGATTTTGACTTCTATTGCGTTGGTGGCATGACACATGGTAGCTGCAGTAAACAGTTGGTATTATAATCACGTTTTTGCTTTTAATGCTTTCCTTATGCCTACGTAATAGAAGTAAAAATCGGTTGAACGGACTGTAAACAATTTTGTTCCAATGTCTAATCTTTTTGTGAATGGAGTATAGTTATTTTTAAACTCTGTTAAAATGTAAGGCTTTACTCACAAACAACGCAAAATCCCGATGTGAAAACATGATCCCACGATTAATACGTTACTTATAACAACACGGCCCTGCCTACCCCACAACAGGAAAAAGATTAGCGAAGTTATATTCGTTACTTGTTGTTGTTTTCGTACAATCTCTTCATGAATTTTAATATGTAAAGTAGATATTACTATATCGTATGCAACACTCGTTCCTTTCGGCATTTAAAAGTAGGGATGTTACGGGGGCGGCTCCAATTAATCGGAACTTCCGATTCTATTTTTTTTATTTGTCAGGACTAGACATGTCTTTAAGGTTGAAGACCTCACGGAGTAGGGAAACACAGGATCAGCAATTAGAATAAGTATTTAATCTATACTATCTATACTAATATTATAAAGAGGAAAGATTTGTATTTTTGTATGTAACGAATAAACTCAAAAACTACTGGACCAATTTCAAAAATTCTTTCACCATTAGAAAGCTACATTCACCCTGAGTAACATAGGCTATATTTTATCCCCATAGTCCCACGGGAACGGGAACTACGCGGGTAAACCCGCGGGGCGCTGCTAGTAATGAATAAACTCAGCACCGACTTGTGCAGATCACAGACAGGTTAGTAACTATAAGATCACAAATACGTTAGTAAGTATAACTCTATAATATTTAGAGGATAATCAGCATAACTGTATTGATGTTCATCGATCGGAGATCAGGATCGAAGTGCCCTGTCAGTAAATGACTGCCGATTTGCTTGGCAAAATGGAATACGTTTGAAAAATATGAACCGAAAATTGAAATTATGACCGGCCAGAACGAATGACTATTTTTTTATCCTTAACACTTCTCTCTTTAAAACCAACGTCGTAACATCCTTACTTGAAAGTACCGTTTGGTACCAATAAGTACTGTATGGAACCGATAAGTACCGCTGTGGCTTGTTGTCGGTATCGCTGTGATATTTGAATGGTAATCAGGGCTTGAGGAAAATCATGGAGGGAAAGTAGCTTTTGATATTTTCCGCGTTTGCAAGTACTTTTAGTAGCAACATAAGAAATTCACGAATATAAGAAGTATATGATATCTTGTACATATTTAGCTCCGTTAGCATAAGTTAAGGGACCTTTTTTTTTAAAAAGCAGAGCGGAAGGGATCATCATCATCAGGGGCAGAATAAAGGATCCGAAATACCACTCACTGATTAATCACGAAATCTCAGAAACTATAACACTTACAAACTTAAAATTTAAAATTTGGCAGGTAGGCTCCTTGTAGGGTGTAGACATCCGCTAAGAACGGATTTTACGAAACTCCATCCCTAAGGGGGTAAAATGGGGTTGGAAATTGTTTGTACTAAATCTACGCAGACGAACGACGTGCTAGTATTATATACGCGAAAGTAACACGGTCTGTTTGTTAACCCTTTATAACTTAACGGCTGAAAGTATTCGGATGAAACTCGGGTTACAGCTAGATTACCTATATCCTGGATTAGGACATAAGATACTGGGAGAGTCTGCTGCGGGGGAAGCCGCTGTCAGAACCTAGTGTTTCTGTAATTTTGTTAGGGTCAGCTCTCGAGTGCAACCAAATGCTCAAGATTACTAGAATTTTACATGGTCCAAATTGCCTTTACGACCTCCATAACCCGTGAATCCAGTTTCTGGGTAAAACGGTAGAACTGTTCCCCAGACGTTCGAGTTTCTGAGTTCCCGTGCTACTGCAAAACAATATTAAATAGGCAGGCATGGTGGTGTCTGGATTACGGATGGGCACCCATCCAAGGAACGACCTTAAGAAGCGTTGCTTAACCTGAATCAACTCATGAGTCTTTTATTATATAGCCAAACGCCCTTCCATAACATATGTATACATATATCTGTGCCTACGAACACAAAAAAGATACAATTTCAGCAAAACACGAAATAAAAATCTCAGAGATCCACGCAAATGTCGCGACTTTTCGACTTATTCAAAACTTTGATCATTTAAAGCCGCAGCGAACAGTCGTAATCAACTGTCTTGTTTATTTTCAACTGTTAACAGCTAAACTCGCCTTAACGATGCTTTATAACTGCGAGCTACAATGTCTTTGATGGTAGGAATAGAGAAAAGTGCATTTTGCTACATAGAAACTGCTTTTATTTAAGTTAAGTGATGTAGATTTCAGTTAAATGATAAATGATGTTTATTTTGTAAGTAGGTTAAACGTAACACTTTTACACGTCAAATATTTCTGGTCATTTTAAGCTAGATGAAGCCGGTGTTTCCTAGCCGACTACCCTGAGAAGAAACACCGAAACAAACTCTGAGGTCAAAGTCACTTTTAAAGTCCATACAATCCGTACTGGTCAAGTCATATGAGAACCATGTAGGTTAATGTCTGAGGTAGCCTTTTGAGGAAAGTGCCACACAGATTTGAGTTCTTTTAATTCCCTGCTGGAGTCTGTGTTTCCTCGTAGGTACAACCGGGGGTAAGGGGAGCCGCATAGGTCGATCTTCGAGGTTAAGCACCGCACCGAGATCGGTTTGTTGATGGGGTTACGATCTAACATATCGAATTCCTCCGTGCCTCGGAAAGCACGTTAAGCCGTTAATCCCGGCTGTCATTTGTAGATCTTTGACAGTTTTTAAGGATTATCAGAAGCCAGAAAATCTGACACCAATCTTACCAGGATTTACCCTGTTACCCGGTTAACAACCGGGTAACAGGGTAAAGTGGCTGCCTACCAGTCCTTCACAACCTAACGGTTGTGGAGGACTGGTAGGCAGCCACTTCACGTAAAATACTGGTATTCAGCTGAATACGTTTTGACTGGAAGCCGAATAATATGGTCCTAATATAGTTGGGAAAAGGCTAGGCAGATGATGATCATGATTTTTTGTTGAGATATAGATGGGTTTCTGACGGCGAGCAAGAACTAGTTTCACATATTTATGTATTTTTGATAGAAGCCGAGTGCTAGAAGGCTTTTGCCTAACGAGCCAGCCCGTGAAGCTGAGCCATTAGCGAACCCCCAAAATAATACTAACCTGACCCAGCATGTCCCTTGCTGCCCTCCCTCAATGACCCCGCTAAGCCGAGGCCCGTGTCCCACAGGGGATGCCCTTAGCAAGCGGTCATTTAGTTTTTAAGTAGTTTTAGGCCCTGGCTGGGGGCCTTAAATTCATTTGAGGCCACCACAGGATTGTCCGGTTGAGCAGTAACCAGCCTTAGTGTGCTGAACTGCGAATGGTCCATTAAAAAAAAAAGCCGAGTGTCCTTCGTCACGATCCCTTGAACTTAGAATCCATTAAAAACCATTCAATCTTTATCAAGCTTAGAACCATTATAAAACAAAATGCCTACCCCCAAAGCTAAAACTTATTCATAAATCTAAAGGCCATCGTCAAGACAAATTCTTTTCATCTGAAACAAATCGATTTATATTATAAAATCGTTCTTTTGTTCAGGAGCCAGACTTTGAAGAGAACAGGGCTTAATTATCGATACGATGAAGTAATTTCTATGCAAAAACTAAGCTCATAAAATAGCCACAAGTGAGGATTTTTATCCAAGCTATTAAACTGCTGGTAGAAATTATGGTCGGGTTAAAAATGGGAGTATATAGCATAAGCATAATCAGCCTTTTAATGTTCCCACTGCTGGGACACAGGCCTCCTCTCTAGAAGAGGGAATGAGTCGTAATCCAGCACGCGGGTTGGTGAATGTCACATGTCTTCGAATTTTTGGTTCTAGGACATGTCGGTTTCCTCACGATGTTTTCCTTCACCGTTTTGAGAGCAGTGGTGATGAAATTAGTTACACAAAGTAATGCGCCTGGCTGGGTTTGAACCCGTGACCTACAATTTGTAAGTCGGGGCCATTACCACTCGGCCAGCACTGCTCCAAAATGGGAGTAATAGTCAAAAATTGCTGGATTTTTTCAAGAGGCTAAGTCATTCTAGTAAAGAGAAATAAAGATGTACTGTGCCCTTAAATCTCATCATCTCTCACTCTCTCGTCAATATTCGTTCCTCAAATCAGTCATTCACAGTTATCTTTTACCTTCGAATCAACCTTTTCATCAGCCGACAAACAAATGCTGATTAAAATACTTCGAGGTAGAATCAATTGTCATTCTTTTACCTAACGACTGCTATTGACGATAGGCATCGTTATATTACAGATACCGGAAAATACAGATGTAACAATACATTCAATTTCTTTACGGATTTTATTCTGTGTAGTATCTATATAAATAAGTTTACTCACATATAGTATACCAAATATTATAAAACATTTATTTGAAACTCCGCCCCGGCTTCGCACGGGTGCAATGTAGATACTAATGTTTCCTCTACTATAATATGCATGAAAACCTTCCTCTTTAATCACTCTATCTATTGTAAAAAAAAACCGCATCGAAATCCGTTGCGTAGTTTTAAAGATTTAAGCATATATAGGGACAGAGAAAGTGACTTTGTTTTATACTATGTAGTGAAGAGTAGGTAACTATGGAGTTTCTTGTCCGTTTTTCTCCATGAGAAAACCCTTTGCGATGGACGATAGAGTCACTTTATTATGTTACCTTTAAAAAATGACGTTTTGACTTTGACTTTATAGTATTTCAGATTTAATTTAAAAACGTTATGGACAAATATTAATATTGACACTTCGCGCGAAATCCCAACATGTAACGGGCATACAAAGGAATAAATATTAAAAAAAAACTTACCCCAGAGAAATAAGTTCGTTCGAGACCGAATGAATAATTGGAACGAATGTACGAAATAATGGGAGTCGATCAGGTGTCAATGTGGTTGTCTAATTTAGGCAGATTGGAGGGTAGTCGAATGATTTATTATTTAAAGTAAAATGTCGAAGGTTAGGTACTAATTATCGTGATGCAAATAAGAGCCTTCTAATTAGTGTTTCGTAATTAATTTGTAGTGTTCAAGAGTTTTAGTCTGTTGCGAAAGTTCTTTTGTAACTATGTTAATTTTAAGGAACGTTTTGAATAATGGATGAGTGATCATTGGGAGAGGAGGGAACCTTTATTCTGCTTGTTTCTAGAAAAGAAGAAACATTGTTTATTATCACAGAACTAACACGCAAATGTATGCCAGGGTTGAGAAATTTGTCCGAAAGCGTCACTGCGGCCCTGGAACGCAAAGGGCAATAGGAGGAACACGGGTGGGTTTTAGTCAGTAAGAGTCTGACACTCCCTTCCGCTCCGCCCAGAGAGAAGTCGTATTTTGTTTTCTTCTTTGGCAACTGAATCAATAACGACTATTCTGCTAAGATAATAAATAGGTAATAATATAAAAAACAAAACTAAAATTTCAATCGAATTCTCGTCAGTCAGGGAAGTAGTATATTGCAATGTTAACACAAGTAAGGGAGCAACAGGACAACGAACTAAAATTTTGAACTACAACTACTACTACAAGTTAGAACACAACAACAACACAACTACTACTAAAACAACAAGCTACAACTACTACTAAAAGTTATTTTTTTATGGATGAGAATTCAATAAAAGACTTCTTCCGCTCTGGGCGGAGAGAACAGAGTGTCAGACTTTTGCTGACTAAAACCCATCTGTGCTTCTCCTTATGCCCTTTGCGTTCCAGGGCTGCGGTTTTGAACAAATTCCCCAACCCTGGCAGATACGTAAAAAGTCTACCCCAATAAAAACATGACTTCTCTATTCAATCATGACCTATAAAACTTTCACGAAAATAAAACCCGAAATTCTATAACGGTATCGCGCACATAAATATTACAACTATTTATCTAACGAAATAAACATATCACTTTCACATTTAAAATTGCGTGCGAACCCTATATTTTATGAGGGTCATCAAGTAAGCAGGTAATTGCGAATAAAAAATGGTTCGGGTTATACCTTAGGGATGGCACATTCTGTTCTGTCTTATTATCGTAAAAACATTGCGATTTGAAGGTCTTCAGTGATAGAAATTTGGGAACTTTTTCATGGCGATTTGAAAAAGGGAATCGTGTATGTATTGAGAATTCAAAGGGACGGCTTGAGGAAAAGATTAAATGCCAATAATTGGGGTGAGAAAGGACGGATAAGTTTTTTTTTTCTCAATATTCTGTCTTTTCATAAATCGGTCGTGTAAATTTAATATGTCATAAGTGACATACAAGGAACTGTTGCATTTTCAAACATCGGCACTGAGCAGAGCGCTATAAATCCAAAGGGCCGTTGAAATGATGAAAACTGTTAATTAGACGCTTCTGAATCTGTAAATCAGTATTACAGCCATTAATCAGAGTTCTTCATTATTCACATTGTGTATGAGCATTCTTAGAATCTTGTTTAGCTACTTCGTGATCCTTTTGTAATTATTTCAAATTCTAATTTAGCATCCACAAGTGGCCTTAAAAGAAGCAAGAACTTCTCGTATTAAAAAGGCCAAACAGAGACATCTGACAAGAACGAGTATCACTTTCGTGTTTGAAATATATTCCTGATTATTGTTAGTGAACTTATAGTTAAGATTTTGTGTTTATTTGTGTATATATATTAAACTAGTAGCGAGTGGGCCGCCTCATCCGCGCAGTTCCCGTTCCCGTGGGAATACGGGGATAAAATATAGCCTATGTTACTCAGGGTGAATGTAGCTTTCTAATGGTGAAAGAATTTTTGAAATCGGTCTTGTAGTTTTTGAGTTTATTCGTTGCATACAAAAATACAAATTGTTCCTCTTTATAATATTAGTATAGATTTATTAATAGTAATGTGGCACGAATGAGAGCCCCATTTTATGTCCAGACAATTAATGTCTATTCCAGGTTGCCTGGAAGAGATCGCGGAATGCGATAAGAACGGGCGGTCTTATCACATTCCGCGATAATTATACATACATACATATGTTTTAGTTATCTTTTTTTTGTTATTTTTGGTATACAATTAAGCATATAATACATAAATAAATAAACGGACTTTAATGACACTTGATATAACATGGTTTTAAAAGTTAACTAAAACTTTTTGGAAAAATTGATTATACAGTAAGAGGTAGTTCATTTTCGCTTTCTCGTTCTAAGACCTCTTTACACTCTTTTTAAATGAAGGTCATAACTATCTTGTAAAATGTATACCAAGTTTAATTCAAATCGGTTCTTTCATTTCCAAGAGTTAAAACTCGCAAGTTAGTATTTAATACCGTAAAGAAAAAACGCTCTAAAATGAAAAGATTTCAAATTCCATCTCTCAGAACTCTTCCCGACCACAATTATTTCGTTAAAAACCGTAAAAGAACAACTCAAGTTAACAGAATCAATTAGCCCTTTTAACTGAAAACTGGCCTGGCACCGATTTTTATCTCTGATCAGCAGAGATTAAGAACCTTTAGACAGACGGCCAACGATTCTGCCTCTTATTAAGCTCGCTTGAACTTATTATGCAGGCGACGAACCCTTGTTGTATTAATATCGCATTATCTAAGAGTAATGGCTTATTAATACCTCGTTACTTGGCACTATTTATCTTTCTTTAGTTGTGTTTTGTTTTTTTTTTGTTGTGGTTCGTGGATAAACGACCATTCTTTCTTTCTTTAAAAAAAACGTTGCCCCACTAGGAATTCCTCCTGTATCGTGGGTGCGTTTACAAATTTAAAAACTCACATACACAAACAGCCAGACCCGGAACAACTATCTGTATGCCTTTTTTGACGGGCCTGTTGGTCTAGTGGTCAGCGGCCCTGACTGCTAAGCCGGAGGTCGTGGGTTCGATTCCCACCCAGGACAAACTTTGTGTGATGAGCATGATCGTTTGTTCTGTGTCTGGGTGTGATTTATCTATAATATGTATGTAATTATAAATTATATAAGTATGTATATAAGTTGTCTGGTTACCATAACACAAGCTCTGCTTAGCTTGGGATCAGATAGCCGTGTGTGAGTTGTCCCAAGATATTATTATTATTATTTTTTTCTGGATGGGAAATCATCAAATGACTTCTCCCGCTCTGGGTGGAGCAGAAGGGAGTGTCAGATTATTACTGACTAAAACCCACCCGTGATCCTGCTTGTGCCCTTTACGTTCCAGAGCCGCGATGACTCTTTCGAACAAATTCCGCAACACTATCTGTAGGCCTTACAAATATTTGTTCCGTGCGGGATTCATTACAGGCAGAGCTTTTCTCCGTGCTTCGGAAAGTACGTTAAGCTGTTGGTTCTGGTTTTAATTTTACGAGTTCTAACAGTGGTTACGGATAGTACCTGTAAATAGCTTTTAAGGGGTTCCATGTTCCCCCGTTTCTTGTTGTGAAGGGCAGATAAGCTGCAGTTCGAATGTAAAATAACGGTACAGTATTCAGATGTTAGAATTCATATAATCCTGTCGGCCCAACAGTAGTTGAATGGTGTTTTTGAAATGAAAACTTCTTTAGCCGCGTTGGGCACTTCTTCGTAGGGGAAAATCTTCTGGGTTCGCGTCACCGACATGCTCATGACTCATGCGTAGGTATAAGTGAAATTGATTGGATTTAGTGAGAGGTTCAATGTGTATATACTGTGTATTGTTGAAATAGTGTTCATGTTTGATTAATTTTTAATTCAACAATTTGAAATTTTAATACTAAAGGTTCTAAGTTTTCACTTCTATCGGCAGTCTCTATAACCGCCAATTTTCTTTGTACTTTTCTTCTTTCTGTGTCAACGGTTAACTCCTGTTTTTAGGATGTTAAATCGTCAAATGACTTCTCCCGCTCTGGGCGGAGCGGAAGGGAGTGTCAGACTCTTACTGACTAAAACCCACGCGAGTTCCTCCTAATGCATTTTGCGTTCCAGGGCCTTGATGACTCTTTCGAACAAATTCCGCAACCCTGGAAGGTTGTCTTGAAAAGATCGCTTTTAGCGATAAGGCCGCCTATTGTGTCACCCTTTTTCTTCATCTATATTTTCTGTAACTTATATGGTGTACATAATAAAGAGTATTCTATTCTAATTGTTTGTGCCCAGTTTGTGGTGACGTTAATTGACGCATTGGTACGACATTAATTAAATATCCCAAAATAGAGTTGGATGGTCAAATCAATGCAGTAGCTACAACATAATAGGTTCTAAGTATAAATTCATGGTGTGCAGTATAATTTGATACCACCTACTTTTCTTATTAGGTAGAAACTTCACGACCCACTGAGCCGCGATGGGCATCGCTTCTAATGAACACGAGCTGTATATTAAGGCAAAGCGTTTGGCTTTGTTCAAGGTATCAGAGATATTTTTTAGATAATTATTTTGTAATGGAGTCCATACAGTGTCTGCCCATGACATGAACATTTTTATCCAAGGAACACAAAAAAAAAACGTCATGCCGTTCACGCATGGCATGATGTGGCATGCTTGACATTTGTAGAGTATGTAAAAAACGAAAACTTTACATGGAAAATCCAATATGTTTCAAATACAAATTTTTCATGAGCATATCAAAATAAGAATGACAGTTACGTCTTTTATTTATATCCCTTGAAGAAAAATTTTTATCTACATGAGCAGAAGTATTTTTTTTAAATATTACTACTATTAATCGATGACGTGGTCGACGATGCATCACGCTTGTCGAGAAGTAAACTATTCACAAATGACCTGTACTTATAGATACCCAGGTTGTAACTATCTCAAAACACCAAATCTGGCAGGGCATTTCACCTTAGCTGGTCTTACAGTGAAAGCATTCTCAATAACGTTTTGTGTGTATGGATAGCACCATGTCATCAACTGCCTGTTGCAGTCCACTGCTGGACATAGGCCTCTCCAATTGCATGCCACTTAGATCTATTTTCGGCTTCTCGCATCCAGTTTCTGTCAGCCGTCCTGCGTAAATCGTCACTCCACCGTGCCTGAGGACGTCCTCACTACGTTTGCCGAGACGCGGTCTCCACTCTAGAACTCGTTTACCTCAACGGTTGTCGGTTCTACGACTAATATGGCCAGCCCACTGTCACTTCAGCTTACTAATCCGGTGGGCTATATCGATGACCTTGCTTCTCTGACGGATCACCTCATTTCTGATGCGATCCCTCAGAGACACACCGAGTATAGCCCTTTCCATAGCCCGCTGAGCGACTTTGAGCTTGTGGACCATACGAGCCGTCAGTGTCCACGTTTTGGCTCCGTATGCCATGACGGGTAGGACTATGTACCGCTGGCCCATCACAATACGGCGAATTATAAAGAAAACCACTGCCCGCGACTTCGTCCGCGTGGAATAGTTACTAACCCCCCGATTTTGAAATATAATTTATTGGTGCTCCGCTCCTACTGGTCTGAGCGTGATAATATATATCCTATAGCCTTCCTCGATAAATCCGCTATCTAACACTGAAATTTTGTTTCTAATCGGACTAGTACTTTCTGAGATTAGTGCGTTCAAGCAAACTCTTCAGCTTTATATATTAGTATAGGTAAACTTCACACATGATTCGTGTAAGCTTCTAACACGATCCATCTAGAATTGAAACAAAAGCCCCCACAATACACTCGGCGAATAATAAAAAAAAAAACAAACCACGCTCGAGATGTCACGCTCCGAGTTAACACATTCAAAATAACAACATATTATTTTTTTTCTGTTATTTGCCATATAATAGATAGACAACAGAAGGTTGAGTCCATATCAAGTGCAAAAACAGTCGCACTTATACATAGACGAGTGTTGATTGCATTTCAAAACATATGACAATTGCGCGTGCTCTTACACTCGCTATACCGTTAAGCGTGTTATAGTTGCATGTGTCTATGGGTGCGTTTCCAACATTCTACTATTCAGAGATTTCAGTCTATGGTCACCGTGTTCAATTATATAAAAAACCCGAAGTATAAGATAGCAGTGTAGGCACTGGGTGTGATCAGCTCCACTGTTTCATTGAGCTCCATCTCTCAGTTGTTAGTAAAGAACATATTTTAGTTACAGACGCAACTGTTCTTCACTGTGTCTTTATCTAAAGAGGTGACACACATAAGTTTTTTTATGGTAATCATAGCTTGTTTAAACCCGGTTCTAACGGAAGCACACACAATTTGTCATATGACGTAAGCCTGAACAGATTCGTTTGAATAGTTTATAGCACGACACGACACAACAAGGCAAAGTAATGTGCCCGTGACTTGTGACATCTAGAGACTGAATAGTCGATGGTCATTTTAGTCGATAGTGGACCTTCTGTATGTACTTATTTTGTGTGGGTATTCGATTTTCTTTGTGACGAGGGCGAGACCTCGACTACAGGATGGATAATTTTATTTAATTTTTCGATTACGTTACCAAATTCAGCGTAAGATCTTTTGTAACAAGATAAAGAGGGGGGGCGTTTGGTTGACGATTTTGAAGACAGTTTTGAAATGCATGATCTCGCTGATTTTAGTGTTATTGAGTATATGTGATTAATGTCTTATTCCTTCGACATGAGCGTATTTTGACGGGTTTCTGACTCTATGGGACCCGTTCGTTATTTGCTGTTGTCTGCCTGTGAATGGGATAGGCCAACTTGTAATTGAGATATTCGTTAGCCAAATTCAATATTGTTCTTATTCTTTGTCGTCCACAAAAAAAAAAAACAAACAAATAAAACATGAAAGGCGAGCATAATCCAGAATTGAGTTTTCTGAGCCAGTCATATAGCGAGAACGTGAAGTGCACAAAAAAAAACTTAAAATTCTTTAAGAAATATTTAACTTTACTTAAATAATATGAATCACTATCGTATTAAGTTACTATTGCTGGAATGTACATAGTTCTATACTCTATGTTTGAGAGGGAACAGGCAGTATTTCATCATCCCGACTTTGAATTCCTTCATCGATCTGAAAGCAGTGGTGATTTTATAAATTACTAGCAGTGCCCCGCGGTTTCATCCGCGTAGTTTACGTTCCCGTAGGAATACGGGGATAAAATATAGCTTATGTTACTCAGGGTGAATGTAGCTTTCTAATGGTGAAAGAATTTTTGAAATCGGTCCAGTAGTTTTTGAGTTTATTCGTAAAAATACAAATCTTTCCTCTTTATAATATTAGTATAGATACAAATATCAATTCACGTTTTATAAAACACTATTCACATTCAAGTAAGTACAAATGTATTTATATTTTATTCACCCACGTTCGTGTGTCACTTCAGGGTGCCAACTGAAAACCAGAGCTGGATGCCTAACGACCACAAAAAAAAAAAGCAAAGCAAAGCAAAGTTAATGCTGAGAAGGTAACCTTTTCAGTATGTGCACGCTCAGTACAATTTTAATGGATCATTGTTATGTTTTATTATTGTTATTTTGGTGCTTTGAACCCCCGACGCAAAAAGAGGGGTGTTATAAATTTGACGTGTCTGTCTGTTTGTCTGTATGTCTGTGGCTACGTAGTTTTTTTTGTATGAAAGGTGAGTTACGGGCGAGTGTTCTTAGACATGTTTGATGAAAATCGGTTGAGTCGTTTAAAAGTTGAGGGGGTGAAAGCGGGGAAGAATAACTGAATATCTGCAAATATCTGCTCCAAACCTAACCTTTATTAGAATTATTAATACATACTTAGGTACTCTCAGATTGAGTTTTTTGCTTAAATTATTTTTTCCTCTTTAAACGGAACTTAGGTTTTTGTGTCAGGGTTTTTTTTTTAATTTTTTGTTGCTGTCGTGTTGTGTCTGTGTTGAATAAAAGTTTTCTATTCTATTCTAAAATTTTATGCCTAAGAAATGTGAACTCATATTTGTCGTTTAGTACCAATACCTTTATCAAGCCCCTTAACCACACCGGAAGTCAATGCCAAACTCACTATTAAGCCACTAAACGATGCACGTTTAACGTAACATGTTCACCTCAATTGACAAGATGAAGTTACATCCGCCGCCGCGAAATTACTGCCGCCGTTTGAACCGAACTTTAGTTTCGTCTGTCGGAAGTTTTGGAGCGTCGGCCATGACGTGTTCATAGTTTTTTGTTTGAACAATTTTGAATGTTGGGAGAATTGGAATAGTTTCTGCTATGTTTGTAACAGTTGGCACTGTTTTTTGTCACTCAAAGTTCATTGGAGGACCAGTCACTGATAGAATCTGTCAGGTAACATTGCTGAAATGAACTCTGCTAGCGCAACTTGCACCAGTGAGGCACACGATATATATATATATATATATATATATATATATATATACAGGATGACTTTGAATAGATGCGACAAAATGAAATGGGAGCTTCAGTTACAGTAACATAGTAATTATAAACTGTTTTTTCTACAATCTAAATCGTTAAAAAAAGTTACGTGGTTGGCGTTTTAAAATGATCCATCGATGTTAATATCTTTATTTAAGTACGAATTATCGGTATTCCAGAAAAATAATTAATATGCAAAATAAATAAGAAAAATTAAAGTATCAAAAAATCTCGTCCAACTAATCGCAGTGCTCAATGATCGTTGTGGAGTACTCGCGTTATTAAACGTTGCCATTCATAGCGGTGATAAAAGTTCATTAATTTTACATTTGGTATGTTCTAAATTTTCTTGACAACACGTATTATTGTATATTTAAATATGTCGCATCTATTCAATTTCACCCTGTATATTGTTTCTATGGTTATTTCTTATATGTGATGAGACTCGTAAAATAAATGTTTTTTTCTTAATTTTTCATCTTTAGTACATAGGCAGCCGCATCTACTCTCTAAATACAAAACAAAAAAGAATGTACAAAACTAATATTCGTCGCTATTCGTTCGATTATAGTTCGGATGCTCAAACTGTGTTGCAAAAAATTATTGATCTAGATTTATTGACGATCTTTAAATACATCGTTACATAAACTGAAGGTTTCATGTTTAATTAGCGAGAGGTAACGCTGAAATTAACAATAGTTATTCATCAACGTGACAAAGTGAGTTTAAATTACAATTACTGAGGCAGAAACTAACGCTTGATACTTGCTTAAACACGATCGTCGTTTGAATACACCTTTATGTTTCAAAAGATCACCATTCCAGTCACTTGCCAGTAATTAACGCTTAGTACGTACTTACTTATTTGTTTTACTTTAACATGAAGTACTGTCGTCGTCTGTACACATCTTTCAATTTAATAAAAAACAATATCTATTTCACTCATTGACGGTAAGTACCTAACGCTTCCTACTCGCTTATCTATTTGCCATAGCATTTGGAACACGCCTTTATAATTCCATTGAATTTACAGTAACAAAAGCTGACTACTTCCTTAAACACTGTCATCGTTTGAACACACCTTTAAATTCAAAGACACAATCACCATTCCAGTCCATTGAAACTAACTCACCGCCACTACTAGCTTAAACTTGATACTCGTCTAAAATTAACTTTGAATCTGTAGAGCTAGAATAATGGAAATTAAGTAAAGCTTAATAGGAACACGGTTAGCTACTACATCGCATGCACATACCTTAATATTTGAACAAAGTACACCATCCAAGTAAACTGACAGTTACTTGCACTTTGTTGGAACATACCTTTAAATTCCAAGACTCAATCACCATTCCAGTCAATTGACACTAACTTACCCCTACTACTCGCTTAAACACTATCCACGTCTGAACGCAAATTTATATTTGAAGAGCGGGAACAAACAGCCGTTGTTGTATTAAATTTCAGGGAAGATTTAAGATTAGTGCTGCAGTTTGTTGAATATATAGTAGTGTTCAGCCTGTGATAGTCGCGTAACTTGCACTGTTACTGAATATTGCAGAGTTAACTGTTAGCTATGTATCCTTGCTGTTAAAATGAGATCTTAAATGGCGTTGTGGAGTTAGTAACCTGTGAAATTGTGGGCGTGAACTCAACGATAATGTGAAAGTGTTTTCATTGTGTAGCTATGTTTAAATTAAAAATCGATTAAGTGCAAGTTGGACTGGTGCGTAAACAGTTTCGAATGAATCAAATATATCGACTTTTATTTTTTCATTAGAGTTCTAGGAGAAAATTGGCTGTTATAAATGGACACATAAATGATCCTCTATGGATTACATTTTTGCATACGAACCTACAGAACCCAAAATAAATTCTGTTGTTTTTTATTCGATGTTTGGTACTCGGTATATCCTAGTTCGTATGTTTCCTGTCAATTTTAGCCCTTTAAAGACCCTGAAGTCTTGGTGTTTGATAGAACATCCGACCTTATTTACTCAAACTTTATGTACGTAGTTCTTCGAATTTTAGTATAATAATAATAATTTCCAAGAGCCTCGACCAACACCTCAAGAGGCTCTCGTTGGGCAGCTGGATCAAGGGCCTGATCCAGAAAGCAGTACTTCTGGACACGGCGCGTATTGTTAGGAGGTTTCTCCTAACTATGCTTCACTTCAGCTCTGACCGCCGGTGGCTTGGACCCTGTTCCCGATATCGGTGGGCTACTATTTTTTTAAATATTTTTTAATGTTTTTTTTTTTTTTACTTTATTTTATAAAAATATTTAAAAATGTGAAAAATATGTACATAGAATGAATAAATGGAATAATAATATTCTTTATTTTCGGACAACAAGAATCCAGCGTGTTAGTAAACAGTAATAAAACTTAATACTAGTGTTAGTAGTTCAAATACAATAAAGAAAAACAAAATAATAGTATCGCGAAAAGGTCATCAACAAATTAAAATTTAGCGATTGTCCTTCTCACAAAACTTTTAATAATCGGGGGAGTCGATACTCTCCGACTCTTCAGCTGGTGGCAAGGATATTTTACAAAAGAAAATACAAATTTAAGTAAAAATGTAACTAAGTAAACAAGGCACTCGCACACGAAAGGTTTCGTACCATAAATCGAAAAAATCAAACACTTATTTCTGTGTTATAAAACGCTGCCATAGAAATACATACTGAACATTTCAACGGCCTACCTATTAAGGTTCAAGGCAGTCCATTTTACCAACTACGAAACCTCTAAAATCAAAATTCCGAAGCAGCCGCCTCAGTAAGCGAGTGTCAAACCTATTACAAACTGAGTTTAACCGAACATGATACCTACAGCTAGACCACGATTAAATTTTCGTTAAGGAAGGCGCCGCACTGGGCTAATAACTTCTGTAGTTAGAACACGACGTTAGGTTCGACCTTTTTGAAGTTCGAGGCCTTTTGGCTGTATCGATTTCCTGTAAGTTAGGTCTGAAGTTTTTCGGTTAAGGTATTTGTTTGGATTATTGGGAGATAAGTAGAGGAGCTTGTGGCTAAATTATAACAGCCGCACGGGTTGATCTTCGAGGTTAAGCAAAGCTTGCCGAGGTTCGTCTGTGGATGGGTGACCATCTTAACATAACGATTTTCCGTGCCTCGGAAAGCACGCTAAGCCGTTGGTCCCGTCACGTTATTATTATTAACAAAAAAAAAATGCAGTGCGTGAGCAAATGTCAAACCTATTAAATGCAGTGCGTGAGCAAATGTCAAACCTATTACCAATTGAGTTTATCTTAACATGATACAGCCAAACCGAGATTAAATTTTCGTTAAGGAAGGTGCCACGCCGGGCTAATAACTTGTATCGTTAGGACGCGTCGTTTGGTTCGACCTTTTTGAAGTTGGATGCCTTCCAGGAGTGCCGATTTCCTATAAGTTAGTGACTAAAGTTTTTGGTTGAAGATATTTTGTTGGACTTCATATTGGAAACTAAGTAGGGAATATTGTTTTCAATTAATGTTTGTAATTTATTATACTTGTTTGTATTGCGCTTTAGGAAAATAGTTTTGGGTAACTTTATTTAAACTGATAAGACTGCACTGTAGCGTAGATTTATTATAAGGAGGTAAATTTTTTTTTTTTTTGTACAAAATATTTGGAACTTAATAATGACAATGATCAATTAATATTCGAGGCTTAGCAACGCTTGGCGAGGTCACTTCATAGATAGATAACAGTCTGTAACACCTCCGTGCGTGCTTCGAAGGAAAGCACAAATAATAATAATAAAAATAATCTTCGGGGCTAAGCGAAGCTTGGCGGGGTCATCGAGGTTTTTGTGTTTTCTGGATGGGAAATCATCAAATAACTTCTTCCGCTTTGGGCGGAGGAAGGGATTGTCAGACTCTTGTTCCTCCTAGTGCCCTTTGCGTTCCAAAGCCGCGGTGACTCTTTCGAACTAATTCCGCAACAAAACTTATGGTACCTACAGTAACTGAACAATAAGATCAATAGTTAAGTAAGGCTTAAAAGCAACTGATGATGTAACTCTATCGTAGTCGTTATCAAGTATTTGTTTCTTAAACAAATGGACCGTTTCTATTGAGTAACATTAATAACGCAAATAATCTCGGTTGGGCTATAAATCTTTTGTCTCAATGGAGCTTAAATACAATGTGTTATAATATGTTAGTATCTAGACCCAATTAATGTCTGTGATTTGTTCTAGAATCTTAACTAATATTATAAACGCTAAAGTTTTTATGTATGGATGTTTGTTACTCTTTCACGTAAAAACTACTGAATGGATTTTGATGAAAGTTCGTATAGAGGTAGATTATAGTCTGGAGTAACGCATAGGATTAAGAGCACTTTATATCCCGGGAATATGTTCCCTTGGGATAATATTCGACTTTCAGTGAGGCGAGCGGCATTCAGATCGGTGGCCCGCCAGCTTATCGCCTTGCTAGTGAACACGGTGTCGCTCGATCCGCTGTCGCGCTTTCGCTTTATAATATTTCTGTGCTTTCTTTCTGTCTACTTCTTCTATCTATCATTCGCTACTCTGCGATCTTACTGTGCTGTGGACCTTAATCTGTTTACCTACTGTTCTTACTTCCGGTAATAAAGTATAAACTTTATTGTGTCAGTGTAACATACTTTTAAATTCAAAGTCAACACGTCTATTTCAATTAGGCCATTAAACGGCACTTTTGAACGTCATCATTTGTAGTTAACATGTCATAATAAAATGACTCTACCGTCCATTCGCAAAGGTAGATTCTTATGGAGAAGAACGGACAAGGAACTCCGTAGACACTCTTTTCAAACAAATGTTTTACAATATTTGGCATACAAAAAAAATCATATATGTGAGAACGATGCACCAATCATACTAGTTATAGAACCCAGTATTACCAGCAGAGATAAACTTATTAATTTTCTAAATAAACACATGGCACTCATATACTTCCTAATTTTTCTTCGCACACACCATACCTCAAGAATACTCGTAACTCTAAAAGATTAATTATACCTCTTATTTCAAAATAATATCCGTTTTAACGTTGCGTATGTTCCTCGTTCTCCCGACATGTGGAATCCTGAGCGTTTCCTCTTACACAAGCAAAGCCAACTGAATACATTTCACATTTATACTGCTTTCTGTTTCGAGAATGTTCTGTAATACTTTGACCGAGTAATGGCATAGTTTTGCTTTTAATTTTGTGTTTCGTATTTGTTATGAATTATTTTATCCATGTAATGTTGTGTGGGTAACAGATTCATTCTTTTGTTGGGATTTTCAGTGTCTATTTTCTGTTTATTTTAAAAATTTCGTTTTTTTTTCAGTAAAAAAAGAAAGAATTACACTTGTACAAGGTACACTTGTCGTTAGTGATCAGATCATTACCCTTATTTGTACTCAAACCGAATAAATGATTTGATTGGATGTATGTTTGTTAGGTATTCTCTAATGACAATCTACAAAACGGATTGTAATGAAAATCCAAAGGAAAATAGACTGACTTACTGTCTACTATCATAAATGTGTAAGTTTGGGTGGATGTTTGTTAGTCAATCACGTCGGAATGGTTGAGCAGATCTGGATGTTTGGCTCAGAAATAGATTATAGTTGGGGGGACGGTTCTTATGAATATTTCTTTACTCCCCCGACTGCAATGAAACGATTGTTATCTACATATATTGTTTTGAATTTTTTCAGTTCACTTTTTGGCATGGCAGGCGTGTTTTTTTAAATATTTTAAATTATTTTTGTTAAATGGCAAGGTGGGCTTTTAAGGAAACAACCACACAGATTTGAGTGGATCTGTTTTGAAAACTAATAGGATTAGTTGGTAGGTCCTACACGCATCAACAACGTAATATCCTTTATAGAAATAAACATTTTTCAGTACAAAATTTCATGTTCCACGGACATTTATCAAATGGTTCGTTGTTTTTAAATATTTCATTTGGAAGCCGTGTTGTTTTATTTATAGGGTCGTTGTCCTATTTACTGGAAAAATGGATTAGCAGGGTAACTGGCTTAGTGGTGGTGGTTTTTTGTGTTCCATGAGAGTTTTTTGCGTTTATCTAAACTTCTGGCAGCGTCCCGCGGTTTCACCCGCGTAGTTCCCGTTCCCATGGGAATACAAGGATAAAATAAGCATATTACGTTACTTGCTAATAATGTAGCATGCCACTGGTGATAGAATGGTTAAAATCAGGCAAGTAGTTTCGGAGCTTATGCGGTACAAACAAACAAAAAATCTATCCTCTTTATAATATTATATTCTAGATTAGAACTAGGTTGGTAGGTAGTCTATTTAAAGTTTGTGCGTTACATATCTCACGCCATAGATTTTTTTTTGTGTAAAACTATTCTTTGTGCATAAAAAACGGTCAACTTTGTCTAGGACCTTAGGGTAAATAACCCCTTGCGGAATTTGTTCGAAAGAGTCACCGCGGCCCTGGAACGCAAAGGGCACAAGAAGGATCACGGGTGGGTGTCAGTCAGTAAGAGTCTGACACTCCCTTCCGCTCCGCCCACAGCGGGAGAAGTCATTTGATGATTTCCCATACAGAAAAAAAGGGGTAAATAACCCTCCGGACAGATTTTAGGTCAGCGTGGTCAAGCTCAACCAACATTAACAAAGTATTCGGGACACATTATGGTGCTCAAGTGTTTGCGCAGAAACATGTGCACTCACGTTCCTTTACCCTCTCAGCCGTCAGGACGGTCATCCGACACGATCGGGGAGAAATTTCTTCATAAAAACCAACTTCTTAATTCCAACTTAAAAGTTCGGAAAAATAAACAGTTCAGGAACTGCTTTTGAGGTAAAAAAAAGAACGGAAAATGACAATAATAGACTCGAAAAAGTTGCCACAGAGTATAAACATAATGTACAACAATAAAAATACATAAAATCAATCTCGCTGATGGATTATTCCTGGAAAAACTACTGGAAATCCAGCCTAAGTATTATCGTCAAAATAAACGGAATCCAGAAATATCATAACGGTTATTTAGAAATATAATATTTGATTCAGGTTGCGGACAATGTTTGATGGAGTATTGAAAGGACAATATTATTTTATTTGTTGTAACATTGAGCTGGAATTATAATGGTCTGTTAGAGGGATATTACATTTCACTTACGGCGAAATACACTTGCCTTTTTTCTGTGTGGGAAATCATTTGACTCTTACTAACTAAAACCCACCCGTGTTTCTCCTAGTGCCCTTTACGTTCCAGGGCCGCGGTGACTCTTTCGAACAAAATTCCGCAACCCTACCAGGTACTGACCCTATGGGGCCCCGTCTTTTTCGCTGATATGTCTTTGAGGCGCGTGTAGAATACGATATGCCGTCTACCCGGGCCAGGTTGTTATCTGTCGGCGAGCCACTCATAGCTCGCCATCCATAGGCGCACGCCTACGGTGGCCGGGAATCGCTCTGCGACTCCCGATGCTCGGGGCGTCTTCTTCTGTTGCGGCGGCTGGGGCGTGAGGATTCCTTCTCCCTCGCGTGGTCTATATCCTCCTTAGATAGCATTACTGCTTCACAGAAGGAGGTGGACGCTTCCCAGGCCTCCTCACTCCGAGGTTGAATCCATGGGATTCAACCAGGGCCGGAAGCAAGAGGTGGCCGGAGCTGATCGCCTCGATGAGGATAATACTCATGCCTGTAATTGACACAAAAGTACGCACGTAGTTTGCATGCTATTGTGTCATGACAAGATCTCCGAAATTCGTCAAAAATGTATGGACATTTTGCCTTTTTTTGACAGACTGAGGTACGATTGCGAACATTAGTAGAATGGGCACTCTGAATGGTGATTTTCACTATGGCATGCAAGCTACAAGCATACTTTTGTGCAAGTTACAGGGCCCCAAGTCTGCTGTTACAATAGTGTCTGAATGGTCTATCATTGATTTAATAATGGTTGATTTTGACAAGTATGGTAATATACTAATATATAAGCGTCATTATGACTTTCCAATGGTCAAGAAATGGCATAGAATGGTAATTTCGTACATAATGACAAATGAATAACAGACGTATGCGGTAATCTGCTAAAATTTTGACAGTTCCTTTGATCAGTGACCTATCATTATCAACGTCGTTGTGCAGTCATTTCTTTTAATAGCTTGCTTATCAAAAAGTATTACGAGACCATTGACCGACCAATGATCGACCATTATGACTTTAGCAGATTACGAACTTTTAGCAAAATGACAATGGGATCGTGTTGGAATGACAAATGTATAAAAATAGCAGACTTGAGGCGCTGGACATGTGTATTACGGTCTTTACAGTATACCTAGGTACATAAAACCTCTTTAGAGCTATATAATATTTATTTTTTGTTTCCTTCTTGTCGCCGACGTCAGTGAAGGACATTTTTTAGAGGCCTTGATAATTTTATTTTGCAACTATTCATTCATTCATTCGGGTTTGGTTTCCGACCTTAGTCTTGATGTTAGACCATTGTGCATGTGTCATGGCAGCCGCTATTTCAACTAAAATTGTTATTTATATCACCACTGTAAAGCAATTCAGGCACAACCGTACAAAAAAATACTGTCTCATGTGAATAACACGTTTTTGCATTTAGGAGATCCTGATGGTGAATAAAAACCATAAATCTTTGAGGCTTATAGCCCTACTATGATGTCTTAAATCCATCATGTTTCCTGTGTCTGAGAGAGACGGAGTTATACAAGACGAGTAACACTATCCCTTTTTCACACTGAATCATGATAGCAGTGGCACTTCGTGGTACGGCCCCTGTTTTAAAGCCTGTGGAAAAGCAGGTACAAAAAAACTCCACGAACACTCTTTTAAATTGTAAACATGTATTATAAAAATCCTTTTTTCAATTATTCAATAAAAAAATTACTTTCTAAATATGGGTACATAGAAATGATATATTAATGTTTAGGTTATATTAAAAATTGCTGTTATGTCAAACTTCCTAAAACAGGAAAAAAGTTAATGCAAAAATTTCAGCACAAAACACACAGATATTAACATACCATTTCTCTGCACAAAACTAAAACGTAGAAAATATAAATTATAGAGAAATGAATCGTTAAGACAGTAAGGGTCATCGCAACTGCGTAGGCGGAGCTAAATTATGGCCAGAGATGACTTACTGTGGAAACACTATGCCCACTGGGGAATTTGTTAGCGAGAATAGTCTCTTCTTTATGATACTCTGTTATGAGTTACGTACATGATTATACGGGTGTTTATTTTCTAAGAGAGGCATCGTGGTTTTATAAATTTACAGGCTTAAAATTGTCATGTACCTCGAGATAAAGTGACATGTTATCAGTGATTAAGTCGAAATGTAAAGGATTGAGTATGTGAAATTTTGATAACGCTTGTCAATCTTAAATTCTGGAATTTGAACAATCATAACCGCTCACAGACAACGTTTTGTCTGGCTGGAGTCGGTCAATACAATAGTTGTTTGAAAGTCGTTCTGGGTAGTTAAAAGTCTAAAATTCTGTGACCGATTCTTACAAACATGTATCGAGTGTGAGATGTCGATTCCGCCTTTGTATAAGGCCTCAAACTGCATTATGCGCGCGTGGACACTCGTATTGGCTCCGTGGAAACGAAAAATCCAACATGGAAATCATAAATCAATTTACTACAAACCATTGTAAAGTGTAGATTAAGTCAATAAAGTAAAAACTGATTGACCTACATAGTCATCAGATAAATAAAAACCATACTATATGAACTCATATAACCAACACACGTAGTGATTTAAAAATGGCCGCCAATACAAGTTTTCAGAAATCTGAAGTCTGACAAGCGGTCGAACCGAATCTCAAAGTAAAATATTAGCTTTGCTGCCTATTTCTATACAAAACAATCAACATTGTTTCACTATACGCTTGTATTTCGGTTCAGCACGCTTTAGCTTACAGCGTTTGGAATTTCACTAAAACTTTTCGGCGATAAACCTGCGAACTATTGCACTTTCATCGGAGGAAAAGGCTACAAAAACGATGGGTGGACTGTGATATGTGAATGATAATAGCAGAAAAGGGAAGTGAATCATAGCGTGGCTGCAGATCAGGAGCTTTAAACAAAGTGGCGGTCTGTAAACGTTAGCGATGGTCGAAATGCTAAAATGCTTGGGATTGATCACGTGACATTTTGGTAAAGTATCAAATCTCATATATTTGTTACTTTACGTCCATCGTAATCCCTGATCGCTGATATAATGTCACTTTGTCTCGAGCGAGTAGGAGAATGAAATGACAGAATAGCGCCGACTCCAAATAACAGTGGACAAGAGAGCCAATTCCACTCATTCTTAAGCTACATTCGCGTTTGCATATCAAAAATGAAGGAAAATTGAGAATTTTTTGTCAGAATGCGACTGTGATGCTAATGCAAGCGTTGTTTACAAATGAATGGAATCCAGTAGATTTGGCTCCAAGTTCTCAGCTTCAGGCTTTACAGAAGTGAATTGTTACGTATTCAAAATCAATACATTTATTTCAACTAGATCATTAAAAGGCACTTTTGAACCTCAGAACATCAGGGGTAAAATTAATAAATATGCTATCAATATGCTCAAGTCAAATTACTAACATAACATCAATATTTAATCAAGTATTTTGTGTATTGACATACGGATGAAACTAAATAGCTTCGTCCTTATATCACTGCGGGGTGCCAGCTGAAAACCAGCGCTAGGTGTCTGACGCCCAGCAAATACTGAGTTGGTAACCCTTTCGGTACAGAGAGAGAGAGCCCAGCAAATGCTGAGTTGGTAACCCTTACGGTACAGAAATCATAGTAGGTACTGAATTGTGCTGTGCCCGCTCAGCACAATTCAGTACCTACTATGATTTCTGTTACTTTGTATGTATGTGTCTGTGGCGAAAAAATGTTTTCTATTCTATTCTACTCTATACTTCATGGACGACGGTAATCGTAACCGCTGATAGAAGAACGCTTCGTTTTAAACACAAGAGTGGACATGATGATACATACACATTCTAAGCAAACTTCTGTGACAATTTCCACCATTCAATTTACAAAATCTAAGTATTTATTCTCTATAAGGTAAATATTCTTCTACTGATGCATCCACCGTTTATATCTGTTGGATAGTTGCCAACTAGGAAGGCAAAAGAACTGCTCGATAAGAAACTGGAATATACTGCCGTAATGTATGTAGGTATGAATATTTTGGAAGATTACTTTCATAGTGCTGCCTAAATGTCCTAACCTAGTTCTGGGGCTGTATTTTTGAAGTTAAATTTCTAATAGGCTCATTGTGATATTCTTCATGATTTGAAAATGGGATAAGTACCTATGTTAGTTGTATAATATGTATGTTTTAATAAATAATTATGAAGTAGCATATTCTTGATTATGCACGCCATATTAGCAACAGAAAAGATAGATGAAGAAAATATTACATGTAATGTAAGTGTTCAATACGTTGTTATCACATCTAGGTTTAAGGTAGGTTTGTTTCTGGTAAAGTCGCGGATTCTTTTCCAAAGACTCACCGGGGTGCTGGAACGCAAAAGGCACTAGAGGAACACGGGTGGGTTATAGTCAGAGAGCCAGAGCGCGAGAAGTAATTTGATGATTTCCCATCCAAAAAAACAGGGTAGGTTTTTACGTGTGTTGATATGGATGTGGATGAACTATAACTGTGGATGTTGATGTTGTGATATCATAACATTACAGGGAGGGTTTGGCGCTATATGCTGAGATACAGGATTCCTTTTAGTTCGGCTACAGATGCTTACACGTCGTTATTATGCTTATGTCATCATCTGCCTAGCCTTTTCCCAACTATATTAGGGTCGGCTCCCAGTCAAACCAAATTCAGCTGAATACCAGTGTTATACGTGGAGCGGCTGCCTACCAGACGTCCACAAACTTTTAAATGGGTAACATGGTACTTCTTGGCAAGACTAATGTCATTTTTTTTGGCTTATGGCAATCCATAAAGATCTATAAATGACATCTGCGACCAACAGCTTAACATGCTTTCCGGACGAAGGAATCTCGATATGTTAAGATGGTCACCCATCCACAGACAGACTTTGGCAAGCATTGCCTTGAAAATCGACCTCTGCGGCTGCTATTATTTAGCGAAGAGCTCCTATCTTTTTATAATGATGTAGCATAATCAGCCTTTTAATGTTCCCACTGCTGGGACACAGGCCTCCTCTCTAGGCGAGGGAATAGCCCGTAATCCACCACGCGGGCCCAGTGCGGGTTGGTGCATGAAACACGTCTTTGAATTTTTGGTTCTAGGCCATGCCGGTTTCCTCACGATGTTTTCTTTCACCGTTTTGAGAGTGGTGTATTACTTATGTAATAGCCTATAGTTATATGTCTGTAGTTTGTTGTATTGTTCTGGAGAAATAAATTAATCTCGGATTTATTCTTTTCTTCAGCTCTTGGCTGGTTTCGACTACATTTACGGGTTAAAGCCAAATAAATGCAGCGTGTAATGTGTACGTATTCGAGATGAGAGAAAACTATTTTACATGTATTTAATATGGCTTTCTATAGGTTTATATAAACGAATTCTTCTTTATCTAATAATTTTAGGATACGGAGAAGGATACTATCTGATAATAATATACTAATACTAGCTGCTGCCCGCGACTTCGTCCCCGTGGAATCCCCGATTTTAAAACATTCTTTATCGCTGCTCCGCTCCTATTGGCTTACGCGTGATGTTATATAGCCTAAAGCCTTCCTCGATAAATGGTCTATTCAACCCAAAAAGAATTTTTCAATTCGAACCAGTAGTTCCTGAGATTAGCGCGTTCAAACAAACAAACAAACAAACTCTTCAGCTTTATAATATTAAGTATAGATTATAAATTGGAAAGTTTTTTTTTTACTGTTTGTTTTGTACCAAATATACCTAGCCTATCTACATGTCTATGAGTCTATGTTACTCGCTGAATAATTACTTACATAGCTTTCCATCATAATCACCAGCCTAGCCTTTTCCCAACTATATTGGGGTCGGCTTCCAGTCATACCGGATTCAGCTGAATACCAGTATTTTACGTGGAGCGGCTGCCTACCAGACCTCCATAACCCGCTAACTGGGGAACACGGTACTTTATGGCAAGACTGGAGTCAGATTTTCTAGCTTCTGACAATCTGTAACGACTGACAAAGATCTACAAATGACTGCCGGGACCAACGCCTTAACGTGCTTTCCGAGGCACGGAGAAAACTCGTTATGTTAAGATGGTCACCCATCCACAGACCAACCTTGGCAAGCGTTGCTTAACCTTGAAGATCGACCTGTGCGGCTATTATTCTTAGCCACGAGCTCCTACATAGTTTTCCATTGCTGATAAAATGGTCAAAGTGGGTCTAGTAGATGGCCGGACAGCGGAATCTTAGTAATAGGGTCCCGTTTTACCCTTTGGGTACGGAACCCTACAAAACATGGTCAGCAAAATAACTAGCATCGTTGTAGCTGACAAAATTGAGTCACTCATATTTGTCGCCCTAATCTTCCTCAATGCGACGACAAATTGCCCGAAAACCGCGCCATATCTCACCTCACTAACGATTTGCTATCGAATCGACTTGTTACCGAAATGCTCTGAATGAGACGCTGGTAGAGGTCAATAACCTCTGAAAGCCTCCGGGCAGTCAATAATGCTAGTACAAAAACAGACGGAATATTTTTTATTGCGATCATTAGTACAACCAAGAAAAATGTTGATATTACTGTGATGTATACTGCAGCGTCTATTTCCCTAGCCATTGTAATAATATTCGTGAATAAGTCTGCCAATTATTTTATCTAAACACTCAGTAATGAATTAGATGGAATCGTTCTGTTTGAGAGGTTTCCGGACTTAATTCTTTTGCGCAACACTGACTGAATTTATTCCGTGTCTAGGGAATCATTTCAAGGTATTTCTGACGGGACTTAATTCATGCTTTTCAATTTGTTTTTCAAGTCGGGTTTCACTGTTTTATTTCTATTATTTTTTCAACTATATCACGTTAAAGACCGAAAATAATGAATGATAAGACCTATCGAGATCTTATCATTTACAACATTCTGATCCATAGATCAGAATTTTGGGCTTAGAAAAAGACAGATGAACTTTTTATTTTATATACAAAAGCTCGTGCTTGTCATGTGTTCCCATTTAATTTGAGTGAGATAATCGACTAGTATTTGAGTTATACCTAATAATGCGTTGGCTTCGACTGCATTGATGATGTTTTCATTTTTACTAATAGACTAGCAGCGCCCCGCGGTTTCAACCGCGTAGTTCCTGTTCCCGTGGGAATACGGGGATAAAATATATCCTATGTTACTCAGGGTGAATGTAGCTTTTATAATGGTGAAAGAATTTTTGAAATCGGTCCAGAAGTTTTTGAGTTTATTCGTTACATACAAAAATACAAATCTTTCCTCTTTATAATCTTATAATAATAATAAATATATATAAAACAAAGTCGGGTTTGTTACAACACTTATAACTCGAGATCTGCTGGACCAATTTTCTTGGTTTTTGTTTCGTTGGATTTGTCTCCGCCCCGAATAGCAGAATACATCTTAAAAACAATGAAAACTCGACGAATAAATAATTATGAAAGATGAATCATTTTCCCTAAATGTTCCTTTGTTTCGTACCTGTCAAACATTTGTAAGTAAGGATTCACGTGTACCAGTAGACCATAAACATGATTGTCGAAGCATTTCTGGGGCTGGAATTGTGAGTGAAGACTAACAAAGTACCAGGATACCAGAACCATAATTATTTAACATCAAGCTATGATCCTTAGGAGACGAAAGAAAGAACACTGAGCCAGAAAGAATAAATGGCGCAGGCATAGGATATATTTATATAAGGTAAAAGCACCTATTACGGAGGTATTTCGCAACACTTGAAAGTAAGAAACAAAAATAAGAATTTGTAAGTATTTTTAAAGGTGCTAAACAACTTTATCGTCAAAAGTGGAACTTACATTTTGTATTACTGTTGAGTCTATGTTTCTTTTCATGATATATCTTATTAAAAAAAAATATTCAAATAGTCGGGTCGATTTTCCCTAATACGGAGGTATGATTTTGGTCAGAGCCTAATACTGCGGTAGACGGCTCCTAATACGGAGGGTCTGAAATTATATTCATTGAAGTTTCGTACAAATAATATTTATCTATACTAATATTATAAAGCTGAAGAGTTTGTTTGTTTGTTTGTTTGAACGCGCTAATCTCAGGAACTACTGGTTCTAATTGAAAAATTCTTTTTGGGTTGAATAGACCATTTATCGAGGAAGGCTTTAGGCTATATATCATCACGCTTAAGCCAATAGGAGCGGAGCAGCGATAAATAATGTTTTAAAATCGGGGATTCCACGGGGACGAAGTCGCGGACAGCAGCTAGTTAAATAATATAAATGTGTTAGTAAATTGTAAGTTTTTCATTCTTTGACCATTGATTTGATTACATTGATTCATTTTTAATGAAATTACAAATATAGCATAACCGTGCATTCACACACACGTTTTGAAAAGAGTTTTGGGTTATTAAAATAAGGTTGATTTTTTTTTAATGTTCAGTAAAATGAAAAAAATGAGCGAAGCGAAATCGGTCTGTATAGAAAGATCTTTCTATACAGATAGACTTCGCTGCGCTCATTTTTTTTTACTATTGTATTTTAACATGAGAATCCGCTAGGATTCTCTCATATTAAAATACGATGTTAATGTTGATGTTAAGTATGTTCTATGAATAGGGCCGTAATAGGAGATCATATAACCTAATACAGAGTTACCTGGAAATAACTACCACCGTAATAGGAAAACTACTCGTGTTTTTAAAAATCCTTATTCTGACCTATCAAAATTTCGATAAACAAAGAGTGTAAATGCTTAATCAAACGATAACAGTTTTTTGGCTCAGATGTGTAAAACTCAAGTCAACAGTTATACAAAATAAATGATTTGTGATAAATTAAAATACACATTTCTATTTTTACCCCTTCTAAGAAACTATCATTTTATACTCAACAGTTTTCATATTTAACAAGATTTCTAATTAAGAACACATACCGCAGAATATGGTTTCTAATTTATGACATTAATAATTATTTTAACTAAACTTGGAACTAATTCAATAAGTTAATAAATTGAAAGTTATAAACAATTAAACATGCCCAGTATTTTTCCTATTTCAGAGTTATACCACCGTATTAGGATTAATCTATAAAATTCGTATCGTATTGCGGCGGTATTTTATTTCTTATTTTTTGGGTAAAAAATGAGTTACAAATATGAAACAAGCTATTTAAATAGTGGGTTTAATAGTAGGAAAATGATATAAATAATACATAAACAAAGTTGAACGGCTTATTAATACGAAAAACTTAGTTTATAAATATTAGTATACTTACTTTTGTTTTTCCGCGTTTGTATGGAAACGCCTCTCACTTCGATGCCGTTACACTGACTGATTGATTTTGTTGTGTTGTCTATGTGCTATACTTGCAAACGTCAGTTAACTCAAAAAAGTAATAAATTTGGAATAAATAGTTTACATTTTGGTGTACTTAAACTAAATAAAACAGGAATAAAACTCGAAAATAGAAATACCACCGTAATAGGAAGCGATTTTGACTACCGCCGTATTAGGAGCTTTTACCTTAGGACATTTTATCCCGTTTCCATGGGACGTGATCAGTCTAGCCGTTCATTTGTTAAAAATGGTAGTTTCTGGGGCTAAAATTGCATGCGCTAAAGATTGACCAGAATGAAGAATGTCGAAGTATTTCAGCGGCTGAAAATTTGAGAAGTAAGGATTCACGTGTACCAGCAGACCATAAAACATGTCGAAGCATTTCTGGGGCTGAAATTGTGAGTGAAGACTTACAAAGTACCAGGATACCAGAACCATAATTATTTAACATCAAGCTATGATCCTTAGGAGACGAAAGAAAGAAAACTGAGCCAGAAAGAATAAATGGCGCAGGCAGGTGAAACCGCGGGATATAGCTAAGAAGTATTTTAGCTTTAAGTTTTCTATTTTAAAAATTATTTCACCAATAGAAAGCTAAATTTCACCTGCGACTTTCTTTTATATATATAGAACATCATTCATACCCCTAAATATTGTTGTTATTTTATATGGCAAAACAACGTTAGCTGGGTCAGCTAGTATTAGTATAGATGTAAAATAAAAAAAAAAACCTTATACGTTGGGTTGGAAGACAATATTAGTATTTCGAGGTGGTCCCTTTCTATTGTGGTGAAGATCTGATGAAGTACTTCAGAGTTAGGAAACGGACGTGCTCTCATCAGCTAGTGTTATCATAATTTACAAATACTCCTCATCCTGATTCCATTGTCATATTAAAACATTATCACCTAAATCATCAACGTAGTTTCAAAACAGCTTATAAGCCGGGCCATACCATAATTTTCCAGCTAACCTGTTTCGTGCGGATAATTTAGTAGTTAAACAGCCTCATTTTCCGGATCAATGCATTCGCTGTGATAGCATCTCCCATGGAGTAATTTTATACAGGTTGCCGTATTAATTAAGTGTTCATTTTGTGGAAAATTCTGTATTAAAAGTCATCGTTTTATTTTAGTGCGCGGATTCGTTCTAGATAATTATAATGAGCCTGTAAAACTGTACCGCTTCATGTTGTGTAAGTTAGAATCGTTTCTTGTACAAAAGGATTGTTTATTGTGTGTATAAGTTAAAAGCTACTCTATTTTCGAAATATTTAGGTAGATTTTGCCATTACATTATCCTCTAAAGAATATTTCGTCTGCATTGGTTCCCCCGTCCCGGCTTCGCAGGGGTGTAATGTAGATACTAATGTTTTCTGTACTATAATTTGCATGTATTATACATATAAACCTTTGAATCACTGTATATTAAAAAAAAAAACACATGAAAATTACGTTACGGAGTTTTAAAGATCAAAGCATATAAAGGGGCAGATAGACAGCGGGAAAGGACTTTGTTCTATACTATGTAAGGAAGACAATTTCGCGTCGATTTCAGGTAAAGCTGCGCTTACCGAGGTAGGTTCATGTGTGAGCACTAAACAGAAAACGAGAAAAAAAAAACAAAAGTCATTAATTCAAACTAGGCTGAGAGCCAACACCAATCATCCCCACCGGCAAAGAGGGGAGCGCGCCGAAAGGAGGAGGCAGACCGCGTGCGGGAGAGGGAAACCTCACGCTCCAGCCGCCGCAACAGAAGAAGACAACCCGGGCGTCGGGAAACGCAGGGCGATTCCCGGCCACCGTAGGCGCGGGCCTGCGGACGGCTAGCTATGGATGGCTTGTGGTCCGATAGCAACCGGGACGGGTCGACGGCGCGTCGTGTTCCACGCGCGCCTCAAAGAGCTTTCAGCAACCTTCGTTGCTGAAAGCTCGGGGCCCCATAGGGTCAGTGCCTGCTAGGGTTGCGGAATTTGTTCGAAAGAGTCACCGCGGCCCTGGAACGTAAAGGGCACAAAAAGGATCACGGGTGGGTTTTATAAGATTCTGACACTCCCTTCCGCTCCGCCCAGAGCAGGAGAAGTCATTTGATGATTTCCCATCCAGAAAAAAAAGGGAGCGCGCGGAATACCTCTATCCAGTATCAATGCCATTTGATTCTCCCTTATCACCTTTGGTTACTACCTTACACTTATTTATAACTCCCCAAGACATTTTCGCATCCTACTCACTCAAAAATCGGAAACCAAGTCACAATGTCAACATCGCATGACCTTTAAGACCTTCCCTTTGTACATTATCAATAGGCACTGTATATATATACATTGTAACATTATACATTGTGACATTGCATACAATAGACTGACGCAGGTATAAAGTATTGAGGGTGGAAGTTGTCATCAAACGTTGACTTGAAGTCGGAGTCACGTTGACCATTGTGTAGGTTTTGTGGGGTGACCATGCGGGAAATGGTGTAAGGACAGTCTTATTTAATAAAAATAATAGTTCCTAGTTGTTTTTTTTTTTGACGTGATAACGTCTTATAAATCTCATATAGTGAACGCCGGTTGCACGCACGAAAAATTATTATTGTCACGTTCCGCCTGAGCCAAGCGTGCAAGCGAGAGAGCGGAACAATTGATAGAGAGGCACGATCGGCCTAAGCGTTCGGCTTGTGACGTATGTAACTTTTCAACAATGTTTGCTTATGCTTTACAGGCAACCATTTTTTTTTAAAGAAATAGTTGAAAATGTAAATTAATGTGTAAGTTAAACTGAATAAGAAAGAAAGAAAGAAAAATGTTTATTTGGGTCTCGCACAAAACAAACAAAAAATAAATAAAATAAAACTACTAGAAAAATAAATTAAAAAATGCAGTTGATAGAATTATAGAATTTTCTATCAATTTGTACCTAAATGTAAGTGTGCGAGGCCAAAAAGGTTCCTATCTCAGCATATGCTGCGATATTTAAAAATAAATAACATGCGATTGTATTCTGATAGAATAAAGAGAATACTAATATTTTGTTTCAAATAAACAGATTGTAGATTTATAACATTTTTTACTTAAATAATAACAGGTCATACATAATTGTAATGTACAATATGGTGAATGAAGCTTTGTTCTCACCCACCATATTGAAGCTAGGCCATAAAATAGCCTGTGTTTAGGTGACACAGTTTCGATCCCTATGTAGTTGTGATTAGCGTTGAAAATACCGAATATAACAAGTTACTTTATAATTTATAAATTAGTGCTGCTGGTTTTAGACACAAAGTTATTATAGGCGTCATAAGCTTGCAATTTCAGTGTCTACAACTAACCTTGAAAGTAGGGTTGAATCTACCAATGAAAATTTTGCCATGCAGTTCTAATATATTCCGCCCACGTACAAAATTAATTTTATAGATAACTAGCAGCGCCCTGCGGTTTTACCCGCGTAATTCCCGTTCCCGTGAGAATATGGGGATAAAATATAACCTATCTTACTCAGGGTGAATGTAGCTTTCTTATGGTGAAAGAATTTTTGAAATTGGTCCAGTAGTTTTTAAGTTTATTCGTTACATACAAAAATAAAAATCTTTCCTCTTTATAATATTAGTATAGATTTCCAGCTGCAAAGTCTGTTTTTATTTTCTCTTTTACTCGTTTCATTCACCCACAGTCGGTCGTTATAAGTCAAACTTCGTCCAGTTCGAATAAGCCATTAAGTCTCCAAACAAAACAATATTATTTATGATAATATTTACGACGGTCATAAAGAAAATGTATCATAATTGTTTTATTATATTAATACTTCTTGCTCTGGCCTCGAACATATTTTTGAATTGACGTTTTCTAATATGGGATTCAATTTATTGGAAGCTTTCGAGCATGTTAGGAATAAAAATATGTAATTTTACGCGGTCTTACCAATTTGTTTTATATTTTTCTAAATGAAAGTTGTGATTTATTCGCAAGTACTAAAATATACGTTTGGTAATGTATTTTCTACTAAACAACTTGTCTTAGATTTTTCTTTTGTATTTTACTAATCAAATTGAATACTTTTTTCATCACAGCTGGTTATGTTTTCAATTTTAAAGCCCAACTCTGTGTTATTGTAAAGTAAAGAATTGACAGTAGGTACATAAATAAATAAAATAGAAAAAGTTTTCAATCAACTTTTCAGTAATTTGTTTGATTAAAAACTTTGAATTGTTATTTTTACTAAAAAGTTTTTTACATTCAAATTACTTAATCAAACAACATCAGTCTGAGAATCCACAGAAAGTAAAAAGGAGCAATGTAATTGTAATACGAGTACCTTATTATTATAACTAGCTGCCACCTGTGACTCCACTCACGTCACTGTCGAATGTTATCACAAGAGAATATACTCCAGGGATACAAAGTATTGTATGTGTTATTCTAGACTACTTCTGTGCCAAATTTCATGAGGTTCCATTCGATAGTTTATGCGTGAAAAAGTAACAAACATTCATACGTACAAACTTTCGCGTTTGTAATATTAGTAAGAAAGAGAAGAAAGAAAGAAAAATGTTTATTTGGGACTCTCACAAACAAACAAAATAGTTAACAAAAAATAAAATAAAACTACTAGAAAAACAAATGAACAAAAGCTGTAGATATCAGTTGTACCTAAATGTAAATGTGCGAGGCTAAAAAGACACCTATCTTAGAATATGCTGCGATATTTAAAAAAATAAATATCACAGCGCTGGTATTCTGATAGGTCGTGTACAGATTACTTTTTATACCTTGATACAAATACCCTTACCCTTGTTTGTTACCTCATCTCAAATTTGTCCTGGATAAGGAAGCAGGATACTGTTTCCCCGGAAATATGCTTTTGGGATACTTTTCGATTTTGCTGGCGAAGTTAGTGACAGAAGCTACAATACAAATATATTCTAACCTCAATTTATTTATTTTTACTCAAAATTTTGCAGGTATTTTCATGCAGAAACACTTCAGAGTCGGTTTCAGAAATATTGTTAGTAATAAGAAATGTTACAGAACATTAAATTTATGGAGTTTAGTGGACCAAAGCATTAAGTTACGAAGGTAACGAGAAAATAAAAAAATGCGATAAGGAAATACTTGAGTGTTTCTCGTGCAATATAATGAATTCTGTGGGAAAAGATTTTAGTTCGTTTTTGGTGGTTGCTTTTTGGTAAATTTGTCGATTTTGGTAAGTAGTATCGCATCAGAGAAATATGTTTATTGAGTTATTTAAACGTCTCATTAGAGATCAAAACATTATTCTTGTGTCTTTTATGTTGTTAAAAGTATTCAGCTGTGCGATTCTGTAATCATCTTACCGTTTGTACTTAGGTGAAGTGAACGATAAGTGAGCTGTGAAATGATACAAATAAGATGGAATGACAGTTCACTTGAGTTTGAATTTGAATTAGACCGATTGAATAAATGAGTGCTGGCAATTTTTCTGCTAACTAAAATTTGAGCGTTTTAAAGTGACTTACATACTTACGAAGAAAGTTCCATTTTTTTATTTATTTTTTTATTTAAATATTTAAATTTTTTTTTTTTTTTTTTTTTTTTTTATTTAAAGCTGAATGATGATGAAAAGTTATTTGTTTGTTTCATTACCGTTTAGTGTTGCCGTATTCAATCACTGACACTTGGGCTCTGTGCACTTGCTCTCGATTGTTTTTTTCACGTTTTTTTTTTTAGTTTTCACTTGACCCGGACTGCTTATGTACATATTCCATTTTTGTGTTTTTCTTTTTAATAAACAGATCAAGATGAAAGTAACGTAAAAGAGTTAATGCTCGACTTAATTAAAGCATCCAATGTTCTATAAGGTTAATCCACGTATTCATTTTCCCTACAATGACAAAAAAGAAAACAGTAAAAACACTATGAGACAGTCCTATTTCAGTTTACATCAGTGTCACCCTAGTCTTTATCTACAATTTGTATGAAACATGGGCAGGTCAAGTCATTGAAAGGCGGAGAAATGTCCCGTTTTTTTCATCCCGGTCTTCCTAATGTCCCTCCTACAAATCGTTAGGCTTTTTTCAAATATTCGATTATATGGGCTGTTTTACGTCGCCGATTTAGAGACCGCTACGTCACTTATTTGATTACGACCTTAAAGAATCTTTATTTAAGCATATTTTGATTGATGTAATTATGCTCGACGTTTATTACAATGAGCTACTTAATTACGTACATTAAGTACTTAATTAGGATCTTTTAATTACTGTCGAGATTTTGCTGTCGGTTGTGAAAATTATTGCTTCAGATGTGTATCAAGGTTTTAGGGGAAATTGGTATTTTTTTTTATTAAATGAAGTCGGCTTTCTCTGTGAAAATTACTCTTTTTAATAACTCAACGGTTTTGTTTGGAATATTTTGAAATATCAGATTGATTTATGTTGTTTTATTTTAGTAACCTTCACTCTGGGGATTTGTTTTCTTGGGCCAGGATTTTTCAAATATATATATTTTTTTTTTAGTAAAATTATTGTTTCTGTGCCAAACTTAAATACATATACAAAACATATTTCTGCGTCTAAAATTGCTACCAACATAAAACCCACCAGATTTACCCCACCTATCGCTGAAATTGAGGTCAAGAGCGGACTGATGGTCTTAAACATAAAGAATAAAAAATCAATTAGCTATGTAAGATTTCTGTTGACATACAAAACCCTGAGTACTTAATTGAATTCACCAATTACTAAGAAAAATATTAATAGGTTTGGTGTTTGCGAAACCTGAGGAAATCAGTAATTTCCTGGAAAAGAGTCTATTTCGTTGATTATTTTCGAGCGTCTATCTGGCCCGTTTCTGTAGCGCCTCAGGAATGTTTGCTGAGGCCCGCACAGACGGCTTTGAAGCCATTATGCGCAAAGAAACTGCTCTGCTGTTATACAGAGTGCCGAGTAGATGTCCTTAGATCTGTCGCAGAGAGCTATACTGCAGCTATGAGGCATTATGTGTGGAGGTTGATTGGGTAGGAAACATTTTACTGCCTGGTCATCCTGTGTTTTAAATATAGGTTCCATTTTTATATCAATGAGATTGCCACTAAAATTTAAGCTGCTTTTATTACTATGAAAATATCGGTCAGCGTTGTACAAAATATATATACTTATTTCTTTTTTAATTTTTATCGTCTACAAATAAGTTCAAATGATATTTATTTTTTAAGAAGGTTGTAAATAATACTTTTAAACGTTACATGTTTTCTATCTGATTACCCTGAGGAGAAACATCGAAACAAACGAGAGATAAAAGACAGAATGAAAGAAAAATGTTTATTTGGGAGATCAAAGTCTCTTTTGAAGTCCATACAATTGTATTGGTCAAATCATATGAGAACCATCTGGGTTGATTTGAAGTGGTCTTTTGAGGAAAGCACCACACAGATTTTAGTGGACCTGTCCAGACAGTGCAAGAATTTGTCACTCACCGTTTAGCTCAAACTTAGAACTTTAAGGAGCTCAACGATTTAACGAAACAAACAACGAACAGACGCACATGACATTAAATATTACAGTATAGGTACAAATAAGCAAACAAAGATAAAAAAAAACTGGGGAAAAATAATTAAAATTTAAAATTACATATTCATGAAAGCCCCAACCATGCTGAACCTAGACACAAAAAAAACGAAGATCACAAAGTAACGAAACCAAAGCATTGGCGTTGGTTTTGTTATTTATGGAGCTTTGGTTTGGTTTCTTTCGTTACTTATAAATTATGGAGTTTTTGCAAATCATGATCGCAGTGATCATGATTTTTTAATACCAAACTATCATATGGATGTTTTAATATCACTGATTGAATACACTGGCTTGGGCTCCCAGCCGTAGATTACCAAAGTACATAAAACACAAAGATATGGTTTTATTTATTTTAATTATAGCTGAATATAGTATTTTATTAAATATTAAATTAGCTTTCTTTTTTGTTTACAGGTATCATCCAAGAAAATAATTGGATAAGGTATGTCTAACTTCAGTCAAAGTAAATAGTTGTAGAATTTAAATAGTGAAAATGTTTAAATACCCGGATAAATGTAAGTACCAGCACAGGCATTTGACAAAGACCTAAATATTAGTTGTGTTTTCTTAAAACAAGTACCTGTACAGTAATATAATTAAATATAGTATTTTATAAAAAAAATACTCCTGTTAACTCTTGTTTACCAATGAATAAATATGATAACCAAATTTGATATACCCCTACCCAGTATGAGAAAATCGGAGTATACATAAAAACCTTTTTTAGTACCTGTTACAATAATGTAATTGATATAATAGATATCATAAAAAAAAAGATAGATTTCATAAAAAAAAATCACTTGTTACCTCTTGTTAACCGATGAATAAATTTTAAAACCAATTTAAATATACCCAGTATGGATAAATCGGGTTATAGATAAAAACCTTTATTGGTACCTGTTACAATAATATCATTAAATATAGTGTTTCATTAAAAGAATAATCCTGTTAACCGATGAATAAATTTGAAACACAGTTTTTAATATATCAATAAATCAGGGTATACATAAAAACTTTGCATTATTAGAATCTTTGAAACCCGCATCAGGAATTTAGGTAACCCTTTTAAACCTATTTCTACAGGCACTAAAGCAGCCGTTCTTATCTAGACAGCCTTTTTGAAATCCCTCATACGTGAAACTAAGAGATAAACGGTATTATAAACTTATTTTAGGTTACCTATCTTCTTTTTTATTATCCTTCGACGCAAAAACGACGGGGTGATAAGTAATCTATCTATACTTATAATAAATCTGTAGAGAGGTCAATTCTGTACAAGGAATATATTTTCAAAATAACTATCAGGGGGTGATTAGTGATCGATACTGGTGCCAAAAATGCAATCAGGAAAATTTTTGTCTGTCTGTCTGTCTGTATGTTCTTTATAGAAACAAAAACTACTGGACCGATTTTAACGAAACTTGGTGCAATTATTCTTCATACTCCTGGGCAGGTTATAGTATACTTTTCATCACGCTACAATCAATAGGAGCAGAGCAGTGAAGGAAAATGTTGGGAAAACGGGAGAAGTTACTCCATTTTTTAAGCTTCCGTCGCGTGTGTAGCCTTAATGGTTAAAGTTACATAGAAATCATGTATTACGGAAATGTTCTACATAAAATTATCTAAAAAATATCCCGAAACAGCATGTCTATCTTTTGTCAATTTTAAACCGATCGGGCTGAGAGTTTCAAAATCGGGGGTAAAGTAACTATTCCACGCGGACGAAGTCGCTGGCAGAAGCTAGTCTATACTAATATTATAAAGCTAAAGAGTTTGTTTGTTTGAACGCGCTAATCTCAGGAACTACTGGTCCGATTTGAAAAAATCTTTCAGTGTTAGATAGTCCATTTATCGAGGAAGGCTATAGGCTATATATCATCACGCTAAGACCAATAACAGCGGAGCAGTCATGAAAAATGTGACACAAACGAAGGTGTGCGGACAGCTAGTAAGTAAATAAAATAATATGTAATAATATGATTATTTAAATTACAACTTTGTCATTTAATGAATGTTTGATCGGGTGAAATCTTGCAACTTAATTTTGAAGCAGTTATCTTCAAACAATTGAGATGAAATGTTGTATACAAGTTCAATTTGGATGACAATGCATGGTTAACTTTGTGACGTCATTCTAAATCCAACATGGCAGCATATCCAAGAGGGCGGACTGGTTATTTTTAATGCACTTCTACAATATGGGTAGCAAAAATAAATTATAAATGAAATACTTAGGAAATGTAAGTACTTAATTTTCGCGACAAGCTGTTAATGCAAAAAAAGAAAAAATACGAGTCCAATATTTTTGGAAATCTATCTGACGGACTAATCAGATTTTTTTAATCAACTGCCCTATTGTAATATAAATCATAAATGCTTAGCCTTTTCCCAACTATATTGGGGTCGGCTCCCAGTCAAACCGGATGCAGCTGAATATCAGTATTTTACGTAAAGTGGCTACCTACCAGACCTCCATAACCCATTAACTGGGAAACACCATACTTCTTGACAAGACTGGTGTCAGATTGTCTGGCTTTTGACAATCCGTAACGACTGTCAAAGGTCTACAAATGACAACCGGGACCAACAGCTTAACATGCTTTCCGAGGTACGGAGGACTCTCGATATGTGATATGTTAAGGTGCTTAACCTTGCAGATCAACCCATGCTGCTGTTATTATGTAGCCACAAGATTTTATAATTTATAACGTAAATAAATCAATTGAAAGCATCACTAACTAGATTTTGCCATTGGTTTCGCACGCATACGTTATTTCAGAAATTATTCCAGTGGAATATAATCCTGATGTAAAAAGTAACCTGTGCGCTATTCCAGACTACAATCTATGTCTGTAAATTATCATGTAGTTCCATCAGACCATCCGCCCAAACTTTCACATTTATCTTCTACTTTATATATGTACATATAAGGCTGAAGAATTTGAATGTTTGCTTGAACGCGCTAATCTCAGGAACTACTGGTTCGAATTGAAAAATTCTTTTTGGGTTGAATAGACCATTTATCGAGGAAGGCTATAGGCTATACATCATCACGCTAAGACCAATAGGAGCGGAGCACAAATTATGAATGGTGCTAAAACGGGTATTTTTCTCTCTTATGTGACGTAGACAAAGTTGCGTCGGTTAGCTAGTTATAGGAGAAAGATGTATTACTCAATTATATTAAACGCATATATATATATCCAAAATCACTGAGCCTGGCACTATAAAATAGTTACAGAATATACTTATCAATCGCACGAAAGTCAAAAATTTAAAACCACAGACAACTTCTGTGGTTATAAAACAAAATATTTTTTATAAAGAAATTCACTACTCAAGGATATTGTATTTCAGTATTTAATGCTTTATTGTTTTCTGTTTTTTTTTAATTATTATTAATATGATAGCGTTTGACCACAATCATACCTGAAGGTAAGTAATGATCAGGCCTGCGGATGGCGAGCAATGGGTGGTTCGCCGTCCGATAGCAACCAGGCCCGGTTCGACGGCGCGTCGTGTTCCACGCGCGCCTCATAGAGCTGTCAGCAAAGAAGACGGGGCCTGCTAGGGTTGCGGAATTTGTTCGAAAGAGTCACCGCGGCCTTTGAACGCAAAGGGCATTAGGAGAAACCCAGGTTGGTTTTAGTCTGTAAGAGTCTGATACTCCCTTCCGCTCTGCCCAGAGCGGGAGAAGTCATCTGATGATTTCCCGTCCAGAAAAAATAAAACGTAAGCAATGATGTGGTCGACAATGGAGCTCGCTAGCCCAGAAATAACCTGTTCACTCTTGGCTTAAAGATCCTCAAGTTGTAGCCATCAGGAAACACAGACTTCTGTAGAGAATCCTGAACCATGTGTATCCGATTACTAATCACCAGTTCCAGGTAATTATTAATTAATTTTGGTAATATACATTCATTAAATGTTCTATTATAATACAACGTATATTATGCCATTTTAATTAGCAGTTTAGCTGTGATTGGTAACAATATAACTGTGTTTGTTCAGCTTCGGTCTAGTTTAAATTAACAGCGTTAATTAATACCTAGGTTGTTTAGTTCCTGTTAGTATCTAATGTTATTAATTAATTGTATGTATTTTGGACTAATAACGATGTTTTTAATGAAGTCATTGCTCGGGTTTGGCGTTCGAACACTGCGCTACGTGACGCGGGTTCGATCCCCGCACGAAACAAATGTTTGCATGGCCTACAGATAATTGTTCCGGGTCTGGGTGTCTTGTGTATGTGATTCATGATTGTGAACGCACCTACGATACAGGAGTAAATCCTAGTGTCGGGCAACGCTGTCAAAAAAAAAAAAGGTAAATGGTTAGTGATTTCTCCTTCCATACCTTACTCACTATCTTGTGCCATCTCTGACCAAGTTTGATCCGCAAACGTGATCAAATCCCTACACAACCTTACCTTTTTTTAAGTATGGGAAATAAACAAAATTACTTCTGCTTTGGGCAGAGTAGAAGGGAGTGTCAGTGTCTCTTACTGACTAAAACCCATCCGTGTCCCTAACGCCTTTAGCGGTCCAGATTCAGCAACTCGCTATTGTATCTCGTCGGTATCATCCTTGCTCAGGCATCCAGTGAGTGACGATCTTCGCCCATCGTTTCGGGTACATCTAATGTTGAAACAGCTGCTGAGAAAACGCATCGTCGAATCGTTGTCGCAACGTCATATCGCAACAGTCTGGCTTCCCCTTTCCTCCTACGTAAATTCTAATGTGGCGAAACAGAATCAAAACAACAACGAAATCCTCGACTTTCACAAATCATTTTGCGTCAAATTCTCGCTTCACAGCACACCCCTAGTCACATTTAAAGTTGACGTTCTCCACATCACGGGGTCGCAGTTCAATGCTCTTTCGCTCGCACTGTTTAGCTCGTACTTGTGTTACGTTAGCGACACAATTAGGTCATGCTTTAGGCTTTGTACCACTGCGACTAAGTAATAACAGCCGCATGGGTCGATCTTTGACTTTAAGCAACACTCGTCGAGGTCAATCCGTGGATTGGTGACCATTCATTACTAACTAAGATTTTTCCACTTCTAAAGTTCAGACAAATAGTTTATCGTGTTTTCCAAAGCACGATAAGCTGTTGGTCTCGGCTGTAAATTGTAGATTTTTGAGTAGTAACGGTAGGTAGGTAAATAAGTGACGAGTCTTGCCAAGGTTATCGTGTTTTACCCAGTTACTGGGTTGTGTAGCTCCGTTGAGCAGTCGATCCATGTCGGAGGATAATTATACTTCTGTTTGAGGATTACCTTGTTATGAACACGAGAGAGGCTGACATAAACTCATGTCTTTTCCATAAATAAATAGAGAGTACAGATTTCCAACTTCATGATCATCGTCATCAAAGGTATAATTGGTTCATTTACGTAATTTATATACCTAAACATATAATAACACAGTTATGCCAGATATTTGTTACATGGAACGTATTCTGCATATACAATAGTCACAATTTTAACTGAAGTTAGCCTAGCATTGAGTTTGAATATAATAGGTAGGTTGACTGGTAGAGAATGCCTTGTTGCATTAAGTCCGCCCATGTACCACTATTGTACATAAAGTTTAAATAAATAACACAAATACACAATTAACAAGAGGACGTATCGATTATAGTATTTATGAATATATCTCTGAAAATTCCTACCCAACTTTTCAGAACGTTTTAAATAGTTTCCAATCCATTTTAATGTTGTATAATTGATGAGAAAATGTATATTTTTAGTTCTGTATATTGCCACTAAGAAAAAAATATACATCATGTTCACAATATTTTGTACACCCGGAAACCGAACCCACTTAACCATTTGACTAATGGAGCGGTTAACCGAAAGTGGGGAACCGGGAAAGCTACGTCAAAATGGTCGGTGCGTGGATTCGGCACGAATTAGCATAAGCTGTCGAATTCAATGTGTTAACAATAATATTATATCACATTAATGTGATATTAAATGGTATGGTTACCTACTAAATATATTTGTTAAAAAAGAAATAAAACCGACGCCTAAACAAAAAAAAAAAACCATGGATTCCTGCGTATCTCGGAAAGCACGTTAAACCGTTAAATAATAAAATCTGACACCGGGTAAGGGGTTTACCTAGTTACTGGGTCGTGAAGGTAATTTAGGCAGTTGCACCATATAAAATACTGGTAGTCCACTGCATCCGTTACAGTGTAACTTGACTTCATGATAGCAGGAAAATGCTGGGTATAGTGTTTGTTATTTTAATGAGTAATTTTCCAAGTACGGAAGTTACGGAATTTGGTCGAAACAGTCACCGCGGCCCTGGAACGCAAAGGCTATTTGGAGGAACATGGATGGGTTTTTAGTCAGTAAGAGTCTGATACTCCCTTCCACTGTGCCCAGAGCAGAATAAATCATTTGATGATTTGAAAACAAAAATACGTATGTACCTAAGTTCCAACTGGCGGGTCCGTACCGTGAGCTATGGGGGTGGCTTGTCGTCCGATAGCAACCAGACCCGGGCCGACGGCGCGTCGTGTTCCACGCGCGCCTTACAGAGCTGTCAGCTACGAAGACGAGGCCTCATAGGGTCAGTGCCTGCTAGGGCTGCGGAATTTGTTCGAAAGAATCACCGCGGCCCGGAACGTAAAGGGCACAAGAAGGATCACGGGTGGGTTTTAGTCAGTAAGAGTCTGACACTTTCTTCCGCTCCGCTCAGAGCGGGAGAAGTCATATCAAGATTTCCAATTTAAAAAAAAGTTCCAACTGCGGAAGAAAGTCAAAATGTTTCTTTCACGAAAAGACACATTAAAATATATCTTGTTCGCCCTAAAACAACCCAAAACGCTTTGATTTCGAATATAACCGATTCTTTTCGGGTCTTTCAGCACCACTACTTTCTCTGATTAGGTTACGGGCTCTTCCTATCTTCGGCCCGTCAGTAATGTTATCAATAAAGACTACATTTATTTATTACATTTCTTCTACTTCTTCAACGAAGCGATGACTAATAATCTGATATTGGGGGCTCAATGTCAGGACCAATTTATTCCCCAAATTGATCCTTTTTCCAGAACTTAAGAGCAGGGAACTGTTATTTTTGGCGGGAAAAAACGGAGTGCTTTTTTACGTAAATTGAATGCGACTTCCATGGCAGCCATTCGAGTGGAAAGTTACAACAAAAAGGCTAAGTGCAAAATAAATATGCATTGAATAAGTCACAGGAATTGAGGACACCACAAAAAAAAACGCTTAAATAAAATAAACGTTGCTCCGCATATTGATATCGGGTTTCTAAAAAATACAGGGTATTCAGAATACTTTGAAAACGTAACTTAAAAAGTCAACATGACGTTGATGTCAATTTAACCAACGTCAAAATGAAAATCTAACGCATTTTGACAGGGGACTGATGCCTCAGTGCTGCTGTATCTAATCAACATTTCAGAAAACCGCTGATTAGAACCATTGAAAGTCGCTTTTTTCAATGTACATTACAAAAGCGGTCCCCCATAAAATCGCACACGAGTAAACTTTATTAGCGCACTCCTTTCAATTTGCAGCCAATTAAAGCCCCATCTAGAAACTTCAAACATAATTCCCCTAGATATGATTCATAAATAAAATCGCTATGCACTTAAGTAGATAGTAGGCCAGCTAAATATAAAAGTGGAAATTCTCAAGCGTTCCTCGTCGACTCATTTCAATTTGCAACGTTCATCTTGTAATTTGAGCGCCATACTTACCGCGATAAAATTATGCAGGGTAGAGTTACTGGATGTGGCTGAAAGGGGTGAGCGCGGTTGGAGTTGCCGATTTGTTGTGGTTGAGCGTAGTTTTTGGGTTAAAATGTAGTTGGCAATTTGTAGTAAAATATTTTTGTCGACGTAAATGTCTTGCTAGGTAAATCAAGAGCTATCTTATCTTAAATTTTCCTAGAAAAAGAGAAAAAGACATTAGAAAAAAAAGAAGTTTTTTCAGCTGTCACAATCTCTTGCAAAATATTCACGAATAAATTTCTAAGTAACCGAATTTTGCCCGACTGCGGAAAAGCCAAAAGAAAGGGTTATTGTTGTATTTTAACTGTCTCATATCAAAGAAACACAATAACGTTTTACACAACTGAAATATTATTCTTCATAAGAGTTTTGTTATGAACAATAACGTCTGAATAACGTTAATGCTTCTATTTACCTAGCCTAGATTTTAAATATCCTACCTACTAAAATGTAGTAAAATATTCCATTTGCTAACTATCCAATTAACCGTACACAGAGCGTCCCCAGAATCCCCGTTAATAACCATAATTTATTAAAATACATCGCATTAGTAGTTTGCAAGTTATGCACGAGTCGAGGTACGCAGGGCTTCACAGAATAGAACAGATACAGAAGGCCAAAGACATACAACACGAAAAACGCACGCACACATATACACGCTTCACGTATGTACAGCGAGTGCAAGCGCACTCGCGACCGGCGTTTGTTTGAGATCACCGATCGTACGCGCCTATGACTGCGTGCGTGACTTTTCGCCTGTTTCACGGTGCTAGCTTTCTGAAACTTTCTATTCCATGTTTTTACCTAGTTTAATCACACTGCTCATATTTGATGTCGTTATTTGAACAGTTTACGGTTCAGGAGACTGATTTTATGTTGATGTTACTGCATACAATGCGATATATCTTTAGAAATATATCCCGGAGGGGTAACAGAGAATAGTTTTACAACTATAAGTTGTTTTTGATGTTATCATGTATCCAGGGTCTTACAAAAAAGGTAGTTTGGTTCCTCTTTTGCGTCGCCCCATTTAATAAAAACCTTTTTTTGTGAAATGTATGACATTCAGATGACGTTTACATTTTGACAGCTTTATGTATGTCAGATTCAACTGTCAGATACCATGCTTTTAGCACACCAATATTGCTGTGGTTCTTTTTATTCATTTAGTTTTTACATGATTCCCTATGATGTAACCGGGGCAAAAATGACCAATCGAAATTTAAAAAAGGATTGTCGCCTAGGTACAGAAAGTATCGACACGGTACTAAACCAAACATTTTCTAAAACTCCATATCCTATCTCTTCAGTACCTAGAATTTTATCTAATAACGTCTAACTTAATTACCGAAAATTATATTATCACAATTAAATAACAGATCTTTACGCTCGTTAAAGTTCTAAAACTTGTCTACGTAGATAAAATCCGTTGAAGCTCTTATAATTGACTTAGACTGAACTAAGTGTGTTATGATGAACTTTAATACTACCAATTTAACTTTGTATAAGACACTGCAACTTATTAAGAGCTGATCAAAAGATATTTGATGTAGAGTGAGCAAATATTGCTGTATAAAATAAAGTAAAACTAATACTGGTTTAGCGAACATACGGAGTTGTTAATTATGTGTTCATCACGTAAGAAAATCTTTGATGACGTCATTGACGATTCCAGTTCAGTTCAGGCATTGGATATTCATATACTCATCAATCAAGTTCCTTACGTTCTGCTCCTGGAAATACTAATGTATTTCCAGACAAAGATTAAACGCACATCAAGCGGTGCAAACGAATCACAGCTGCTGACATTTTTTTTTATTGTTATGCAAGCGTTTGACCACTATCTCACCTGATGGTAAGCCATAATGCGGTCGAAGATGAGGCACGCTTGTCTAGAAGTAATTTAAACTAAAAACTGTTGACTTATAGACTTGTCACATTCATCATCTTCCTGCCCTTATCCCATGTTACTTGGGGTCGGCGCAACATGTTTTTTTCTTCCATTCTGTCCTGTCAGCCGTCACGCTATCACTAACTCCTTTTTCTTTCATATCACTCCTCACACAATCCATCCATCGTTTCTTTGGCCTACCTCTCCCTTTCCATCCATCCACATTCATATTCATAACCCTTTTAGTTACATGTGTTTCATTCCTCGTTTTTACATGACCATACCAAGACAAGCGGCTCCCTTTCAACTTTTCCGTCACTGGCACCACTTTCACTTTTTCATAAACATTGATATAGTGATTGAAATCCTATCACTGGTGTACTATGAACTCAATATAGCTTTGTGGCTTAGTGTTTTTTTTTATTGATGGGAAATTATCAATTTTCCTCTTCTGGTCTGGACGGAACGGAAAGGAGTGTTAGACGCCTACTGATTAGAACCCATCCGTGTTTCTCCTAATGCCTTTTGCGCTCTAAGGCCACGGTAACTCTTTCGAACAAATTCCACGACCCTGGCAGGCATTGGCCCCCGACTATGTGGTTTGGTGGTACTAGTATTGCCACAAGGGAATGTATTTCTTGTAGTCATTTTATCTTCCTGATTTTATCCCAAATCATGAAACTATTTGTGGTTGGCGGAGCACATCTTCTTCTTCCAAACATCTCTATTTACCGTCATCTCAATGGTAGCTTCCTTTCTCTTTTTAACCGACTTCTAAAAAGGAGGAGGTTCTCAATTCGGATGTTTGTATTTTTTTTTAATGTTCATTCGCGCATAACTCCGTCGCATGCCAACCGATTTGAAAAATTCTTTTTTTGTTGGAAAGGGTATACTTCCCAAATGGTCTCATGAAAATGTTATCGAAATCAAACAAGCGGTTTTTGAAAAATCAACAAAAGTCTAAAAAAATTATCTACTTTGTCTACATTGACGACCTTTTAGTTTACTCTGCATTGGAGCTGTGCATTTTTTTTTACACCAATGTAATTGGTTCATTTAGGTGGGGGAGGGGAGGGGATGTAGGTACCACTAAAAAGTGAAAAATAAAAAAAACTTTTTACAAAAAAATACAACCGACTTCCACAAAAAATCAAAAAAGTACAAAATAACTTTAATTCGGAAGTCGGTGTTCAAAAAACGAAAAAGGAACCACAAACACCGAGTTCCGAATTAAAGTTATTTTGTACTTTTTTGATTTTTTGTGGAAGTCGGTTGTATTTTTTTGTAAAAAGTTTTTTTTTTAGAATAAAATATTATCAGATACATTAAGGCTGTACCAAATAATGTGTTAGGTTTATCTTCGTGTCAGATGAAACCAGATATTGCTATCAGACATCGTGTGGGTGTAACCTTTGTCTTACGACATTATGATAAAATAAATAAAAAAACGTCACTTTTAATCAACTGTATAGCTTATGTTTTCAGCTTTCATGTTACAACAAAATACCTTGTAACATATTAGAATTAAATGAAAGAAAATTCAAAACTTTTGTTAAAAGCGCCCTTTGTAAATAAGCATATTACAAATTAGAAGATTCAGGATAAGAATGCTTGGAAACATGCTGGTCTTGCTCCATAGGGCAATCAAGTGTGTAGATAAAATCAAACTGGATGATTTGTGTATGGATTAACTTTGTGAATGTACATACTTTTTATTGTGTCTTTTACTATCTTTTTCCATTCACACACAGTTTCAACATTTGTAAATATGAGAGTACCATGTGCTTATTTAGAAAATTAATAAGTTTACATCTGCTGGTAACACTAGGTTCTATAACTAGTATACTTGGTGCATCGTCCTCACATATAATTATGATTTTTTATTTTTGTACCAAATATTGTAAAATATTTATTTGAAAAGAGTAACTATGTAGTTTCTTATCCGTTCTTTTCCATAAGAATCTACCTTTGCGATTGGACGCTAGAGCCACTTTATTATATTTACTGTAAAAGATGACGTTCAAAAGTGCCGTTTAATGGCCTAATTATTGAAATAAACGTTTTGATTTTGACTTTGCTTTCAAATAACAGTGAACAGGCATGACGGTAAAATCAACATCAGAGAATGTAGCGAAATTATATTTGCTGTGGTTTCCTCTCAAGTATAGCAGAGTGAAATTTATTGTCCTTTGAATTTCGAAACCGCAACAATATTCCTCATAATTAATTATCTAAGGATGTATCCGATACCTTTGATTTTACTAATTAATGTTAATCAAAGGTATTTTAATTGTTATCGCCGAAATGCGGCTTTGAGTTTAATATTGACATGTGATGGTTATGTGATATACACAGTTTGCTTTACGCACTCAAATAATTTTTACTAGAGCTCATTTAGCTGAGGACTAAGATTTTGAGAAAAGATTTAACTACACCAAGATTCAATTAAGGTAAAAGCCACCTAGTGTACAAGACTGTTTAAAAAATCATTTGGTCAGTACCTTTGAGTCACTGTGTTGGATTATTTTCACGAAAAGTCAGTAATTATTTTTTGTTTTATATAAGCTACTTAACATCACCATTTAATATGACCACGCATTTCTGGAAACGCATCTGTGTCACCCTATGTAATGTTTTTTTTTCATCTATATCATCATAATAAAGAGTATTCTATTCTATTCTATGCTAGAAGTGATATCGATAGCGTCTTCATGGTCTACTAAAAAAAATACAAAAAGTTACTGTCAGAAAACGTACATAAATATCCTACTACTACTGGAACTCTTTAAGTCAAAAATGAAATGGTTACTTCTAGGAAAGCGTGCTTCATCTTTGACCACATTATCGCTGACCATCAGGTGAGATAGTGGTCAAACGCCTATATCAATAGTAGAAAAAAAATCTACTGCTTATAAGAGCTAGAAGAACCTAAAAGCATGACATTTTGAATTATGTTACTTTTTATACGTTAAATTGAACTGTAGAAGGGATAAACATTTGTGTAAAATTTTCTTCTATTTGCCAGAGGGAAGTTGCATAATGCACATGGCCAGTATTTAAAAAAAAAGCTTAGATTTAGAAATCAGTAAGTACCCAATATCCTTAACCATTAGGTTTCTCTAATACAAAATGGATGACCTAAACAAAACGTAAACAAGATCAAACGTAATAATACGTTCTTTCGATGCGACCCAAGGGGTTTTGACAAATATATTGTAGCCGTCAGACATACATATTAACGGTTTTTGTAAAGCGTCTGATCTGAAAAGAGGCTAGACTCTGTAAATATCGTACAACGTATTTGTCGTGACAATTCTAAGCCTTAGAATTGATGTAACAAGGGTCAGAGAAAGTAATTTTGCTATTTACTCTAGTTAGATGTTTGTTTATTCCAATATGTCATTTCACATTATTTGTATATAAAATACTTTTGATTTGCTTCGACTAATGGACTGTTTTCTATGGAGTTTTATTTCTAAAGATTTGCTACGTTAATGTATTGCTTTGGTTATGTAATCAATTATGCTACGTTTCTTTTGACCTACGAGCAGACTTAGATATACATACATATATAGTTCACTTGGAGGTTTTATCTTCTATCAAGAAAACAATAAACAGGGGGCGGTATAACTTTCACTAAAAATAAGTCATACTAAAAATAGTCAGATTTATGTAAAATTATTATTTTTCCTATTATTTTCCAATATGCAAACAATAGAAAAAAAAATGCTTCATCTAGAAAACTTAACCCTTTTAAATCGAGCCAGATCCAGTAATGCGATTCAAACTCATCCGTGGCGCGCGTCGGTTGCGATAAAATTCTTTATGCATCTACCCTCGGAATCGTCTCAGGATCCAGTTTCATTACGTTAACGAAATAATTCAATTATGCTACCCTCTACTCGCTGCCCGTGAGACCTCGCCCGGCTTCTCATTCATTTGAATTTGGCTTCTGATTATTTTTTATTGCGTTTACGTTTTTAAGTCTGCGTTTTGGGTTTACGTTACAGTTTTTTAATAGTTGACTTGCTGAAATAAGATTCTGTAGGCAATTTGGATTTTCATGCTTTAATTGTTCCGATAGACATTTTTTTTCGATGGCTGATGCGGAAAGTTTCTGGAGTAGCGACCACATAGTAGAACACGAAGCATAGGATGGCCACCAACAAAATAGAATGATGACTTGATAAATAATAATAAATTTATTCGACAAAAAAGTACACAATAGGGTAGTTACTTGAAAAAATCTAATTAGTCCGTCAGATAGATTTCCAAAAAATATTGGACACGTATTTTTTCTTTTTTCACGTAAACAAAAAATGAAGACGATACAGTGCGTTGAAAACTCGTGTGACGTCACTACTCGCTATAATTTTTACAGAGCAGTAGCGTCAAAAGCCCCCACTCCTGATCTTTGATGCTTTGTATCTTCGTCAGTTTTTATAGATTTGATAAAGGAAAAAATACGTGTCCAATATTTTTCTATAATCTAACTGACGGACTAAACATAATCATATATTTTTTACTCAGGAAACATCCCTATTACAGGCGAACGATACCTACTTAATTTAGGGAACAAAAATTACTAGATACAAACCATGATCAATGACCCCCACGTTAGGAAAACCTGTGTTATGGGAGTCATCCATCCGTCCATTACATGAGTATACTCGTATGAGTAGAACCGGTTAGTAATGTGCACATTATAAATTAAGAATTTCAAATTAGATTAGAACGATTTGGAGATTAGGGAAGAGATTAGAAGAAATGAAACTAAATTGAATTTAAGAAGTAAGGTAAAGTTTTGTGTGTCGGGTGTGATGTGTGTAGTGAGGTGTGTGAGAGTATGTGAGTGTGTCTGAATTCCTAAGGTTTGAGTAGTTCTTCTGTTTCGTCATAGTTTAGGCTGAGCAGATATTGCTTTACTTTGGATTTTCATTGAAACAGTTTTACATTTTGTATATCCAGTTTGTTGTGGAGTTTGTTGTATCGATTATGATGACGTGCGAAGGCAGTATTGGCACAAATTCTGGGGCAAACTGGTTTGGACCTTCTTCTGATCGTAGGACTATTATTTATATTCGCGTGAATCCAAGGTATGCACGCAAAAAGCACGCAAGAGTCTTTCAAGGCGACGTGACGCTTGGCTGAGGCCTACACCCAGAAGTAGACGTCATTTAGCTGATAGTGTGATGATAATAATTTATTTTAATTTACTGTTTTATAAAAAGTGATATGTTTTGTCTATTTACAAAATATTAACCGTTCTATGACGTCTTCTTTCAACTCTAGCAATTCTGTTTTATGACACGTACAGAAAAAGCTACGTTGCTTTATTTTAGTAGGAAAATGTAATTAGTTTGACTGTTCCTTTTGATCCAATTCAAGATAAAAGAGCCAAGTTTTCCCCAAATTATAATAATAAATACTGAATTTTGCTGAAAGCAGAGCGAATGCTGAATCAGGGCAATGTAATAAAAACTCGAGCACCTACTGTAAACTTAAATCTTTGGCAAATATTATCAGAACTCTTTTCATAATATTTATCGATTCAGTGCAGTTTTATGATTAATCTCGGTTCGGGTTCCGTGTACAAAGGAGTCGTTTGTTTTTAAATTACCTACTTGATTTTCTGCTGTACGATTTTTGTGATTATTGGACACACACAGACCGTTGACGTGGCTCAGAAGGCTTCCCAACGTAAACAGGACTGGGCTGAATGTGTCTGCCGTATTTCCACAGGGCAAAATTGCAGCCCTGAGATCGCGAGACGGGGCCGTGGCAGACCACGAGGGAGATGGCGGGACGACTTGGATGTCTTTCTTGGGAATTGACAGGATGTGGCACAGGATCGGGAACATTGGAAGAAGTGGAGGCCTTTGCGCACCAGCAGTGAGACATTTGAGGCTATCTATAATATATAGTGACGTAAGAGACAAAACGAGAGACGAATAATGAATAAATACTTCAGTCCTTTCTGTTGGTTAAAAACAAATGGTTTTAAACGCACTACCTCGAGTATGGGCATTGGGCAAGGTTCCTTTGCCAGGGTTCCGTAGACAAATGGCAAAAAACGGAACCCTTATGGATTCGTCATGTCTGTCTGTCTGTCCGTCCGTATGTCACAGCCGTTTTACACGGAGACTATTAAAGCTTCATAAATGAAAATTGATAGGTAGGTGCAACCTATTAACTAATGTTCAATAATGCTGTGATATTATGGAAAAAAATAATTTTAGGGCAGACACTCTATACATGTAACAGAGAAATGGAAAAATAAATTCCAACAAACATAATCGTGTGGGGTATCATTGGATAGCTCTTTCCAATGAATAAAATAGAGGTTTCTAAAAAAGTTTTTTTATATAAGGCAATATTCTTTGAGATATGTGCTTCCGAATTCGTAAAAAATGTGTCCGCCCCTATAACTTTAAAAAAAAATTTGTACAAATAGAACTTCACAGACACTTCCAACGAAAATTGGTTTAAACATCACAGGTAATATACTTTTAGAGATATAAGATTTTAACAGTGAACTACGGAACCCTTCGCTACGCGTGGTCCATACGCACTTGGCCAGTTCTTTTTTTAGACTAGGTCAACAGGTCCACTTATCCAGATCCTGACTACGAATATTCGTATCATCAAATTGCCTATAATAATATGACGTAATGACGTTACTGAGCCATAGGTCATAAAACCACCATAAAGTTTAGCACGGGGACTGGCCGTAAAACATTATGCTCTAGAAGGATATATGGATAAATGGTCTCATCAATAAACTGGACAGCTCTTATTGGGAAAATATAAAATATACCTTAAAATTCGGTTTTGGTAATACATTCGAGAATAGCTCATGCTTTAGATAAATATGTTCGGTAGTCTGCAAGGTTGTAGCGATCTTAATGTATATACGCCATACGTGGAGTTTATAAAATGCATTTTTACATAAATAAATAATAATTCTGTGTACAAGTTAAGCAGAAAGCAGCTTTATTGTAAAACAGGACTCGAACTCTCTGCCTGCGTCTGTGTTTCCGAACGCATTCAATCCTAATCTCTTCAAAGTTAGAGTGAGCAGGCTTCTTCTGGGTAAGTTTATTCCATCGTCGACTTTATTTCTGTCACCTTTAACTTAGACTAGAGTCAAGAGCAAACCCATAACTAATATAAAAGAGCCATTAGAATACGTTACAAAGGTCGACGTTGCACAGAGAAAATCCAGAGTGGTTTTATAAGGAATGCCGTTGCTTATTCTATGTGCTGATAGGTGGCATGACCAAGGTGGTTTAAGAAAGGTGAAAATCCACACTATTTTGTCTTTTCTACAAACCCCACGCCTACCGTGGTCGGGAATGGCTCTGCGTTTCCCGACGCCCGGAGCGTCTTCTTTTGTTGCGGTGGCCGGGGCGTGAGGTTTCCCTCCACCCGTACGCACTCACCCACCTCTTTCGAAGAAGAAGAAGAAAGAAGTGATCGCGTCCTATGTTTCCTTGCTCCGGACCACGCGAGAAGTTGCTGCCGATTATCATACACTTTCAATACGAGTACAAGTAATTGGGAGTACAAAACTGGGGTTCAGGCAAACAGCTATAATTAAAAAGATGTCGCCATCGTCTATTATAGACTTCTGTAACGACAAACGTCTTAGAGGTTTCGTAGTGCATTGTCAATTATATATGTACAAGGTTGCGAATCCCATGTGTCTATCTATAGACTATACATTCTGAAGCTCAGCAGCGGTGCTGTGGCTCAGTTTGTGTGTATGGGTGCACGTTTAATTACAGACACATGACGCGTCATATCGCCTTGGTCTGTAGTTTGACAATGTTCTTGGGAAACATCTGTCATTATTGCTGATGTTTGTAGGCAACTGTGACCACTAACCATTAGGTGGAAAACTTGCTTGTTTACAGGTCTATCTTTAAAGATATTTTTCGTACTTTTTCTTCCTCTTTTCGAGTCAATTGTTAACTCCTTAGATTGTTTGATCCCAGTATGTGTCTTAGTTAATTGGGGCATCGGTGACCAATGACCATGTTAATTAAAGCATTGGTGGCATTCATTAAACCCCCCAAAATAGAGGTGCTGAAACTCATTTCTTAACAGAAGCACCGCACTCAATGGGTCTTCCTTTCGCGTCTAGGTGGTAAATGTTCCTGGGATTTCAAGTCGTCAGTTGGTGGTTGATGGTGTTCTTCCCACAGCTTGATTCTTACTTTAGTGGATGTTCCATCCAAGACCATCCTGTGTGCAACGAAGGAGCTCGAGCTGTTGCGTGTTTACACTATACTCAACACGATATATCAAGAGGGATCTATGAATGAACATGTCCAGGGATAAGTCTTAAGAGTTCTTAATTGGGTCTTATCCAAATATGTATATTTATACGATCTACCAAGGGTCAAATTCATCACCACTTTCTCAAAACGGTGAAGGAAAACATCGTGAGGAAACCTGCATGTCCTAGTACCAAAAATATCGAAGACATGTGACATTCACCTACTCGGGCCCGCGTGGTCCATTCCCTCTCCTAGAGAGGAGGACCGAGTCCCAGCAGGAGCTGCAAGCAATAATAAGCAAGCATAAGCATAATCAGCCTTTTAATGTTCCCAATATTAAAAGATTATGCTTATGCTTATGCTACTAAGGGTTCAGTCAGACGCTAGTCTAAGAATAAAAACTGAGACAAATGCTTACATGAACTCTACGCTGCTACATTTAAAATCTCTGCATGAAAATAGTTCAAACTTGGTAGTAGTAGTGTATTTTTATTTGAGTATCGATTTGAAGGCGATTCTTTACGGTGTCGTGACTCCGTGCTGTTCAAAGTCGTTCGGGTCACGGCAACGCTAGGGTTATCACGTTACATTTAAATCGTTAAAATCGTATGTTTTTAAGAAAAGTATTTGAAACATTTTAATAGGAGATTTTGTAAAAGAGTTTGTTTAATACAATATTAGTTGAAGTGTTTTTGTGAAGTTTGTTTAGAAAAGGCACGTTTAGCCGTTGGTCCCGCTGTCGTTTGGACATCTTTGACAGTAGTAACGAGAAATAAGAAGCCAGAAAACCTGACACTAGTCTTGTCAAGGGGGAGTGTTACCCAGTTACTGGGTAGTAGAAGGCAGATATGCAGGGATAAATAAAAACGAAACTTTTATTAGGATTTTCGTTTAATACCGTGTTAACAGTTTCTTACAGATCATCCCCTACATTTTGATTAGTTATACGAACATAAATGTAAGGAACAGCTGATTTTTTTTTCGCGATTTCAGCTTTGGTCCCATAGTAAAAGTTTTTCATAATGATGAGTATAATGACCTCTTAAGAGTTTGTTGGTGTTTTACAAATAACCCTGTATACAGATAATACTACAGTACTTCTGGTATTGTCAAGAGTTCCTTGGTCAGTCATTAAAAAGCTGAAACACGACGTAATATCATCGCAATCTATGAGATTAATTTCTAAATTTGATTGGCAGCTCAGTAAATTCAATTACTGCTAAACATAATTGGTATTACAGGATGCTTGTTTCGACAGTTACTAAATACAATCAGTTCAAACTGTAGTTATTTCAATCGCAATTAATTGGCCATTTGCAATTGACAGAAACAGACTGATGTTTTAATTACGTATATAATAAATCAAAACTATAGAATACCTACTCTTATATAATAGCTACTGTCCGCCGCTTCGCCTGTGAGAAATGTGGTTTTATTATCTACTAGCATCGCCCCGCGGTTTTGCCCGCGTCGTTCTCGTTCCCGTGGGAATACGGGGATATAATATACCCTATATTCACCGGAGATAGTGTAGCTTCCCAACAGTGAAAGATTTTTTCAAATCGGTCAAGTAGTTTTGGAGCCTATTCAATGCAAACAAACAAATAAACATAAAAACAATCAAATCTTTCCTCTTTATAATAGTGGTGTAGACAAGGATAATTAATAGATAACTTATGTCTCAATTGAGGTGCCACAACGCGGTTTATTTTTTGCTAAATTGCCCGCTTATGCAGGCTAAAAGTTAAATCTATATACTACAATATATAAAGCTGAAGAGTTTGTTTGCTTGAACGCGCTAATCTCAGGAACTACTGATCCGATTGTAAATTTCTTTCAATGTTATTTTTCAATGTTAGATAGCCCATTTATCAAGGAAGGCTATAGGCTGTATATCGCGCTAAGCCCAATAGGAGCGGAGTAGTCATGAAAAATGTGACACAAACGAAGTTAAGCGGGTCAGCTAGTATTTAATAAAATAAAACAATATTTCTTACAAACATGTAGCCGCTGAATACCAGTATTTCATATGGAGCGGCTGCCTGAATTGACAACCACGACCTAGTAACTGGATTACACAGACCACTTAGGACTGGTGACAGATTTTCTGGCTACTGACAATCCGTAACAACTGTCAAAGATCTACAAATGACAGCCGGGACCAACAGCTTAACGTGACCCCCCACCTAGGACCAAACTCAGCAAGCGTTACTTTACCTTTAAGATCGACCTGGGCCTCAAGTCCGCTATTACAATAATGTCAGAATGGTCTATCATTTATTTCATAATGGTTTATTTTGACAACTTTGATAATCTACTAATATAAAAGCGTCACTATGACTTTCCAATAGTCAACCACTGACACTCCATTGAAAGAAATGGCATAGAATGGTAATCTATACTAATATTATAAAGCTGAAGAGTTTGTTTGTTTGTTTGTTTGTTTGAACGCGCTAATCTCAGGAACTACTGGTTCGAATTGAAAAATTCTTTTTGGGTTGAATAGACCATTTATAGAGGAAGGCTTTAGGCTATATCATCACGCTTAAGCCAATAGGAGCGGAGCAGTGATAAAGGATGTTTTAAAATCGGGGATTCCACGGGGACGAAGTCGCGGGCAGCAGCTAGTCTCATACATAGTGACGAATGACTGACAGACGTATGCGGTAATCTGTTAAAATTTTGACAGTTTCTTTGATCAGTGACCTACCTTTAGACCGTCGTAGTGCAGTCGTTTCTTTTAATAGCTCGGTTATCAAAAAGTATTACGAGACCATAGACCGACCATTATGAATTTAGCAGATTGCGAACTTTTAGCAAAATGACAATGGGATCGTGTTGAAATGAAAATTTATAAAAATAGTAGACTTGGAGCCCTGTGCGTCTGTTAATGGAGCCACGAACTCCACGGCTCCTTATAAGTTTCAGCACATAAAATATGTAGGACAATAAGTGTTAAAGTATCGATTAACTTTGGCCCACTCTTTTGTTACGTGACTCGTCGCCATTAACAGTTGGGTCACGGTGACGATACAGAGCTGACGTTATATTCAAATGGTTTTATACAAATTTTTTTAGGGTTGTACTATAGCAGAGGAGAAGCCGGACGCCGCGTGAGGGAGAGGCAAACCTCGCGCCCTAACCGCTGCAATAGAGGAAGTCGCCTTGGGTGTCGAGAGTCCAGCTGGGGATTACGGATGTCGCATACGTGGTGGTTTAAGTCAGTAAGAGTCTGACAGACCTCTCCGCCCGCCCCAGGGTGGAGGACATCCATGAGGATTTCCCCCCGTAAAAAAAGGGTGTCGGGAGTGGAAAAGTGATTCCCAGCCACCGTAGGCACGGGCCTGCGGACGGCGCGCGTTGGGTGGTTAGCTGTCTGATAAAAACCAGGCTCGGGTCGACGGTGCGTTGTGTTCCATCGTCTCAAAGAGATTCCAGCTTGAAAGGCGGGGCCCACTAGAGCCACTGCGGCCCTGGAGCCCAAAAGGCATTTGGAAGAACACGGATGGGCTAAGTCAATAAGAATCAGATGTTCCCTTCCGCCCGCCCATAGCGTAGGAGAAGAAAGAGCGGAATGGTAAAGGAGCGCGAAAGCGCGGAAGAAGTCATTTGATGGTTTTCCATACATAAACAAAATATTAATAAGAACATAGTGATTTGATTGATTTTTTTTTAAGACAAGGCAATATTATGTACAGTTGGTGATAAAACGGGGTTCGGAAATCATTGAGCATCAAGCGCTACCCTGTTGGATAGCGATGCTGATTCCTTGGCCCAAAAAGGGTCAGCCCACCCATGGCATGAAGCGTCAACCGCTTGGTGATGTTTAGAGAAATTGGTGAAATGCGAGTAAGACGAACACTAAGGATTCCAACCGAAAATATCTCTTTATTTATTTATTAAAACTTTATGCATTAGTAAAAAAAACTGTACAAAGGCTGACTTAATGCCATAGGCATTTTCTACCAGTCGACCTTAGGGTAGTGCAGAGACAACATGGCAGGTCTTTACTGATATGAAAGTTATAGTAACAATACAAATACGAACTCTGCGAAAATTTCAACTGTCTACTTATTACAGTTCATGAGATACAGCCCGTTCACAGTCAGACGGACGCACAACGGCTTACTTCCCTTGCAGCACTGAACCCTAAACAACTAAATTATTAATTTAATTTAGTTGCCATTATTACAGCTTCATTCTGCAAGACCAAGGTGACTTTTAGTATCACATTGTGACTGCGCCGTTGAAGTCGGCTGGTCACGCTGACCACGCAGAATTGAAGTCTGACTTCGAAGCACATTAGTTACGTTAGACAATGTAATTTTTATTTTATACTCTGAAAATGGATTAGTTTTTGATGATGCGTGTAATTGCTTTACACATACCCATTTTGAAATGATATTGTAGTGAAAGTTTATTTTGCTGATCTATCGAATCTTTTAGAAAGCGTTTTCTAATCTCTTTTGATAAATATCTTTTTAGATAAATACCTTTTTTACACGACTGCTCAAAAGAAAAATGTAAAATAAAAAATGTGGTATCGTTAGAAGCGTTGAGTTATCCCGGGTAACATACTTTAGTGTACATTTTCAATTAAAAATAATATAAGAAGAAGAAAATACATTTTATTTGGCACATACAGATACACACAATGTAGACACAAATAAAAGGAAACTTAAATTTAAAACAATAACATTGTGTGACCCGCGGCTGCGCCAAATAGGTCCAGTTCAGCAAAATGCCAGACAACTAGGAGCTGCCTTTTTTTTTTTTTTTTTTTTTGGATGGGAAATCATCAAATGACCCCTCCCGCCCTGGGTGGAGCGGTAGGGAGTGTCAGACTTTTAGTGACTAAAACCCACCCGTGCTCCTCCATGTGCCCTTTGCGTTCCAGGGCCGCGGTAACTCTTTCGAACGAATTCCGCAACCCTAGCAGGCACCGACCCTATGGGGCCCCTTCCCTGGTGCTGACGGCTCCTTGCGGCGCGCGTGGAACACAACGCGTCGTCGACTCAACCTGGTATCGGACGGCGAGCCACCCACGCTCACCGTCCCCAGGCATCAGCCACTGCGCAATAGCACAGCGGCCGACTTGTCTCTGGAGGAGGCCGAAATGGGACCATTACTGGCACTCCATCTCAGCACCCTCCCGAGTGTTGGGAGTCGCAGCACCCGCAGCAGAAGCGGCAGAAGCGGCGACGGAAGCCGCGGCGGCGGCAGAGGCGGCGGCGGCGGCGGACCTCTTGCCCTTGGTCGGGGCGGATGGCGCGCAGGCCCTTCCCCCAGCCCAGTGCTCGGCCGGCTTGCCAACAGCCGCACATGCACTGCAGTGCGGCGTGGCCTCGCACGAGCCGGCCCGATGACCGGGCTGACCACAGCGGAAACAAAGTCCGCTGCGGTCCACCTCCGAGGGGCACATAGCTCCCGTGTGGTTGCTCGGCCTGGACACCCGGACCTCGTCCGCGGGTAAGACCGCCCTTAGCCTTTCGGCCAGGGCGTCCGCGAACGGGCCACTCTTCGCTCCGGCGAGCTCGAGCTTCCGGGCACCGGTCAAGGTCCTCCTGACCCCGATGCCCCCGCTGATGCCCAGCTCTTGGAGGCTCACCGCCTCCTTCGCCCGCTTCAATACGGCGAGATAAGTCACGCCCCTCTGTTCCGCTTCCGGCTGCAGTGTGAGCACTACATTCGGATTTCGGGGCGCGAAGCCTCGCCGCAATGGCGTTGGCCTTCCGCCGCTGCTTCCTCGCCTTCTTCCTGGCCGCCTCTTTGGCCCTCCGCTTCTGGCCAGCAACCTGCCACTCGGCCCCGGCCGCAGGAGGGTCCGCGGGTGGGGGTGGGGGCGGCTGCGGTACCACTGGCGCCGCAGCCTTAGCCGCTCCTCCCCGAGCCTTCCTCCCACCCCTCTTCGCCGGGGCCGACTTGGTCGTCGCCGGCGTCGCAGCCGCCGGCGCCACAGGCGCTGGCGCTGCTCCGCCCTTGGCCTTTGCCTTCGCCTTGCCGGACGTTCCCGGGCTGGCAGCCGCGGCGGCCGCGTACGAAGCCGCCTTCTGCTGCTGGCCCGGGGCCCTCTGAGTCGCCGCCGTTGGGGGCCGCCGGACCATGTCCTCCAGGGTGGAGAACTGCCTCCGGAAGGGAGCCAGCTCCTGCCGCACCAGGTTCCGCACCTGGCTCAGCACTAGGCTCCCCTCCAGCGCCGCCGGACTCAGCACCCCCTGCGGCTCCTCGGAGGCCGCTCTGGCCATCCCCGCCAGGTCCTTCCGGAGCGACTCATTCTCCCGAACGAGTCGCTCCGTAACGGCCGCGAGGCGGGCGACCTCCGCCCGAAGCTCTGTCGTATCCGTTGAGGGAGACGCGCCAACGTTGGCCGCCGCTGCCGCCAGGATGGAGGCTTTGGCCGCGCCGATGGCCTCCCGCTTCGAGGACTGTTTCCTCTTAAAGGCCACAGCGCGGATCGCGGCCTCCACGACCTCCGCGAACTGGGCCCTCTGGTCCTCATTAGCGGGAGGCACCTCTCCCGGGGGCTCCGAGTCATCAGAGTCGAGAGGAGGCGGACGAGTAGAGGGAGCCCCACGACCGCTCCCTCCAGGGCGACGCCCCTCCTCCACCAACCTCCCGGCCCAACTCTCCACCTCCCGGGTAGAGGGAGCCAGCCCCCTCCCCGCCTCACAGCCCCTGCCCCGCCTAGCGGTGGGGATCTTGCGGGCGGAGGCAAACTCGCCCTCGGAGCTAGGAGCTGCCTGACGCTGGTTTTCAACTAAACCTAATATAGTGATTTAATTGGTTAATGGGTACAAAGTAGGTACTAAATAGATTATAATATTTATTGTGTAATTAAAACGCCTTGTGACCAAAAGAAGAAAATTGAGAATCAATATTTTCTTTCTTGTTTTTAATTTTTTAGTTCACTTTTTGACATGGCAACGTTCAACGATTTACGATGGGATCTCTTCAAATGACTTCTTTCTTTCTGGGTGGAGCGGAAACGAGTGCCGAGTCTTACTGACTAAATGACTTCTTTCTTTCTGGTTGGAGCGGAAGCGGAAGCTTACTGACTAAAACCGAAAGAGAGGACTTATTGCTACAATAGTAGCATACCCAGCTATATAAATACCTAAACCATATACATATGTATAACCTACGTAATTTTATCAAATCTACAGCTTCATTTTATTTGTTTTTCAGGCAAACTGTCCCATTGCTGGGCAAAGGCCTCCCCAAGTTCTTCCAGATATTTTTGTCCCGAGCTACCTCGAACCAGCCCAGTAGGCACGCAGTACAGGTAGGCGTCTCACCACCTCTCAAAAATCTTTTGGCTACCAATATGCAAAAGCATATAAATATTCCCCACCGTCTAGCACAGCAAGGCAAAACATACTGTAAGTCGGTAAAAATATAAATAACGCGAAGAAACTCGCTTAAAGTCACGATGTAGGGCATGTAAGAAAGGCGCTTCCTCAGAGATAAATGTACATAATTTATCAACAGCGTCGATAAAAGAGAACATGGCGAAACCAATAAAGTGTATTTTTCTTTACATGACCCATTTCATAAACAAATATGGCGGACTGAGATTCCAATTTTTAAAGGTTTTATCGTTATTTGGAAGTCGTTTTGATGTAACTAATGACGCATTGTGTTTTTAACAATTGTACGGGTTGATCATTTTCCAAGGTTGCGGAATTTGTTCGAAAGAGTCAGCGCGGTCCTGGGACATGGCGGGCATTAGGAGGAACAATGGTGGGTTTTAGTCAGAATTAGTCTGACACTCCCTTTCGTTCCAAGAGTGGAAGAAGACATTTGATGTGTGAGCAGTTGATCTTCAAGTTAATCAATTCTTGTTGAGGTTAGCCCAGAGACCATCGAATCACAGCGAAGGCCAACAGCTTAACGTACTTTTTGAGGATCAAACAAACTTGAAATCCATTCTGAATCTCCAACTAATATAGATATCCAACTGAATCCATTTATGTTCGTATAACTCATCAGAATGTCCCTACATTCTGATATGAACGAACATAAATACGAACATAAATGTAGGGAACAGCTGATTATTTTTTCGCGATTTCAGGTTTGTTTGATCCTCAAAAAGTACGTTAAGCCGTTGGCCTTCGCAGTGATTTTTTTTTGCGATTTCAGGTTTGTTCTCAAAGTAAAAGTTGTTCATAATGATGAGTACAATGACCTTTTAAGAGGTTGTTGGTGTTTTTCAAATAACCCTGTATATAGATATCAAGATCAATCCTCAAAAAGTACGTTAAACCGTTGGCCTTCGCTGTGATTCGTTGATCTTTGAAAAGGTCATCGTCTTACCGAGCAACTGAGTTCTGGAGGTTATACAGACAGTCGCTTCATGTGAAAAACTGGAATTCAGCCACATCCAGTCAGACTGGAACCTGACTCTAACGCAGGTGGGAAAATGCTAGTCAGTGATTTGTGCTGTTTATATTGATGAAGCATTTAAAGTGTTGTGTAAGTTGCAATAAATCGTTCTTCTCGTAAGATGTCAGTTTATCAGTTCTGAAAGGAAGGCTTACAAAGAGCGTTGCGGAATTTTTTTGAAAGAGTCACCCCGGCCGTGGAACGCAAAGGGCACTAGACGGATCACGGGTGGGTTTTAGTCAGTAAGAGTCTGACACTTCCTTCCGGTCCGCCCAGAGCGAGAGAAGTTATTTGATGAGTTCCCATCCAGAAAAAAAAGGGAGACAAAGCATAGAATGTGCCTGGTTTTTGCGGGTATTATTTTTATGGTTTTGTCAAGAAACTCCTCCTTGGTTTTTTTAGTGGCATGATCTCATCATAATTTCACGTAACTATTGTATTTTATCTCACTGTATTTATTTCTTTATTGTGTCTTTTTATATATTTTCACATAATATGTACACAGCAGACTTGGTTTCCGTACGTTATATCCTAGGCGACCACTAAAATCAGAGCCGTGCTGAGGGTCCCTGACGGCACGGCATTATGCTGAGTGGAAGCCTTGTTGCCACAACCACGACATGCATTTCCTGTATAAATATGTGTACTTACTTAATCACATGTTATTTGTATTGTTATTAAATTTAAACTCTTTGCTAACATAATTTAAGTACTATCGTTTAGGTTTCAGTGGTAAATCTATTAATTTATGTAGGTCGTTTTGTAGCAGTTAAACACATTTTCTTTCTTTCATTCAAATGAGACAAATGAAGAAAAATATAATAGAGTTCCGATAGATAAATAGGTCTTTCATATTACGTAGATAATGGTACTAATTCGCTTGGATACTAGAATAAATAGACCGTCAATTTTCATCATATTTATTCAGGCCTCCGGCGATTTTCTTGTGCTTTGTTTGGATGTTAATTTCCTAATTGTTTTTGTAATAATATGATTATGAATATACCGTAAACATTCGCTAAAAGCGATTGCAGCGGGGATTATTGTGTTTAATTTATTATTTCTGTCACAAGTTAGTAAGCGTTTTTGAAAACAAAATACTATTCTAAAAAATGTTCGAAGTTTACACGTATACGTGGCTACACCAGTGCGATATATTCTGCCTTAGTCTTTTGGGAAACAGCCGTGATGTTGTCAGATTTTAAATAAAACTTTATTATTATTATAACTAACTAGCTGACCCAGCAAACGTTGTTTTGCCGTATATTAAAAGAATGAAAAAAGATTTTCCCGCTTTTCTGTTGAAATTTTTCCTGAATTTTCTTTGCTATAAACCTCACGGAGCCCGAGACCTTTCCAACGAATGCAAAACCGTGGAAATCGGTTCGTGCGTTCTGGAGTTATAGCGTCAGGAAGGAAAACCCGACTTATTTTTATATAGTAGATTTACTATTACTATATACTATACACACTTACATAAAAAAAGCTCTTAACTAACTTAAATAAAATTAGTCAAAAGATGGCGCCGAAAGATTCCTCCGCATCGCTGGCCACTGGTAATGTACCCAAAAGGCTGGAAGCATTGCCATGCTCTATGGCAGTGCTTATCCTTTGTCCAAGGTAAAAGCCAGGCTTTGGGTTACGCGAAAAAGTTTTGACAAATCTTTAAATAAGTTATGAACACTTGGACCCCACGACCCGAGAGTTTCAACCCCAAAAGGCTCGAAAATATAACTACCAATAAGGTTATTACATTTCCGACGCTATAAATATTAGATAATGAGCTATATCTAATTGTGGCTAAATAATAACAACCGTATGTTCGATCTTCGAGGTTAAGCAATGCTTGCCGAGGGCGATCCGTAGATTGGTAACCATCCATATGGATGAATAGCAAGCACATAAGGTCTCGTTACGTGTTGGTACTTACTTTAATTGCAGGAAGTAATAGAAATTAAATAAATAATTAAGTAACATGTTTTAAGTCCCGTCTGTCATTTGTAGATCTTTGAAATTCATTACACATTTTGACAGTCATTACACAGGATAACCAGAAGTCTGAAATTCTGACACCAGTCTAATAAAAAATACCGTGCTACTAGTTACTGGGTCGTGGAGCTCAAATAAGCAATTGCTCTTCGTAAAACTTTTTACAAAAAAAAAAACAACCAACATTCTAAATCTTTTTAGTGGTATGCCCCCCCACCTAAGTAGTAGCTACCCTTACAAGTATCACGTTAGCTCTACTACTTAGTTTCCATCGACCAATTGCAGTACTGTCTCCCAACTCCTAACCGTTAAGGAGTTCTGTAGCTTCATCATCAGCACAACAGCATCAGATGTTGACACCTTGAAGCATATACCTGAGTAAAACATGATTATTACGTAACAAAAGCACCATACAAGCATACGGGCATAGGTGGTTGCCCTCAATTTCTCCTGGAACCCATCATCAGTTCCTGACCTGGTGAAAATGGGACCAACTCAGAAGTGAACACAATCCAAACATAAAAAAAAAAATTGAAATCCGTCAATGATTGACGGAAATATCGGTGAATATCAATATTAAAAAAGAAAATTATACATACAGACGAATTGAGAACCCCTCCTCCTTTTTATGAAGTCGGTTAAAAACACTAGACCAGTCTATGTAGATACAGGTTGGCCGCCACAGTGTTACTAGGGTCGGAAATTAACAATGTCAGGTTAATTTTTCAAAATTCCATTTCGACAGCCCTAACACCGGGTCTCGTGACCTACTTGCGTACATTGACTTGTGTGTCTGCTATCGCCGTTTGTGTCGGCGACACAGCGTGAAGGTGTCACTGTCTTTTGTCTAGCTTTCAACTGAATGTACTGATGTATCGCTAGTATGTAGGTTGAAGTAGTGCGGGGGGCAATGTAGTTGTAAGTTCGGGCTGTGGAATGCAATGTGATCGTAATTCTGTTTAGTTTTTCGACGAAATAGTCCGTGATTTCGATGATTTGGTAGTTAATAAACGACAACAGTCCTTGTCAAATTGGGTTTAAAGTCCTGAGAAGAGTATTTTGATATGATTCCAAACCAATGTACAGACTCGGAGTTTATAATAATAATATCTCGTAATATCCGGAAGTTGTCTACTGCAGGACTGAGGCTTCCCCAAGCGTAGGTTGATCAAGCAGTCCTAATCAACAGAAGCACGTAATCGAACCCGGGACCAGACGCTTAGGAATCGCACTTGCGAAAATTAGACCGATGCAACCAAATACCGTTTGCATAAAGGCGCAGACCCACCGCGGCGCATGCTAAGCAGGAGTTCGCAGCGCATTTTAGCTGTGTGGATTTATTTGTTTGGTCACATAGGTCTACGTTTCCACTGCAATACACTGCTTCATGTTTTGATTGACCAACCTTGATACTTCCTGATGTACCTTCATGGTTATACCATGAAGGTACAGGCACTACACAGGAACACACACACTGACACACACATACACAGTTCACAGTTTTTTTTTGCCCATTTTACATCGACAAGTGAGCATGAGAACATCATCAATGTAGTCGAAGCTAACGCATTATTAGGGATAACTCAAATACTAATGTTCATCCTATAATCACATCCCTCTTTATTTAAACGGGTTCCACATGTCAAGCACCAGCTTCCGAATATAAAAAGAATCATCAAAATCGCTACACTCAGTTAAAAGTTATGAGGTAACATACACAAAAAGAAAAATAAATACATTCGTCTTGAGAACTTCCTCCTGTTTTTGAAGTCGGTAAAAAGCACAGCGCGTTCTTCAACTAAAGGTGAACAATAAACGCTGAAATGGATTGTCGCGAAAAGGCGATGGCAAAAGCCTTATTCAGCAGTAGCTCTGGCAAAGCTTCTTAGCAACAGTTTTTTGTACCGTTTACACATCTATACTAATATTATAAAGAGGAAAGGTTTGACTGTTTGTGAGTTGAATAGGCTCCGAAACTACTGAACCGATATGAAAAATTCTTTCACTATTAGGACGCTACAATATCCCCGTGTGACATAGGCTATATTTTATCCCCATACTCCCACAGGAACGGGAACTACGCAGGTGAAACCGCGGGGTGCTACTATTTTTCTGTAGACTAACCAGTAGTATATACCACTAGTAAATATATTGTCAACTAAGATCATAAGAATAATCCTATTTATATTCTGAACTAGCAGCGCCCCGTGGTTTCACTGGCGTAGTTCCCGTTCCTGTGACAATACGGAGATAGCCAATGATAGGTACTCCACAATAACGTAGCTTTCTATTGGTGAAATAATTTTGAAAATCAGTTCAGTAGATCCAGAGATTACCCCTTACAACGTCACAAACTCACAACCTCACAAACGTTACCTCTTTATAATATTAGTATAGATAATTTAAATTAAAAATAAAAATAAGGCTTGGATTAAATGGAAAGTATATAAAAACTTGTCAGACTATGAGCTTTTCTCTTTCTTAAGGCACAGATTTCAATTAGAGTGCCAAAAGCAATACAATGCGTACATTAGCTCCGTTGAAGACAATATAGGTAAGAACGTGAAATACTTATGGAACTACATTTCAAACAGAAAATCGAATGTAGGCGTAATGTAGGCATGCCGTGGCAGCCTATAATTAAGGCTACACTATAACATGTTCAAAATTTGTTGATCCTTGATATTTACACTTGTTTTTGGTGTATGCTTTGTTGGTTGTCCTTAAATAAATAAATAAAAACCAAAGTACCAGTAATCCTACAGAAATATGCAACTTATTTTCTGACTTTTTTCAATCCGTCTATGAACAATCATCTTTTAAAATGGACAATTGGTCACCTCCCAAAACTTATTTGGACAGTTCGGTTATTATTAGTGAAATTCATTTTAGTACTGACAAAGTTTTGAAAGCATTGAACGCATTAGATATTACAAAAGGTCCTGGACCAGATGGTATACCCGCATATTACCTTAAGAAAACGTCGGATGTGATATGTGTGCCATTATGTATTGTCTATAACAAATGTGTCATGGAGGGTATTTTTCCAGAAATCTGGAAAAGGGCAAATATTACCCCAGTTCATAAAGCAGGTCCCAAGGATGATGTTGAGAACTACCGACCCATCTCCATACTGTCTGCCTTGTCGAAGCTTTTCGAGCGACTTGTTCACGATGAGATTAGTCCAGTCTTATACAATATAATATTGAAAGAACAGCATGGATTTGTTAAAAAACGATCCACTGCTACGAATTTGGTAGTTTTTACCGATTACTTGTTTAACAATATGGATCAGCGTGTGCAAGTGGATGCTGTATACACTGACTTTCGGAAGACATTCGACAAGGTGGATCACGAGTTTCTTCTTACTAAGATTGCGTATAATGGCATACGTGGTGATCTTCTCCGGTGGTTCTCATCGTACGTGACAAATAGGAGCCAAAAGGTTGCTATACGTGGTTATGAGTCCTCTTCGATTAGTGTTACTTCTGGCGTGCCCCAAGGCTCAATTCTAGGTCCTCTTCTTTTTATTTTATTTATTAATGACATCCATAGTTGCTTCAAACATTCAAAATTCTTACTCTATGCTGATGACCTCAAAATATACAGAAAAATTGAACATATTAATGACTGCAAGTTATTTCAAGAAGATCTTGATAGATTTTCATATTATTGCTATAGTAACAAACTTCAATTAAGTATCTCGAAATAACTGTCTATAACATTCACTAAAAAACCAAAAATAATATCACATACCTACTATATAAATCAGACTCCTCTGCAAAAAAAAAAAATCAGTTCGAGACCTTGGGGTGCTTCTGGACACTAAACTGCACTTGGACCAGCATATAGATAATATTGTAAGCAACGCGTTTCGTATGTACGGATTTGTAATGAGAGCTACAGTTGATTTTAAACGTCCACAGACATACATGTATCTTTATAAAGCTCTCATCAGGTCACAGCTAGAGTACGTCGTTACAGTGTGGAATCCGTATTACAAAAAATACAGTTTCAACCTAGAAAGGGTACAGTATAATTTTTTAAGATCAACGCAATACAGATGCTTTCGTAGAACTTTGAGTTATGAGCAGCTGCTAAATCATTACAAGTTGGACCGGTTGGAGTCCAGGCGCACTCTTCTTGAGGTAATGTTTCTATATGATCTCTGTAATAACCGTTATGACTGTTCTGACTTAACCAATGATCTTTGCTACATTGTACCTAGAACTGTAGTAAGACGAGAGGTGCGCGATCGTCCACTGTTTGCTGTAATGTCTTGCCGCACTAATGCAGGGAATCGCGCGCCCTTGCGTCGCTTGGTGAAAACCTATAACTCATATTTTACAGATATTGATATATTCTCGTTGTCTGCCAATAAATTTCGAAATAATGTTAATGATAAAATCAGAAGCTTGGAAACATAGATTGTAGTTGTCACTAGTGCTTATTTTAAAACGACTTAGCTTAATTACTTATATAATATGTGGATAACGTAGTGAGTTACACATTTGTACATATTGTTGCATGCTTAATGTTAAGCTCATTTACTGTGTGTAATTGTTTGTTCTCCCGAATAAATAAAATAAAATAAAAATAAAATAACTTTTTTTTCTACCGGCTTATGATACCTAGGTATTTATTGAAAATCATCTTTTGCGATTTGGGCTTGAAAGTGTAACAAATATACTAACTTTTGCATTTAGTAATAACTAACTGTGCCCGTGACTTCGTTCGCGAGGATGCCGGAAAAACATATACGTACAATTAATACATCGCATAACCTGACCACTCTCAGTATTAAGAAAATTACATAGGAAGAGGGTAATACAAGGTACTGGCTGTATTATTTCTTCCGTTAAAATACCGACCCAGCCCAACTGTGTACTGGTACCTCGAATAAAAATTTACAAAACAGACTATCGAACGAATGGTACATGGCTTTAAACTAAGAAACTGATGAATCAATTTGATTCTTAATTTCGTAGGTACTTCAAATGAATGAACAACACGAACCTGAAGCCCAAAACGAAACAATTTTCATTGATTTTCAGTGAGAATTGCTTTTTAAGGAACATTGATTGATTAATATCTGTTTTTCCATTGAAAGTTAAAACAGTTTTATAGGGTTGCTAGTTGGGCCCAACTTCGAGTAACATTGGCTTATTAGTAATTAAAAATCGTTATAAGAAGCTTGTGGCTTAATAATATCAGAAGTACGGGTTGATCTTAAAAGGTAAGCAACGCTTGCAGAGGTTGGCCTGTAGATGGGTGACCATCTTAACATACCGAGACTCTATATCCTTGCCTCGGAACACGTTGAGTTGTTGGTCCCGGCTGTCATTTGTAGGCAGTCGTTACGGATTGTTAGAAGTCAGAAAATCTGACACCAGTTTTTGTCAGAAGTAAAGTGTTTCCGAAGTTTTACTGCAGATTCACAGTTTTTGTAAATAATTTTAGATTTTTACTACATACTCGTAGCACAATATTACCAAAAGTTCGATAATTAGCTCAACAGTATATTTTATGTTATTAGGTACCTAGCATTCATTATTCTTCTTATGTTCGTTATCTTTGCTCAATAGATGGCGCTATACTGAAAATTAAATTATTATCTTATATCTCATATATTATTATCTCAGCTCAATTATATAGAGTGAATCGATTGCGACGATACAAAAACTAAGTTGTAATCAAAGTTTGATGAAATAAACGCTTAATAAAAGTCGGAATATCATTTTTTTTTTAAATTTATTGACCTGGTAACAAGGACCTTTAGGTCAAGTCTTTATTTGTTGGGAATATCATTTAATATTTTTAAGAACTTAGTTTTCGAAACCAATCCATGGTTTTTGCGTGATGCTACCACAAACTTACCAAACGAAAATTTCAATAATTTCATTTTTGTTCTGACTTTTTCATAACTTTTCTATGTTATATTTATGCAAAAATATTTTTATGTGCAGACACGGCAAGTCTACGATTTTATAATATTTCATAGATAATAGATGTTAATCCATGACGCATCAACGCGGGCTGAATGGGTTTGCATGAACTTTGCTACCAGGTAGAACATGACGGGGATGACATATGGTATTAATCTCGGTAGTACCCACGTTTCCATGATTTAACTTTTGATGCAAATGTAAGCCAAACATTTTGACACGGTAAAACCTAGAGAGCTCTCGAAAAATTAAAATAACAATATTATTCACAAAAATACTACGCAACAATGGAGATGTTTAACGTAAATTGATTTGCCAATACCATTTTGTAATATTACAACGAGTCCGACGTGATTTTCCTGCTTTTAGTAATCAATTGAAATGGCGGCAATGGCTTTGACAGGTGTCAGCCATTTTGGATAACAAAGGAATTGACGCGTACAGCCAAGTTGACTAAGCAAATTCAAACAGGCCTGTAATCATAGTTTGTCTATGGTTCCTTGGAAATTGTGTGGTGATGCATTAATGTTTTCTAATGACATGTTTGCGATATTTTTGTGGATGCGGGAGCATGCGCTGCCATTCAGTGGTGGCAATTGGAAAGTGAACTTTAGGTAGGTTTTAAAATGTACTAACTGCTGCCCGCGGCTTCGCCCGCGTGACTGTCGGAAATTATCACAAGGGAACATAATCCCGGGATAAAGGTGTACAGGTGTAGCCGAAATACGGAGGCAAACAATAGTAACACCGAATTACTTTAAAAATCCTGAATACACTGAGTGGACTGATCTGCTTCTGGAGGGAGGTCGGCTGGTTGGAGTGACGGCCGCCATGGCTCACGCACAATGGTCCAATACTAGGACTAAGTGCGGACACCAAACCCAGATAGATAGATAGATCCCAGAATAAAATCCTATGTGTTATTCCAGACTATGATCTACATCTATGCTAAATTTCCATTCAGTAGTTTTTGCGTGAAAGAGTGACAAATATCCATACTTACAAACTTTCGCGTTTATAATATTAGTAAGATGTGAATGTATTTTAGCTTTTTACACAGCATACAGATACAGTTTACAGATATACCAACAACTAAACGATTTTCGTTTAGTTGTTGGTATATCTTATGTTGACATGAGACAAAAAAAAACAATTATTATGCATTTGTTTTATTCAACACGATTTTAAATACGTGTTCGTTTTGATTTTCCTATACGGCAATGATTTCTCATCCAACCGAATGTCATAATACTATTAAAATATGTCTTTTTTATCGACATCATTGCTCGATTTTACGTTTGCCACGTAAAAAGTTTACTGGCGCATCAAAATACATCATTCTTCCTTGATTATTTGCTTTTCACTTGCACATACCGTGCAATAAACCGAAAAAAGATATATCGTAAAATCGTGATGGAAATATCATGCTGGCTATAAACTCTCGACTGTTGAAAAAATAAATAAAAAGTTTTTTTAAATGTCCACGAACGAATGCATTGAAAGCAATATCGTTATTTCAATCAAGTAATATTTATTTCTCATAACTATAATTTTATAAGTTACATTTATGAAAAATAAATACACAACCTATAATTATATCTTGTTTAGTTGTATTTTGTAAATATTAAGATTATGTTTTTAAAAGTGCCATAACTTATTTGAATAAAAATGTAGTGCATAAATAACGAAATGAATTTTGTCTGATTCTCACCTATAATTTGTTTATTAATATAATTACTTACTAATTTTAAATATGAAACTGTATATACTATGAAAAATAATATTTATTATAAATAGGAAAATTTGTTTACATGTATGTAACGTGTAACAGAATAAAAGCATTTTTTCAATTCGATTAAATAATTTATTTTGAACATCATCCATATTGTATTTGTTATTTAGAACTTACAAATTATATTATTAGTATCAAAAATAAACTTAAAATTACCCAAAAAACAAAAGCTTAACACTGAAACTACTACATAACACTGAAATATCAATTTAAAAATGTTTCCTCAGCAACGGGCCTGCTGTTATGTCTACGAGACCAGTGCATTCCAAACAATCAGAACCGGGCAGTCTTGCTGCTCCACAATAACCTTCACGATGCTATCTCTGGGCGGAGGGGAAGGAAGTGAAAACCCTAGCAGGCACTGACCCTATTAGGCCCCGTTTTCTTTGCTGGTGATCAACACAGCGTTGACACACAGTCTCACACAGACGTGTCTTTCCGCCGAATCCAAAACAGGTATTTCCCGAAACATTAGCGTCAGGCGGAAGGTGAGGACCACTCCAACCACTCCTCAAAGAGGGGAATGCTGGCTTGCCCAACCTGAGACTACCTACAGTACTTAATCTTTGATTCTCTCTTTTAAATCCATTCAAAGGTTAATTTATTTGTTTATTTAAAAAAAGTGTCGATGGAGTTTTTCTGCACGTTTTTCTCCATAGAGATCTACGCTTTGGAACGTGCAGATTGTTTCACCTCTTTGACTGACCGACTTTGACAATTCATAGGTAAATGGTTTATCCTAAATAACTGCATTGAGTTTCAGTTTGATCGCTTTTACTGCCATTATGTGTATGTCACCCTATGTAAAGCTTTGCTGTATCTTTTCTATAATTTATATGGTATTCTTTTCTATAATATATACATAATAAAAATTATCCTACTCATGTGCAAGTTTGATGTAGTTTGAGAGCATATACGATTCAGGGTATTTTATATAAAGTCGCCAGTTCATTTCATGAACCGTTTTTAATGAAGGTAGAGTCATCGCGGCGCTGGAACGCAAAGAGCATTTGGATTGGATTTGCATTCGGATGGGTTTTAGTCAGTAAGAGTCTGACACTCCCTTCCACTCCGCTCAAAGCGGGAGACGTCATTTGATCCCATCCATACAAAAACATAAGTCTTAGGCTTTTTCGAATAAGATTTAAACTATATTTTTCGAAAAAGAGTTTAGTAGAGAAATGGGGACCTTTCAACCTATGCGAATGCGAATTCTGACTCTTCTTTTTTTCGAAACAACTCTTTTTGGGCGTATCTTGCGTCCATATATATACAACTGGTAAATTCATTAAAATAAAAAAATAGGGCAGATGCTCTTTTTAAATAATGGAAAACTAGATTTGTAATGAAGATACCTATGCAATGATCTCGTGTGCCCAAATCAATAGGCATATCATCAATGCGGGTCCGGAGGATATCCAATCTGCCATCTTATAGCCTCCGATAGCCGAATCGAACCGAATTCGATTAGTTGTCACGGTCGGGTCACCGAGACGCTCTAAAATTCAGTGTCATCCTATATTTAAAGAGATGACACTTTTATTCGCGACGCCAGTGCTAAGTATGTCAATTTTATTCGAATTAAATCAATTAGTTAAGAGACCAGCTTAAGCGCTCGCGTGAATGTCAAAATGTATCCCATGGGAACATACATCCGGTATGAAATTATCTTACGACCTATTCCGGGACATGTTTTATGTTTTTGCCGAGTTTCGTCCAATTTTGTACAGCCATTAAGATGTGAAGAGACAACAAACATACAAACAGAGTTACTTTCATATCATGGTTTATATGGGTTCCAAATGTCATCTAAAACTAACAAATACCAGCTAGTGCAGCCAACTGTTATGTTGTAATATTCCCGGCCACCGAAGGCGCGGGCCTGCAAACGGCGCACGTTGGGTAGCTCGCCGTCTGATAACAACCAGGCCCGGATCGACGGCGCGTTGTGTTCCACGCGCGAAAATATTCAGATGCAGATATTCAGTTGCATCCAGTTATACTGAAAGCTGACTGCAACATAGAAAAAACCTAGGCATATGATTGGTTCTCTATTGTATTACCTAACTTTTTTATCCATAATTTAAAGAGCCATAACTTTTTTAGTCCTATTCTTCATTTGTCCGAATGATCACTTACCCGAACTTAATATCACCTAATATCTCATGCCATAAAATTAAAATCTCTAAATATAATATGTCCTAAACCCGTTTGTCATAAATATTACAATCAATAATATACAAAATATATAAAACCGTTTTCAATAAAAGTTATAGTCCTAAATTCAAATTACAAATAAACAAATAATATTCTTAGAACGTATAACAAAGCAATTGCTATGAGCTTCTTTCATTTGTTATAATTAAAAATATTTGATGATGCATTATATTTTTTTATTATATATTACGTAAATAAATATATCACATGTACTTAATAAAGCAGTTGATTGTGAACATTTGTGGTTTATATAAGCAAGCAAGCATGCAGCATGCAAGGAGTCATGCAGCATGCAAGCAAGCATGCAGCATGCAAGGAGCATGCAGCATGCAAGGAGCATGCAGCATGCAAGCAAGCATGCAGCATGCAGCATGCAAGGAGCATGCAGCATGCAAGGAGTCATGCAGCATGCAAGCAAGCATGCAGCATGCAAGGAGTCATGCAGCATGCAAGCAAGCATGCAGCATGCAAGGAGTCATGCAGCATGCAAGCAAGCATGCAGCATGCAAGGAGTCATGCAGCATGCAAGCAAGCATGCAGCATGCAAGGAGTCATGCAGCATGCAAGGAGTCATGCAGCATGCAAGGAGTTCTGTCACGGCTCCGGCGTTGCGGGGCTCCGGCGGTCCCACGCGAGTTTATCGTCGCAGATGGGTTTAACGCTCACCACCGCAGCTTCGGCTTCTCTCTCTCCTCAACTCGCGGGCCGCCTCGCCCCTCCGCGCCTACGCGATTTTAAATTACACTCTAGGGGTAGGGCAGACAAGACTACGTGGAGTCGGATTTACAGCGATTCGTTTCTGTCACTAAACCTATTTATTATAAATGAACATTCGGAATAATACACATTATTCAACACAATACTTAGGACATATGACTTTAGGGCATCTAAAATTAGGAGATTGAATTATTATAGTACTCGATATTATGACAGAATACTTTTAGAACTAAAGATAATTATGATAACCAAAATTTCGGGGTTTTGAACATTATGGTTATTGTAGTTTAAAGCAAACGTGTTATGGATAATGATTTTCGGACAAACAATTTTATGAGAAGTAAGGGAGTACCCATATGATTACTAACTTAATTTGTCACTCCGGAATTTTCCACCTAGATAAATACCGTGAAAATTTTAATTCAAACCACTGAAAAACCCCAAGCCTTGTAGTTTTTTAATACTTATAGCGGAGAGTCATTTAGGGGACGAGGTAACTCAAGAACACTTCATTAGAAGCCTTCTCTTTGTTTTACAGCTCACCATTAGCTTGGACAATATTTTCCACTTTAAAGTTTTAAAGCTTAGCTTTTTATTTGAATAGCCATTGATAATGGCCATAGTTTAGGTTCTGTTTTTCTAAAAGGTTATTTTGATGCTTAAGTGGATTTGGAGGAATATTTTGGACCATTGCAATTGGCATTTTTAGCAAAATCTTTAAGCGACTGGTGACATCTGACAAACCGACATTCATGTAAAATACTGGTGTTAATCTACATCAGGGTAGCCTGGAAGTTGCGGAATTTGTTCGAAAGAGTCACCGCGGCCCTGGAACGCAAAGGGCACTAGAAGGATCACGGGTGGGTTTTAGTCAGTAAGAGTCTGACACTCCCTTCCGCTCCGCCCAGAGCGGGAGGAAATGGGAAAAGGAGGAAATGTCTTGATGATTTCCCATCAAACAAAAAAAGAAGAGCCTGGAAGCCAAAAAAATATGGTTCGGAAAAGGCTTAGCAGATACTAGCTGCTGCCCGCGACTTCGTCCCCGTGGAATCCCCGATTTTAAAACATTATTTATCGCTGCTCCGCTCCTATTGGCTTAAGCGTGATGACTCGGTGTTTGTGGTTGCTTTTTCGTTTTTTGAACACCGACTTCCGAAATTAAAGTTATTTTGCACTTTTTTGATTTTTTGTGTAAAAGTCGGTTGTATTTTTTTTATAAAAAGTTTTTTATTTTTCACTTTTTAGTGGTACCTACATCCCCTCCCCTCCCCCCACCTAAACGAACCAATCACATTGGTGTAAAAAAAACGTACTGCTCCTTTGCAGAGTAAACTAAGAGGTCGTCAATGTAGATAATGTAGATATTTTTTTTAGATTTTTCGAAAACCGCTTGGTCGATTTCGATAAAATTTTCATGGGACCATTTGGGAAGTATACCCTTTCCAATAAAAAAATAATTTTTAAAATCGGTTGACAAGCGACGGAGTTCTGCGCGAACAAACATAAAAAAAAAATACAAACATCCGAATTGAGAACCTCCTCCTTTTTTAGAAGTCGGTTAAAAAATTACACTCTTCAACAATTTAAAAATAAACTCAAGGCGTTTTTGATACAGAAAAGTTAATACTCAATAAGTGATTTTTTGAATGAATGATGTTCTGAAATGCTTTAATATCTACTCTATGCGAATATATGATTTGATTTGATTTGAAAATCTACTTACTCCACATTTCCCTTAAACTTAGATTACTGCAAGATTGAGTACATTGTTTGGGACACTAGAAAAAGAAACTGAAACAAAAGAATACCGCAGTTTTTTTCCTTCCACACAGGAATAAGAAAACATAAAGTTGTTTATTCTCGAGAGAACAACACAACAATGGCGGGACATGTTTCAAAACTAAAGTTAGTTCTGTAAGTGTGGAGTTCAACTTCACAACGGAGGAATGTGGAGTTGAAGGTATTGACATATTAGTTCTGTGAAGGTACAGTTTCTTTGCAGACCCAGCAATGAGACTGCATCTTCACCGTACTATTACAACTTGCACATTGTGTGATCTGAAACACAGGTAGTTTAAATAGGGATTCGAATAAGGTTTTATTGATACAATAAGTTAAGTATATATAGAAAGAAAGAAAGAAAGAAAAAGAAAGAAAGAAAAACTGTTTATTTGCGACAAGCATGACGCACACAAAATAATTTAAAAATAAAGCTTAGAACTAAAACAAATATATGTATTTTATTTATACACGTCCGTGTGTCACTGCAGTGTGCCAACTGAAAACCAGCGCTGGGTGTCTTACGCATGTCAAATGCTGAGATGGTAAACTGCTAACAGGATTTTAACGAAACTTTGCAGTAAAGTAGCTTATAACAGAAAAATAGGTGCATAGGTTAAAATTTATAAAAAAAGGAAGTAATAACTACACATGAGCGGAGACCTCGACGGAAGTTCGTTTTTAATATTTGTAAATAGGGCAAAATCACACAGCACGGTTCTCCAACCCGCTAAAATTGTTCAGTTCAATTTCAGAAGTTTACCCATTCCTAGATTGTACGATACGAGATATGTGACATTCACCAACCCGCACTGGGCCCGCGTGGTGGATTACGGCCCATTCCCTCTCCTAGAGAGGAGGCCTGTTTCTTAACAGTGGGAACATTAAAAAAGCTAAGCATAATCGCTTAGATTATACATCAAACAAAACACAAAGATGCTAAGAACACAATATTATCAAAAATTCCTGTATATAAGAATATTAGATTAAGCACGTTTAATCTATACATATATGTAAATACAATTGGAGCGTCTGGTTGTAATATTAAAATAACCACTTTTCACACCAAAACAACATTTTTGACTATGTTTGTCTGTCTGTCCGTTTCGGCTAATTTTTGAAATGGCTGGACCGATTTCGACGGGACTTTATTGGCAGGTAGCTAATGTAATAAGGAGTGGAGTAACTCGTACTTTTATTTTAGAAAAAAATCTTTTATTTTAGAAAAATAAAGTAAAGTTGCAATGTCCAAGTCTGTCCAGTACCGCGCGTAGCTCACGCGCATGCCACCACTGTACCGTTACATCGGGCGCCTCCCACCACTTCTCCCACCAATGAATCAATATCACGAAGAATCAGAGGTAGGTAAGTAACTATTTCCCGCGGACGAAGTCGCGGGCAGAAGCTAGTATTGCTAATAAATTCAAGAACGCGAATTTACGAGAACAAGCATAATGAGCTCCACCGATTTATGAGAAAATCGATATACATACGTCTTTCTTTTCAAACACTTGACAAGGAAAAAGCTTTTAACTTGAAAGGAAATGAAGATTGTTACGAGAATTCGTTAAAAAGAAATGTGAGGATTGAGTAAAGCAAAGAAAGTTAATCAGAATTATTAGCCTATGTTGAGGGAGAGAATGAAAGGGTCTTTTTAGCCCACGAAGAAGACTAATTATGGTCATTCGTTGAGCTCAAGTACAACTGTGTTGTGTAGGAGGGTGGAAAGTACTAGAAAATTTAAAATAATCTCCCGGCCGAATTACAGTCACGGTGGCCATTCTCACCAGGTAAGAACCGAGGATTCAGGAGATATTTGACCAAATGTTTGCGCAAACACAGGTATACAATCTGTTCCTCTCATATTTCAATAAGACAGCAATGAAATAGGATTATATAATTTTACAATTAATGGCTTTGAAGTTGTTAAAAAAATGCCAATACCTTATCTCCGAGACTATTGAGATTAAAATTTTGAAAAAAAAAAAAAAAAAAAAACTGCAGTTATAATTCTGTACTTAAAGATAACTGGAGAATTTATAAAAAGTACACAGAGTTAAAAAACATAATAACAATAATGAAATTCGTTCGGAACCATTTGCAAGCGAAGCCGCCTCGCTTTTGGCCAGTTTTTACATGACTGTCGAAAAAAGAAAGGATTTTTGTTTTTTTAATAAATATATCAAACAGAGAAAAGTCATTTTGAATCATCTGCCTCAAGCGGCTAATGATTTTAAAAGTTGAACAACCATTCCTTACTCTTTAAAATCTTCGGTAGCAAACAAACTAGCATTTTCTGAATATTTGTAAGTCGACTGTCAAAAAGTCAATTATAAGTTTTAATTGGCTACCAGAAATCCAGGAAAACGACGATCTTTTGGTAAATGAAGATTAGTAAGACCAAAATAACTTTTAGAGGGTAATTTCCAAAAACATTATTCTAGGAACAGAAAGATGAAATTGTGTTGTCTATGGCTTTAATGTGTTTTGGCGCTATATAAAGATGGTTTGTTTTGAGCATCGCTATTAGAAGAATCATATATACAAATTCATATTTACGAGTATTACATTTCTTGTTTGATTCATTGTTTTATTTCTGTCAGTTCTCATTCTCAGATGTAATATAAGGAAGTGGTGACAAGCGGGCTTTTTGGGGGACTGTCTTGATGTAAAACAGACATTCTAACTTCATAAAATCATAGTTATAACCCTTCCTTTTGGTTTTGCCGTAAACTGATAAAAACTGCTTAATAAAGGTTTTTTATTTTGATCATGCTCCTTATAGTTCTAGCTCAAAACCCGCTGATTCTAGGAAGAATTTATTATTTTCTCATCAAGAAACTATATCTATACTAATATTATAAAGATGAAAGATTTGTATGTGACGAATAAACTCAAAAACTACTGGACTGATTTCAAAAATTCTTTCACCATTAGAAAGCTACATTCACCCTGAGTAACATCTTAGACTATATTTTATCCCCTTATTCCCACGGCAACGGGAACTACGCGGGTAAAACCGCGGGGCGCTGCTAGTTTTCTATATACAGCAGTTATTTTTGTGAAGACGTGATGATAATTTTCGAGACAAACAAATAAAAAGAAAAACCTTTCACAATATTAGTTTAGGCAGATAAAACCAACTCAGTAATTACTGAAACTTCTTCTGCTCATACTTTCAAACACCCTCTTATCAATTTTTGACCTGAACGATACGGTAAATGAAAAAAAAGGGTTGATTTAATCTCGAATACCACGCTTAAGTGTCTAATTGAATAATTTCGTTCGAAATGAAGTCGAGGGGTGAATCGTCTGAGGAAAATTAAAAATGCTGCTGACGCGAAAAGTATGAAAGAAGTAATTGTATGAAAATTTTCCTTTTTCAACGTTTTCGGCATTTTTCGGGATTACTGCCAAGGTCTGTTTTGACGGAAGGGACAGAGCATATTTTTGGAGGGAACATTTTACTATGCATAAAATATGCTGTTTTTTCTTTAGCATAAGCATAATCGGCTTTTTAATGTTCCCACTGCTGGGACACAGGCCTCATCTCTAAAAGAGGGAATGGGCCGTAATCTACCACGCGGGCCTAGTGCGGGTTGGTGAATGTCACATGTCTTTGAATTATTGAGTCTAGGACATGCCGGTTTCCTCACGATGATTTCCTACACCGTTTTGAGAACAATGGCTATGAAATTAATTACCCGTTTGAACCCGTGACCTTAAATTCATAAGTCGGGACCATTACCACTCGGCCACCACTGCTCACTGCTACTGTTTTTTTCTTTAGAAATACCCACTATAACTTTCAATGGGCGGGGATTGGGTGCGAATTGCAAGGATGAAAATTAAAATCTTAATATCATATTTTAAATGGCAAAGCGAGTCACGCCTAAATCGCTGAACCGCTTTTAATGAATTTTGGTACAGATATACATATGTAGTTGGTGTGGGTTCCTTTTCTTTTGCCAAAGTCTATATTAATGCTAGCGACGCCGAGTTAAAATAATTCCTTTTTCTGAATTTTAGGCTTATAAACTCCTGTTTTAGGGAACTTGCTGAGGGAACTTGCCATAGGATTTAATGGGTATTTAAGTGTGTTTTTCGGGCTTTCTAACGGGTTTATAACTTTGGTTACTTAGCATGTAATACCTGGTTCCAATATCAGTTATTTGCATTTTATTTTATGAATGAAATATCAGGTGATCACAGGCAATTCTCAAAAATATAGACATAAAAGTCCATCTCCTTTCGCGTTCAATTACTCAGAGAAAAATTATATAGACATTACTGTTCTTGAAGTTAGTAAAAAACGAACATTACCTAAAGTAGAATATTATGTTGTATTCCGCTTAAATAACATAGTTACTCAAATCTCATAAAATCGCCAATTCCTTAACAAAGACCTTTTCAAACAAGAAGCTCAGATTTGATCCAACGCTCGAATAGGGTTGAACTTCCATCGACACTTGTATCATTTGATCCGCTGAAGGAAAACGCGTGAACAAAACATTTATATATATGTACGTTTGTATGTATTTCGTGATGTATGTACGAGGGAAACGTCAATCAGTCGTGATTGATGTAAGTCGCCAAGCAAGAAAGACAGAAGGTCTACCTCTCTCTTTTTCTGAAAGCCGAATGAGGTTCATTGGAAAACAAAGAGCCTACAGTCTCATAGTGGTCGTGTTGATTTAATATTCAGAGGGTATTAAATGAAGGCGTTCAAGCTTTAGAAAGTACGTTAAACCGTTTTACGTATTCCCTTCTTTGAAAGTCGTTATGGGCTTTTTTATTGGTAGGATATGTCAGCTACAGTGTTTCCAACCACTCTAGAACTTCTAAGAACGAGAACCAACAGCCAACATGTTCAGCCAACATTGTCGATTATCGTAAAATGCCATGTCAATGAAGTTCAACGGGTCCCTAGGAAACGATTCAATTGTCTGCGAAATTATTAGAAAAGATCATTGGAGAACTAATAGTTGTTACGAGTGGTCAACACCCAAATTCTTTTACAGATAGACTTATGAAGGCCCAAGGACCGTGTTAGCAGTGGCTAAGTTGTAGAGGTCACATAGGTAGTTCGAATTACTAGTTTTCAGTTGCGTTTCGTGGGACTGGACGGCGACCTGATTAAGGTTGGGACATGGTAGATAGAAAAACTTTTTACAAAAAAAAGAACACCGACAACAATACGACCGAAAACAAAAAAAAAAAAAACTTTAATTTCGGAACGCGGTGTTTTTGTTTTTATTTTATACTTTTTTTGTTCAGGATTCAGTGGTTTTTTTTGTAAAGTTTTTTTATTTTTATTATTCACTTTTTAGTAGTACACTCCCCCACCTAACCTCACCTGTGTCTATAAAAGTGAGCTTACCTCAAAGTTCTCCAAGCAAGCTTTTGAGTTATAGAAAAAGATCTACATATATTGATCTTCTGCCTCATTTTTGTGTTGTAATAAAACCCTTTCCTAACCAAAGGGGAAGAAACATCGGTAGTATTTGAGTATTGGAGCTGCTTTTTATTTAAAGAAAAGGATCTTTGTAACAGCGTAGACACATTTCATACGTGGTTGGTTTTGTGCACTGTGATCTAGTTTGATAGTTCAGCTTCAACTTTCTGGCACTTACTTAAGTACATAACTGTCACCATAATTATCTACGAAAAACATACATATTTATACTTCGAAAATGAAAACAAAATATCTAGTTCTAATTTCCGCGAATATTAGTGGGTTGCAGGTATGCACCTCCCTCCCGCCCGCTATATTATGCACATGCAAGATTACTAGGCAAATGCAAGGATTTTAAGCACATGCAGGAAGGCAATGCAAAACCCAACACCTTTGCCACCATTACCGACACATTTAAATTAGAATTAGAGTCCCAAAACTCCCTTAACTTTTTGGATTTGACTATCACAAAACACAATAGTGACTTAGATTTCCAAATTTATCGAAAGCCGACACACACTGACACGACAATACCAGCCTCTTCTTGTCACCCTCTTCAACATAAATTAGCCGCCTTCCGCAGCTATATTCATAGATTATTTGCCCTCTCCCTTTCAGCAGAAAATTATGTAAAAGAACTTAATATTATTTACCAGATCGCAATTTCTAACGGTTACTCAAAGTCAATGGTAGACAGTTTAATTAGTAAAAAGCAGAAAGAAAGGGTTCGTTCACTATTATATGCATGTCCGCGTACTAATATTAATAGATATGTGACCAGTCTGACCTATATGGGCCCCATTTCAGATAGAATTAGTAATTTACTTAGAAAAAACAACGTATATGTAGCGTTCAGAACGGACCGGAATATACGCCGTATTTGTAACGGAAAAGATATTTTAGAAAATAGTAAAAAGTCTGGGGTGTATAAGCTGGTCTGTGATGAATGCAACGGGGTGTATGTGGGTCAGACGGGCCGAAACTTTGACATAAGGTATGGGGAACATGTTGCCGCGTATAGAAATGGCCATTCGGACAAATCGAATTTCGCGAAACATTTAATTGATACCGGCCATTCTTTGCGCGATAACAATAGTTTTAATATACTACATATTTGTGATAAGGGTTTCCGGCTGTGTGTTTTGGAACAATTAGAGATTTTTAAACATAGTAATAACAATAATTTTGCACTGTTGAATGACCAGACGAATTTGGTTTCTTCCCCTTTACTGCGAATGTTTGTGGGTAGTTGTACACAAATAACCAACGGTGGCAGTGTATAAAAGGGGGGTGCCTTGTACTAAATGCTCAGTCGCAACTCAACGGTCAGCGAGTCAACACGTCCCCTGAGGATGCCTCGTGGAGAGGCGAAACACGTGTCGGTAATGGTGTTGGGTTTTGCATTGCCTTCCAGCATGTGCTTAAAATCCTTGCATTTGCCTAGTAATCTTGCATGTGCATAATATAGCGGGCGGGAGGGAGGTGCATACCTGCAACCCACTAATATTCGCGGAAATTAGAACTAGATATTTTGTTTTCATTTTCAAAGTTAAAATGGATTTCCGCAAAGTAACGCCTGACTCAATCAATTTTATTTATACTTCACTAGCTGACCCAGCAAACGTTGTTTTGCCATATATAAAAAAATGAAAAAAGATTTTCCCGCTTTTCTGTTGAATTTTTACCTCACGGAGCCCGAGACCTTTCCAACGAATGCAAAACCGTGGAAATCGGTTCTTGCGTTCTGGAGTTATAGCGTCAGGAAGGAAAACTCGACTTATTTTTATATAGTAGATACCTATTAAAGTAAAGCCTATATAAAGATTTCCACTATATAGGTAATATTTAGATTATGGTAACGACTAACTTCTGCATTTCATTATACCAAGTCACCCGAAAAAAAAAAGCACTAAATTCACTGAACTCATATTGCGGAACTGTTCAAATGAGTTATCGCGGCCCTGCAACTTAAATGACATTTGAAGGAGCACGGGTGGTTAAAACCTATTTAAGATTATAGAATATCGTCTGTCTCTATTACGGACAAAACCCTAATTATTTATCCTGTCACTTACGCCGTTCCCTGCAGTGCGTTATACCACAAGATAGTTCCCGTTACCTTTAGCTAATCCATCTCAATTATGAGCAGCGCATGTATCATTACCGCGTCTGTGTGAACGCGATATACTCAAGAAATACTGATCTTAATTACATACGAGTTTCACGTATTGAACGAAGATTTATGATGAAGTTTTAGTATTTACTGAGGATTTTTTTTTTAAATAAAGTTGTCTAAAATGTGACGATGATTGTTGACAATGTAGCAAAAAATCATGCCGTCTGAGAATAAACGCAATATCTCTTAAGGAATCATTTTATTCATTTATGAACCACTTTAACTATGGGACCGAACAAGAAATGGCGAGAAAAAAAAAAATAACAGCTTTTCAGTACATTTTGATGGATTAAGCGCATAAAAATGGCAGTCGTTATTTTTTTCGCGATTGCAGTGTTGGTCTTGATTTTAGCGTTAGTTAGTATTGCGTTTATTTTGTTACGTGACGCTGTATACAGAAGTCACCGGAAAAATGCAAATGCCGTAAGATTTTAAAATAGCGCGTTAAATTGTAAACATATTTATCTTAATAAGGCATGGATCTATTGAATTTTGATGGGATTTGTTTTTGTAAAAATGAAATACTGACAATACAATATCGATACATTATAATTTAAAAAAGGTATGTTTCAATTTTGTGTTTACAATTTGACGGTGAGATTTATAATTGAGTAGGCGGGTGAAAAATAAAATATATCTTTTGTGAGATCTTGTATTTCAATAGCGGACAAATCCCAAATTATTTATCCTATCACTTACGCCGTTCCCTGCAGTGCATTACACCACAGATAGTTTCCGTTATCTTTAGCTAATCCATCTCAATTATGAGCAACCAATATATCAAACTTTGCGGCAACCTGTAGAGTGGTTAATGGTTACAAATCAACCGACGTGTTGCTAAAATCACTACACAGTATAAAACAAAGTCGCTATCCGCCGTCTGTCCATATGTATGCTTAGATCTTTAAAACTACGAAACAGATTTTGATGCGGTTTTTTTTAATAGATAGACTAATTCTTAAGGAAGGTTTATATGTATAATACATGAATATTATAGTAGAGGAAACATTAGTATCTACATTGCACCCGTGCGAAGCCGGGGGCCGGTTAGTAATGTTATATAACTAGTTAGATTAAATTAATGTACTACTACTTTATACTTCGCGTGACCCAAGGGCTGGCTTTTACTTCGGACAGAGGATAAGGATTGCCATACGACGACGTGGCAATGCCACCAGTCTATTGGGTTCACTCCCAGTCGATAGCGATGCGGACGAATTTTTTGATGCTATTTTATAGTTAGGATGGTTTTAGTTTATTGTTAGGTTAAGTGAATGTAATTAAATTTAAAATTTATTTTATTGTAGCAATTAAGATTTATTTAGTAAAGCATAATGCCGGATATTCTAAGACCTTTGTTTGCCTCACCCAGTAAAAGTAATTTACAAGCATGCAATATGCAGCGTCTTATTGTATACTATAGCAGCGCCCCGCGGTTTCACCCGCGAAGCCCCGTTCCCGTGGTACTATGGGGATAAAATATAGCCTATGTCACCCGGGAATAGTGTAGCTTCCCAACAGTGAAAGAATTTTTCATACCGGTTCAGTAGTTTCGGAGCCTATTCATTGCAAACAAACATTCAAATCTTTCCTCTTTATAATATTAGTATAGAAGGATAGATTTATTACTGATAGCTAAACATTTGTCCAGAAACCTGTAAAACTTGCCAGTGACAATTGATTTATATATATTATGGTGGTGTAATTGAGATATATGGTGGTGTTGCTATATAATGGTTAAAATATATTGTTAGGAGGGATTCTGTTGAGTAGGTACTTATTAAGGATCACTCTTACTATAAAACAGTATTACTAAGTCGTCGGTAGGAAAAACAAAAAAGCAAAATATAAGATTGAGGCGCGAAAACACAACGGGAACGCAGACAGAGAGCGAATGAATTATATTTTATTACTAGCTGCTGCCCGCGACTTCGTCCCCGTGGAATCCCCGATTTTAAAACATTCTTTATCGCTGCTCCGCTCCTATTGGCTTAAGCGTGATGATATATAGCCTAAAGCCTTCCTCGATAAATGGTCTATTCAACCCAAAAAGAATTTTTCAATTCGAACCAGTAGTTCCTGAGATTAGCGCGTTCAAACAAACAAACAAACAAACAAACAAACAAACGAACAAACAAACTCTTCAGCTTTATAATATTAGTATAGATTGACACTGACAGCTGACTTGAACGCTTCAAAACGTTTCGTTACACATAATTCTACACGATATACTTACTAAGTTTTTTTTTAATTTCTTAATTTCATCTTTAACGATTTAAACTTAATTTAAATTTACTTTTTCTGTACCTAAACGATAACCATGACTAGGTCAGGATCTGGCATTGTCATTTAATCAATATTACCGTACCACTTTTGTCACCGTTATTTATTCATATTGTACTTTCTGGATAAATTACGAGTTTTGCCTCCATATATAAAATACCTCATTCAAATAACATAAATTTTACTCTGTTTCAGGTAAGTCAAAATCGTGGGAAATATATCAACACCGGCAAGTATAGTTTGTTTTTAAGATCTAAATAACATACTCGTAAAAGCGAAAGGTCACTGACTCACACTTCCAACTCGAAATATCAAAAACCGCTTGACGTATAAAGATGAAATTTGGCAAAGAGGTAGTTTATAGTTGGTCTTATGTTATGTTGTTGTTGTGAATTGTGTTAGTAGATTATGAAATATTGTCATTATTGAAATTGTAAATCTAGCAATTGGTTCTAGGCATCCATACGAACAGGTGAAGGATAGGTCAGAACGAAATTCGCCCGGACGAAGCCGCGGACAAAGTGCTAGTATGTTAATACTGATAGAAAGAAAGAAATAAATTTATTTGGCACATACAGATATAACACAATGTAGATACAAATAAAAGGAAAATTAATTTTAAGACAGTAACATTGTGTGGTTCAAGTTTGATCACTATGGCACTGGGGGTAAGCCATGATATGGTCGATGATGGAGCATGCTTGTCTAAAAGTAACATTTTCACTCTTGAATATAAGATGCTTAGGTTGTTCCTACGGGTTGCGGAATTTATTTAGTTATCGTGGCCCCTGGATCAAAAGGCAATATGAGGAACACGGGCAGGTTTTAGTCAGTAAGAGTCTGACGCTCCTTTCCACTCCGCTCAGAGCGGGAGAAGTCATTTGATGATTTCGATAGATTTTTGCTAATTTATTTGACTAGTAATTTTTGTTTTAGTTTTTTGTTTACTATTTTGTTTGTGTATTTCTCATCCACAAAAAAAAGGTTGTACCTCCAACTTGAGGATTTTAAAATCAGGAAACAGGCTCCAGCCGGGAATATGAGTACCCTGCTTTTGCCGCTTTCAGGTCATAGGGGCATGAGCATGTTATAGGGTGAATTTTTTCAACATTTAGTTTGTCATTCATTATTACTTCCCAGACTTTGATACTTATTAGTAACACTTACGAATGTTGAAATAACAAAATGTGTTTTTTTTTTTCAAAAATCCATTATTATCCAGGTAAATGATAAATGATATTTATTTTGTAAGTAGGTTAAACATAACACTTTTACACGTCAAATATTTCTGGTCATTTTAAGCTAGATGAAGCCGGTGTTTCCTAGCCGACTACCCTGAGAAGAAACACCGAAACAAGCTCAGGTAGTTTTAGTTCTCATTAAAATCGGGCCCGAGACTCTTCAGACTATTTTGCGCAATTCCTCATAGTATCAGATTTGGCCATCAATGCCTACTTGAAAACTTCACTCTGTATACCAAGTGTAATTAATGGTAAAAACTTCAACCCTTGATTTCAAGAAAAATAAATCAAGCAGCTTATTTACAGAATTTCTTTTACTAAATATTATTAATTCTTGAATGTTAATTTCTCGTTGATGAATTCTCCATTGGATTGCAATTTAAGAGCACCATAGATTATGTTCATTCAATGGCTTTGAATAAGGAAAGCTCTTATAAATGTTTGAATTTGAAAGAAAACTCATTCCGGAGGGAACATTGAAGGAAGTTTTAATTCTTTCTTCCACAAAATAATTTTAACTCTAAATTATTGTTAAAATATTTTAAGAGTTTTACGACAGTATTTCAAGGCTTCTATTCAAAAGTTGTGCAAAATGGAAGTTACCTATGAAATCGGTATGTGGGATTGGGTCGGAAAAGTTTCGTCGCATGTCAGATAAAAATAGATTCAACGTGCCACCAAATGCTTTAGAAGAAAACAGAGTATCTGTGAAACAGGTGCATTTATAGTCAAACAACGTAGGATAGTTAGATACGCGGGCCTGCGGGTGGCGAGCTATGGGTGGCTCGCCATCCAATAGCTACCAGGCCCGAGTCGACGGCGCGTCGTATTCCACGCGCGCCTCAAAGAGCCGTCAGCATCGAAGACGGGGCCCCATAGGGTCAGTGCCTGCTAGGGTTGCGGAATTTGTTCGAAAGAGACACCGCGGCCCTGGAACGCGGCGGGCACAAGAAGGATCACGGGTGGGTTTTAGTCAGTAAGAGTCTGACACTCCCTTCCGCTCCGCCCAGAGCGGGGAAGTTATTTTATGATTTCCCATCCAGAGAAAAAAAATGGTTAGTTAGATAAGATACGCAGATATGATTCATCAACCTCACGCCCCAGCTGGCGCAACAGAAGGAGATACCCCGGGCGTCCGGTTGGGCGGTCGATTCCCGGTCACCGTAGTCGCGGGTCTGCGGATGGCAAGCGTTGAGTGACAGATAGAGTTGCCGTCTGGTAACAACTAAGTCCAGGTCGAGGGTGCGTTGTATTCCAAGCGTGCATCAAAGAGATGCCAGTATAGAAGACGGGGCTCGTGAGGGTCATTATCTGCTACGGTTGCGGAATTTGTTCGAAGGACTCACCGCGGTCCTGGAGCGCAAAGGTCATTAGAAGGAAGACGAACGGGTTTTAATCAGTAAGAGCCTGACACTCCCTTCCGCTCGGTTCAGAACGGAAGAAGTCTTCTAGATGATTACATCCTACCTAGTTTTTAATGGGATATCATCAAAAGACTTCTTCTGCTCTGGGCGAAAAGCCCGTCCGTTTTCTTTCTAATGCCCGATGAAGTTTTCAGGAGAGGAAAATACTGTTGTACAAAGTAGGTATATATATATTATATCTGTACTAATCTATATCTATACTAATATTATAAAGAGGAAAGATTTTTGTCTTTTTATATTTTTGTATGTAGCGAAAAAACTCAAAAACTACTGGACCGATTTCAAATATTCTTTCACCATAAGAAAGCTACATTCACCCCGAGTAACATAGGCTATATTTTATCTCCATATTTCCATGGGAACGGGAACTACGCGAGTAGTAGTCTTTTATAAATTTTATCTGGTTTACACCAGTAAAATCTCTGGTAAAATCTAACTAGACAAGTATAACTTACGATATTGCACCAAATTAAGGTTATTATTATGCTTGATAAGAAACGTTAAATTAAAAAATGAAATCACAGATTTTTCTTTACATTTTCGAATTCGCTCCAGATATACCGTTCGGAACTTTTTGTATAAACCTCAAATAAAAAAAAATGGTGGTTACGAAAAGTCAAATCTAATATAGTTTCTGTTAAAATAGGACACAAGATGTTCTCAAAACTATTTGACCTTTACAGTCCAAGGACTGCTAGATCCTCTAGGGGCTATTCTAGGTTGTACTTTTAGAGCTCAGGTGGACTATCTACCTTTACAACTCGTAGAAGTAGACCGTAGTCTGTCCATAAACAGGGCAGGGATTACACTTCGTAAAATTTAAGTCGAAGCCGAGAGGCAAAAATCAAAATGGATTTGTTCGAATCTATGTAGTTTGGGGCTTTCGAAAAAAATATAGTATACTGGGTGCCGCCCGTCGAAATTTATCCTATAATCTTTTGTGTAAATTTCATCAAGATCCGTTCAGCTTTGAACTATAGCGTCAAATTGAATTCTAATTGTATCGTATTTTTTGTTTGAATTTCAATTGTATTGAATTTTTTATATTACTGTATTTTACCACCGAGTCAAAGAATTAACAATGATACGCCGTCAGTGTTATCATGTGTATCAGACCATTTAAAAATGTGATTTTTCAAATTTTGCATGTTTGACCATTCTGCGGACAGGCGAACGCAAACCAGAGTTGGACTTGCAAGAGCCCACTGAAAACAATCTGCCAGCGCGCACCCTTCGCCTATGGACTGTCCTAGGAACCACATAGCATAACATATGTATTTGTCAAATCATGCAGTCAAACTTATTTCTAACGATATTGTATAAATTTACGGCTTCTAAATATTGACATCTATTTTCAAGTGTTGCAAGCTTGTACTTTATAAGCAAATGATGGTAGGACAGATAATGACCATAACATCTATAGTGCATGGTACGCAAGAATTTATACTTAACATATCGTGGTATGGTCGATGATGGAGCATGCTTGTCTAGAAGTAACCTTTTCATTCCTGAATTTAAGATCCTTTTTTTCTGGATGGGAAATCATCAAATGACTTCTACCGCTCGCTCTGAGCGTAGTGGAAGGGAGTGTCAGATTCTTACAGACTAAAACCTGCCTCCAAATGCCCTTTGTTTCAGGGGCCGCGGTGACTCTTTCAAACAAATTCCACAACCTGTAGGTACAGCCTGAGGGTCTTAAATTCCACCTCCTTCTGCGAAGCAGCAATGCTAGCGAAGGAGGAGGATGATTTCGATAGCTTTTGGTCATTTATTTTACTAGTAGTTTTGTTTTATTTATTTTTTTGTTTCTTATTTTGTTTCCCCAGTTATTTAGGTTGTGGAGGTCTGGTAGGCAGCCGTTCCACGTTAAATACTCAGCTGAGTCTGGTATGACTGGAAGCCGACCCCAATATAGTTGGGAAAAGGCTAGGCAGATGATGATAATTTTGTTTGTCCTGTGCGAATCCCAAATAAAAATTTTTCTTTCTTTATTTCCCATCGACAAAAAATTGTTTTTACCTACTATTATTATTTGATTGTACCTACAACCTGAGGATTTTATAATCAGGAAACACAATTCAATTCAATTCAAATCATTTATTTCAATTAAACCCTTTACAGGCACTTTTGAATTGTCAAGACGAAAGAGATGAAGCTATCTGCACAGGTTCCAGCCGGGAATATGAGTACCCTGCTTTTGCCGCTATCAGGTCATAGGTGGATGAGCATATTATGGGGTGAATTTTTCAACATTTAGTTTGTCATGCGTTATTACTTCCCAGACTTTGATACTTATTACCGTACTAGCTTCTGCCAGCGACTTCGTCCGCGTGGAATAGTTACTTTACCCCCGATTTTGAAACTCTCAGCCCGATCGGTTTAAAATTGACAAAGTTTCATACAAACTTTCATCCCCTTTTCAACCATAAAAGATAGACACATGCTGTTTCGAGATATTTTTTAGATAATTTTATGTAAAACATTTTCGTCATACATGATTTCTATGTAACTTTAACCATTAAGGCTACACACGCGACGGCAGCTTAAAAAATGGAGTAACTTCTCCCGTTTTCCCAACATTTTCCTTCACTGCTCTGCTCCTATTGATTGTAGCGTGATGAAAAGTATACTATAACCTGACCAGGAATATGAAGAATAATTGTACCTAGTTTCGTTAAAATCGGTCTAGTAGTTTTTGTTTCTATAAAGAACATACTTGAAAACTTCACCCTGTATACCAAGTGTAATTAATGGTAAAAACTTCATTCCCTTAATTTCAAGAAAAATAAATCAAGCAGCTTATTTCCAGAATTTCTTTTGCTAAATAATATTAATTCTTGAATGTTAATTTCTCGTTGATGAATTCTCCATTGGATTGCAATTTAAGAGCACCATAGATTATGTTCATTCAATGGCTCTGAATAAGGAAAGCTCTTATAAATGTTTGAATTTGAAAGAAAACTCATTCCGGAGGGAACATTGAAGGAGGTTTTAATTTTTCCTTCCGCAAAATTATTTAACTCTAAATTATTGTTAAAATATTTTAAGAGTTTTACGACAATATTTCACGGCTTATATTCAAAAGTTGTGATTGGGTCGGAAATATTTTGTCGCATGTCAGATAAAAATAGATTCAACGTGCCACCAAATGCTTTAGAAGAAAACAGAGTATCTGTGAAACAGGTGCATTTATAGTCTAACAACGTAGGTTATTTGATAAGATACGCAGATATGATTCATTAACCTCACGACCCAGCTGGCGCAACAGGAGGAGACACCCCGGGCGTCCGGTCGGGCGGTCGATTCTCGGACACCGTAGGCGCGGATCTGCAGATGGCGAGCGTTGAGTCACTTACTCTGGTAACAACGAAGTCCAGGTCGAGGGTGCGTTGTATTCCAAGCGTGCATCAAAGAGATACCAGCATATAAGACGGGGCTCGCGAGGGTCAGGGCCTGCCAGGGTTGCGGAATTTGTTTGAAGGAGTCACCGCGGTCCTGGAACGCAAAGGGCCATTAGAAGGAACACGGACGAGTTTTAATCAGTAAGAGTCTGACACTCCCTTCCGCTCCGTTCAGAGCAGAAGAAGTGATTATGTAATCTTACCTAGTTTTTAATGGAATATCATCAAAAGCCTTCTTCTGCTCTGGGCGAAAAACCCGTCCATGTTCTTTCTAATGCCCGATGAAGTTTTCAGGAGAGGAAAATGTTGTTTAAAGTAGGTATAATCCATATCTATACTAATCTATATCTATACTAATATTATAAAGAGAAAAGATTTTTGTCTTTTTATATTTTTGTATGTAGCGAAAAAACTCAAAAACTACTGGACCGATTTCAAAACTTCTTTCACCATTAGAAAGCTACATTCACCCCGAGTAACATAGGCTATATTTTATCTCCATATTTCCATGGGAACGGGAGCTACGCGAGTAGTAGTCTTTTATAAATTTTATCTGGTTTACACCAGTAAAATCTCTGGTAAAATCTAACTAGACAAGTATAACTTACGAGGTTGCACCAAATTAAGGTTGTTATTATGCTTGATAAGAAACGTTAAATTAAAAAATGAAATCACAGATTTTTCTTTACATTTTCGAACACGCTCCAGATATACTGTTCGGAACTTTTTGTATAAATCTCTGTAGCGGCGCAGCCGCCACACCTCACAGCGATTCGCGACGGCGAGCTCGTGCATCTTCGGGTGTCTTCGCTGCGGCCGGGCGTCGTTCGGTTTTATCATGCGCCCGCACGCCAGTCCTTTGTTCGCCGCCGCGCAAGGCACTCCCGCGCTTGTCTTTTCGCCCGCTTGCTAATTTCTGCATTCCGCTTTTTATCGTATGTGTTAAATTGTTTTCGCGCTTTCAAATCTTTCTATCTATCTTTCCTCAGTCTTCTATTCGCTTCTTCCGGCTTCCTAACTTATAACTATTGTGTTCTCGTGCTTCCTATCCTTCTGTGACTTTTGTAAATTGAAATACGAATATAACCGTCAAGTGAATTTTTAAGACTTTTATTTGTGGACTAACTCCTACATAATTGGTGACCCCGACTATGGCATCGCAAAAGGAAGAGTGTAACAGTGCTGAAACTTCGCGTGTAGGCGTTCGTCCACCACCGTTTTGGCCGGATGACCCAGAAATGTGGTTTGCTCAAATGGAGTGCCAGTTTGCTTTAGCAAATGTTACCGTAGACTTAACGAAGTACTACCAGGTCGTATCTGCGTTGGAACATCGCTACGTCGCTGAAGTAAAGGATGTGATTACAAACCCGCCGGCCACAAATAAGTATGAAAAGCTGAAAAGTGAGCTTATAAAACGTTTGTCGGCGTCTCGGGAACGAAAAGTGAAACAATTATTGATGCACGAAGAGTTAGGTGACCGTAAACCTTCGCAGTTTCTACGTCATTTACGGCACCTGGCAGGACCATCAATACCAGAAGATTTTCTGAAGACGTTATGGTCGAACAGGCTACCGACCAATCTGCAAACAGTGTTGGCATCCCAACTGGACCTTGCGCTGGACAAGTTGGCGGACTTGGCGGACACGGTTACTGAGATCGCACCAGTCGGACCTCTGCAAGTAGCAAGCGTAGCGGACTCGAGTACGTCTACCCTCATAAAGGAAATGGCAAACCAAATCTCAGAACTAACGAGGCAGGTAGCTACACTGTCTACTCGAGTGGACAGTCAAAGGCAGGTACGTGGTCGATCACATTCTCGATCTAAGAGCAGTAATTGGCGGGGCAGGTCTAAATCCAGGCCGCGTCAGCCACCAGAAAACCACCCACATTGCTGGTACCACTTTACCTACGGTACTCGCGCAAAGAAGTGTACAAAGCCTTGCACGTGGCCGTCGGAAAACTTGAAAGGCAGTCGGAATTAGCGGCCTACGACTGCCCATCAAAATCAGGCCGTCTTTTTATTACTGACCGTCATTCAAAGATGCTTTTCCTAGTCGATACTGGCTCGGATTTATGTGTGTACCCTCGGTCGGCTATCAAGACGTCCTGCACTATTTCGAAGTATAGTTTAACTGCAGCAAATGGCAGTGTTATAAATACATACGGTCCAGTACAGCTCAGCCTAGACCTAGGACTGCGGCGTACATTTACTTGGAAGTTTACCATCGCTGATGTGTTGAAGCCAAAAATTGGTATTGATTTTTTAAGTTTCTATAATCTGCTTATAGATTGCCGCAACCACAGACTCATAGATGGCACCACTTCATGCTTCGTAGCAGCGTCCTCGCAGCAGATTCCCGATGATGTGGCTTCTGTGAAGACAGTCACCGGGGACACAGAATTTCACCAACTGCTACGTGAGTTTCCAGAGGTGACGCGCCCGGCAGGTACTGTAAACCAATGCAAACCAAAGCACAATACAGTGCACTTTATTAAAACTACATCTGGACCACCTGTTTCTAGCAGACCTAGGCGATTAGATCCAGAACGATTAAAAATCGCTAAAAAGGAGTTCAATGACATGATCGACAATGGTACCGCGAGGCGTTCAAAAAGCCCATGGTCTTCAGCACTACACCTGGTAAAGAAAAAAGACGACGGATGGCGACCGTGTGGCGACTACCGCGCACTAAATTCCCGCACTGTACCTGACCGTTATCCCATACCTTACATACAGGACTTCTCACACCGTCTTTCTGGTTGCACTACGTTTAGTAAAATCGACTTAATAAAAGCTTATAATCAAATTCGAGTAAATGAGGCCGACGTACCGAAAACTGCCATAACCACACCATTCGGTCTATTTGAATTCCCTTTTATGACCTTTGGACTCAGAAACGCTGCCCAAACTTTTCAACGGTTTATAGATGAGGTACTCACTGGTTTAGACGACTTCTGCTACGGGTACATCGACGATATTTTGGTGTATTCTCCTTCTCCAGACCTGCACAAACTTCACCTGCATCAGCTGCTGTCACGGCTGAAGGAATATGGTGTTCTCATCAATTCTGCAAAGTGCGTATGGGGGCAGCCAGAGGTAACTTTTCTGGGATACCAGGTGTCAGCAGCAGGCACTCAACCACTTCGCTCAAAGGTCCAGGCCATTCAGGATTTTCCAGTACCACGTACGGTAAAAGAGTTACAGAGGTTCCTGGGCATGTTAAATTTCTATAGAAGGTTTATACCCAACGCTGCTAAAACTCAAGCCCCACTTACTTCATTGTTGGCGGGAGACAAGGTCAAAGGCTCACAACCGATACACATGTCCCAGCAGCAGCAGGACGCATTTGAAGAATGTAAAAGGGCTCTATCAAATGCAACGCTACTTGCACACCCTTCCTCACAGGCAGAACTCTCTGTACTTACAGATGCATCGGACGTATCCATAGGAGCAGTGCTGCAGCAACGTGTCGGTACACAGTGGGAGCCGCTGGCGTTCTTCTCCAAGAAACTGAATAAAGCTCAACGCAAGTACAGTCCCTACGATCGCGAGCTGCTTGCTGTCCACGAGGCGATAAAATACTTCCGACACATGGTGGAAGCCCGAGAGTTTGTAGTCTTCACCGACCACCGCCCACTTACCTACGCCTTCAGAAACCCCAGAGAAAATTGCTCGCCTCGACAATACAGGTACTTCGACTACATTTCTCAATTTACAACAGACATACGGTATATACCTGGTACTGAAAATGTCGTAGCTGATACCTTGTCGCGTATTGAAGAAGTGACATCGAAAATTGATTATAAGGCTTTAGCCCGCTCACAAGAGTCAGACCCCGAACTTCAAACGCTCATTGAAAAAGGATCGTCGCTAAAACTACAGTTGATTACCCAGGAAGGCTCAGACAAGAAGCTCTATTGCGACGTATCCACTCAACCACCAAGACCCTACATTACGCCTGAACTCCGAAGACAAGTTTTTGATTCACTGCACTGTCTGAGTCACCCTGGGCGTACAGCTACTGTGCGACTGGTCACTCAGAGATTCGTGTGGCCAGGGATTCGCAAGGACTGTAGAGAGTGGTGCAGATGCTGTCTTCATTGCCAGCGCTGTAAAGTTACCCGTCACACATCTGCTCCTCTTTCCCAGTTTCCTTTAACCTCGTCGAGATTTTCCCATGTCCATCTCGACATCGTAGGGCCACTAACCCCATCTTCTGATTACAGATATTGCCTCACCATCGTTGACCGGTTCACACGATGGCCTGAGGCGATACCACTCAAGAACATCACTGCTGACACCTGCGCGGCCGCCTTGGTATCCGGGTGGATATCGAGGTTCGGCTGCCCATCACAGATCACCACGGATCGCGGTCGGCAGTTCGAGTCGGGCCTGTTCAAGGCCTTAGCATCTCTACTCGGCGCACGTCACTTCCGCACCACAGCGTACCATCCTGCATCAAATGGGATGGTGGAGAGGTTACATCGACAGCTCAAAGCTGGTATTATGTGTCACGACAATACACAGTGGACAGAAGTCTTGCCCATCGTTCTGCTCGGCATACGCAGCTCCTGGAAAGATGATGTCCAAACATCCTCGGCCGAACTAGTCTATGGCGAGCCCCTGCGTTTGCCGAGCCAGTTCCTGTCACCATCAGTCGACCACACTGTAGAAGACATCACGAGCTTCGCTACTCGACTTGCCAAACACATGGCCAGCTTGTCTCCGAAGCCGACTGCGTGGCACAGAAAGGTGACATTCTTCATTCCCAAAGACCTGCAACACTGTTCTCACGTCTTCGTGAGACAGGACTACGTGAGAAAATCTTTGGAGCCACCATACGCTGGTCCCTACAAAGTATTGGACAGGAAGGCTAAATACTACAAGGTTGAGATACGAGGTAAAGACACCAATATTTCTATAGATCGCCTGAAACCAGCCTTCATCACTCAAGACAGGCAAACTAACGACACCGCCACTGTCCCAGCCTGCTCACTCTCAGGCACCTCATCAACACCGGCAGACAAGCCTGTAACTCATACTCGCAGTGGCAGAAAGGTACACTTCCCGGATTTCTATCGACCGTAGTCACGGTCTCGCCAGGGGGCTACTGTAGCGGCGCAGCCGCCACACCTCACAGCGATTCACGACGGCGAGCTCGTGCATCTTCGGGTGTCTTCGCTGCGGCCGGGCGTCGTTCGGTTTTATCATGCGCCCGCACGCCAGTCCTTTGTTCGCCGCCGCGCAAGGCACTCCCGCGCTTGTCTTTTCGCCCGCTTGCTAATTTCTGCATTCCGCTTTTTATCGTATGTGTTAAATTGTTTTCGCGCTTTCAAATCTTTCTATCTATCTTTCCTCAGTCTTCTATTCGCTTCTTCCGGCTTCCTAACTTATAACTATTGTGTTCTCGTGCTTCCTATCCTTCTGTGACTTTTGTAAATTGAAATACGAATATAACCGTCAAGTGAATTTTTAAGACTTTTATTTGTGGACTAACTCCTACATCTCAAATAAAAAAAATGGTGGTTACGTCAAATCTAATATAGTTTCTGTTAAAATAGGACACAAGATGTTCTCAAAACTATTTGACCTTAGGATCCTCTAGGGGCTATTCTAGGTTGTACTTTTAGAGCTCAGGTGGACTATCTACCTTTACAACTCGTAGAAGTAGACCGTAGTCTGTCCATAAACAGGGCAGGGATTACACTTCGTAAAATTTAAGTCGAAGCCGAGAGGCAAAAATCAAAATGGATTTGTTCGAATCTATGTAGTTTGGGGCTTTCGAAAAAAATATAGTATACTGGGTGCCGCCCGTCGAAATTTATCCTATAATCTTTTGTGTAAATTTCATCAAGATCCGTTCAGCTTTGAACTATAGCGTCAAATTGAATTCTAATTGTATCGTATTTTTTGTTTTGAATTTCAATTGTATTGAATTTTTTATATTACTGTATTTTACCACCGAGTCAAAGAATTAACAATGGTACGCCGTCAGTGTTATCATGTGTATCAGACCATTTAAAAATGTGATTTTCCAATTTTTGCATGTTTGTGATAAGACAGTACTAAATAAACATTTTAGATTGAGTCATCGATCGACGACGATAAATATCGATCCATCTTTTATAATATTGGTACATATACTTGTCAAATTCCTTTAAAATTAATAACTATAACATACCTACCAAATCTGAATTTTAAACTTAGTTGTTTTATATTACCAAATAGATTTTGTCCGCGACTGTTCTCGTCGAATTTTGTTTCCATCTGCTAAGTCTCGTCTATCTCTGAACCAGAATTCCACAATCTAGGTTCAGCGATTTTAGGTGTGTATCATACAAAAAAACTCACTTTCGCAATTCATCGCGCTTAGGATAAGATTTATTTTTGTGAAACATGAGTACATTAAAATTTGTATAGTCTTATAATAACATTTTGAACACAGGATCTACATATGTACATGTGTAGCCATAAATAAGCCATTTGTAGCTAAACATGTACATATTATGTAGATCCTGTTTTTGTTTTTTTCCTTTTTACTGAAAATTCAACTCAAAGAATTTATTTCAATTAAACCATTTACAGGCACTTTTAAATTATCAATGTCGGTCAGTCGAAAGAGGTGAAGCTATCTGCACGTTCCAAGGCGTAGATCTATATGGAGAAGAACGTGGAAGAAACTCCACGGATACTCTTTTAAATAAATAAATTGTTACAAGTTGTGATTACATTGTTCTTGTCGAAATTAATCATAATATATATGAGAACGATATAGAAAGCCTTGCACGACGCGCCAGCCTTGTCTGCTCCTTAAGCAATGTAGAACTGTAGAAGTAAATATTCAACTTGCAAATTTATTTTATATGAAAACTTGTGTAGGTGTTCAATCAAAAGTTTCCAGACTTTCTAGTAAAATGCATTTGTCTAAACACTTGAGTGCAAATGTTTGTACTTGTTGACGAATTCCATTAAACACTGGATGTACAGCTGTGCTCTTGAACTAAACTTAAGCAAATAAGTGTTTATGCTGAAAAGTCTTGAGCACATTCATTTACAGGTTTGACAATAATAAGATTAATTTAATTCTTTGCTAAAGTTAGATGTGTTTACTGTAGTACCAACTCTTGTATTAATTCTGGTATAATTTATGCCAAATACAGTGAATTAAAAATTTAAATTTAGTTAATGTTTTCTAACTTTTTAGACTTATGTATCCTGCTTATGTGTGTGAAGTTTCATTAAAATCGGTTCAGTCATTTCGCAAGTAACTGCATGTGTAGTGACTTGAAAATTTGTATGAAATGCCATACAGCGTACACGCTCTTAAACCCAACAGAGCTGCGGTTACCCTCAAGTTGCAGTAAAACGAAGTTTATCTACTTAAAAATGTACTGATTGACTTTCTCTTTTGAATGCAACGTTTAGTAGAAATAAACCTCAATATTAAAAACTGCCGAAAATTTTGAAATTTTTCGGTTACTACGAAGTTCCGAAGTAGTAGTGTTCACCCAATTTTTTTACTTCGAACTTTCGGAGTAGAAACATTGTTGAATACTGTAGCATCTATCCCGAAATCGCCTAAAAATCATCATGAGAGTGTAATTTATTACGGCATAACATTTTTATGATTGGTCTAATTAGAACTTGCCCGTCACCATTTCCTAAACCTTATCTACTAGGTTAATCACTTAATGACAGTTATATACTTTCAATCTTAGTAAAAGTTCAAGTTAAACTAAAAAACCCTAATTAGTCCGTCAGATAGATTCCTAAAAATATTGGACACGTATTTTTTTTATTCACGTAAACAAAAAACGAAGACGATAAAGTGCTTTGAAAAGTTGCGTGACGTCACTGCGTGCTACGAGTTTTACCACGCCGTGACGTCACAAGCCCCAACTCCTGATCTTTGATGATTTTTATCTCCGTCATTTTTTATAGATTTAATAAAGCAAAAAATACGTGTCCAAATCTTTTGATAATCTAAGTGACGGACTTAATAAAATCATATTTTTTTTCATTAACGAAACGTACCTATTGACGATATTTCTTCTCTGTGTCAAATAAATTTATTAGCAAAGCATAAATACCAGAGATGCTAAGTTTAGTTCAGACCAATTTTGCAAAGAAGACTCTAAAACAATTTTAAAGATAGCCACATTAAATTTTAGAAATTACTGCCAACTATTTTACTTCTAAAATTGTTACAAAAAGGAAATTAAATTTCAGCCCTTGAAGAGTTCGTATTTTATTTATTATAAGAAAATTAATTTAAAGTGAAACCTAAGAGTTTAGATCTTTAATATTTTCGAGACAAAAGTGTCTAACAAAAGGCTTTACTGTGTTTTTGGCTAAAGAAATAAAACCTACGTACTCATTTAGTGTTTAGAGTTGTTAACAAACTAAGATTATTGACACTTATTATTTGGTACGAACTGAAGCCATCTAAAGGGATTTTTATCATTTACTGAAAAGCAAACCTAAGTACTTATGTTAAATGAGACGAAATAAGAAGACTAGACTATTTCAGAAAATTAAAAATGGCGTCGCATTCTGAGGTGTCGTCTAAATCGTTTACGGGTTTAAGTTTGTTAAATTTAATTTCACAGCTTTATTTCTTATAAAACTTTAATCGGTTTATTCATTTTCTGTGCTCACTATTTACATTTTAAATATGAATTGAAAATAACACATTGGAAAGAAAAACCTTTTAAAATATATGAATTACATCTGAGTAATCTTCAGTCAATTCAGATGTAATAGACTCAAGCGTAGTACAAGGCTAGGCAAAACATATTGAGCATAATATAATAAGTAATATAGGTACCTACAATTAAACAGAATTGATAAACTAGTAAATATTGCGTTTTTAACTAAATAAGCTTCAACGCCAGAATGCGTCTAAAACCCACACCATCTCCCCAACAGACTTTTCCCGCTTGACTATTTCAAATCCAAACTCCATTTGTCAGCCATATTGAATCAGAGTCCCTTTGAAAAATGGAAGCAGTGTCTGCGGTGAGCAGAGACAATAAGTCGCGAACGAAATCAACAGCGTTCAAAGAGGTTCAAAAGACTCTGTCCTCCTTTGATATGTCGTATTGAGTTTTAAGTTAAGACAGGTAATAATACTGGCTTGGAAAATAATTGGGTTTTGTTTCGTTTAGAGATCAAACGGTACAAATTTGTAATGACGGAGCGTGATTTGCTATACGAAAAATGAGTCGAAGATTTTACTTGAGCTGAAGGCTTATTTGCGTACTTAATAATAATTCAAGTCTTTGTCTCAAAATCGTCTCAGCGACATTCAATGTAAAAAATAACGTTTTTTTTTATAGTTAGCAACTCCGATACGAATGCTAAAGCTCTTTAAAAAAACGAGAGTTGTCCTTCTGGCGTAATTTGCAGTAAGTAAAGAGAATCAAACAATTTTTTCAAAAAAACTGATTTTTCGTCGAGTTTCGCGAGATTCTTTGACTAACTATAATCAGCGTAGATTACACCAATTTCTGCTCATCCCACAACGAAATTCCACCAGCAAAATTGTATTCAAAGCAAAACATAAAATCGGTGGCTCAATATACGCTGCCGGTACGTAAATTACGATCATCCGATCCTTCTGTGGGTCCTTTCTTAAGTAAACATAGAACGGTTTTGTACTCTGGAGTGATGTTAATTGAATTTATAAAGTAGCAGGCTCTGTTACCGACACCTTGACGATGTCCCCTTGATGGAATACTTTTTAATTTGTTCGTACGGCGTTACCTCTGTTTTGTGTCTTAAAAAATCGTTACAGAACAAAGAAATGTCGTGTCTTTTTTCTTGAACATACTTCAAGAAAAAAGACACGACATTTCTTTGTTCTTTATATACTTTTCCTAGTTATGTAGCTGTGTTTGCTTGTATAATAGGGTTTCATTTTTATTAATAAGCTTGCTTTTGACCTCAACAGGGAGTTTAGTGCGTGGTCATGTTTACGGGTGTTGTTCTGTATCTATATCATTAAAGAAAAAAAAAACAAAAGAAACAAAAAAGCTAGCTAAAACAAAAATATATACTAATAACTTCCAATCAAGGCACTTTTCAAGCGGTTTCGTGCAGTTGGTGGCATTTACATTAGTTCAATCACAGATTTGATGCCACTAGCTTAATTAGACTGCTTGAAATAGGTTTTTTTTAACCTTTTTTTGAGTAGGTATTAGCAATTTTTTAAGTATTTTTTTCTTTACTGTATAGTAGATACAGTACAACAACCTCATATTATAATCACGCACTTTTGGAACACCCTGTATATCACATGGTGGTAAGTTATAATGTGGTCAACGATGCAACACTCTCACCTAGAGGTAATTTATTCAATAAATTAAAAGATTAACATAAAATCACTGAACGAGAAACAAAGTTTTAAGAAGGGTAACAAATAAGAAATTCCAGGGCCTCAAGTCTGCTATTACAATAGTGTCAGAATGGTCTATCATTGATTTCATAATGGTTGATATTTACAAGTTTGGTAATTCTAATAATATAAAAGCGTCACTATGACTTTCCAATGGTCAACCACTGACACTCCATTGAAAGAAATGGCATAGAATGGTAATCTCGTGCATAATGACAAATGAATGACAGACGTATGCGGTAGTCTGCTAAAATTTTGACAGTTCATTTAATGATAAATGATATTTATTTTGTAAGTAGGTTAAACATAACACTTTTACACGTCAAATATATCTGGTCATTTTAAGCTAGATGAAGCCGGTGTTTCCTAGCCGACTACCCTGAGAAGAAACACAGAAACAAACTCAGAGGTCAAAGTCTCTTTTAAAGTCTATACAATCCGTACTGGTCAAGTCATATGAGAACTATGCAGGTTAATGTCTAAGGTAGCCGTTAGAAGAAAAGTGCCACATAAATTTGAGTAGACCTATCCAGAGAGTGCAAGCATTTGTCAGTTACCGTGTAGCTCACTAACTTAGAACTTTAAGGAGCTCAACGATTTGACGAACAATACCAAAGTAAGGACATTTAGGTAGGCCGCAAGAATTACTCAATTTGATCAGTGACCTACCATTTCTTTTTTTGGATGGGAAATCATCAAATGACCCCTCCCACCCTGGGTGGAGCGGTAGGGAGTGTCGGACTTTTACTGACTAAAACCCACCCGTGATCCTTCTTGTGCCCTTTGCGTTCTAGGGCCGCGGTGACTCTTTCGAACAAATTCCGCAACATCAGTGACCTACCATTAGAACGCTGTTTTGCAGTCATTGCTTCTAATAGCTGCTTTTAACTACCCCCAAGAGATTGCTTCCAAACTCCGGCAAGGAATTTCACTCATTAGCTGTACGCACAGTGAAATTTTCCCAAAACGAAGCAATGAGACCAACAACAAAGCTTCACAACTTTTCATATTTCGTAACTCTGTTCCAAATCCAATTTCGTACTTGCAACTGTGATAAAAAAGACTCCAAATCTTTTAACTTTTCTTTGGTACAAATCTTTGGAAGCCATCCAGGCATCCGAGTACATTAAGCCGGCTTTGGATCTAGACTGTACGAATATGTCTCTTGTGATATACTTGTATAGGAATGAAGGATTTATTGCCATTCAGCCTGTTTATTTCTTTGCTGGTAAGCAGAGATTTAAGTCTGTGGAAATTTGTGACGTTTAAAAACCGTTTTTATAAAATGTTGCGCATGGCTCAGTAAGACCACGCGATAATGTGTGGTTAGTGTCGACTTTAGTCATATGCTTCGTAACGCAGATCATTTTGATCCATCACCTAATTCAATATATTAAGTTTCCAATAAATAATTAGCGATGTGTATTTTAAGTGAATATTGGTACTAAATAGGCCCTAAAAAGTATGAGTTCTTTTTATGTATGTGATAAAGATTGTTGTTCCAAATAATTATCTCCGATTCTGAATTGAAATGAGTAAAAAGAAATAATGCCGGAATATATTAATGGTTGGTTAATTTTTCAAGAGAAAAACCTTCGATATTCTTTCTTCATTTCTTTCATCTCAACTCAAAAATGTTCAGAAAACGTCGATGCCCTCGTGTTTTAACAATTCAACGTTCAAAGATTTATTATTTCCGTTCATCTGTAATCTTATTTCGAAAAAAAAAAAAAATGGCGGGCTTGCAATTTTAGCGAGAAAAAAAAAGACTTTATCGCTCTTTTCTTCCGTGAAGTGGAATATAGGGCGGCTTACTCACTGATGGCAATCGACAACTTTTAATTTGTAAAGATTTTTTGCAGCAAAAGTTATTGTTGTTTCCTTATGTGACTTGCTTCTGTCAGATGGAGCTCGAGGGTAAATGATAAGTGTCTTTATTATTTGTTATTTTTTTAGCTGCCATAGTTCGACATTCGAACGACCGCGCCTACGGTGTCCGGGAATCGCCCTGCGTTTCCCGATGCCCGCTGTATCTTCTTCTGTTGCGGCGGCTGGGGCGCGAGGTTTCATTCTCCCGCACGCGTTCTGTCTTCTTCTTCGCTAGCATTACTGCTTCGCAGAAGGAGGTGACCGCTTCCCATGCCTCCTCCAGGCCATGGATTGAACCAGGGCCGCGAAAGGTCGCCGCCGCCGAAATAATAACTGCCTCATAGGTAAATCTTCAAGGTTAGGCAACGCTTGCTGAGGTCGATCCGGACCATTTTAACATGCCTCGATTCCTTCATGCCTCGAAATACACGTTGTTGGTCCCGGCTGTCATTTGTTGCCGGATGTTTGACAGTCGTTATGGGTTGTCTATAGTCAGCTAGTCAGTCGCTCCGTGTAAACTACTGGTACTCAGTTGCATCCAGGAAGACTGGAAGGCAACCACTACAGTTAGGTAGTTCGGAAAAGCCTCGACTAGAGAGGAGAGGAGAAAAATGTCTAAACAGGAATTCAGATACTAAATTCGCATAGGTAACTTTTGTATTGTAGATCATTCTGGTGTCCGCAATTCCATGACCAATTTTCCATAATACTGGTTGTAAAATTCATGATCTACCAGCATGAAAACCGTAATTTTGTGTGTCGCACAAACATATATAACCATTATAAAATATTATGTAAGAAACATTGAAGTTAAATTTACATCTTTGAGGCACAATTTTCCTATCACAAAAACAGCAGCCACAAAATCGACAACGGTTGTTCATTTTCAGTTGCTGATCCCTTTAAGTGTACACCCAGCCTTAGGACGGGCAATCCGGCTACGGATTTCCTAAGACGATATGCGCTGCTCCGAGCAATAAGTGTTGATAAGAAACCCAGGACTTGCTCGGAAGGTTCCTGATAATATAGCCTTTTGTTTTTGTGTCATTTGTTTAAAGAAGCGGAAGCAGACGTTAACGGATTTAGGTAAAGTATTATATTTACTTTAATGTTCGTAATTTTTTATTTATATTTCGCATCGTCACCGATTGTAAGAAGCCAAAATATTTACACTACACTTGCCAAGAGAAGAAGTACTGGGTTACCAATTTAATGGTCTGTGGTGGTCCAGTAAGCAGGCGCTCCACGTAAAATACTGGTGTTCAGCTGAATTCGATTGATTGGGTGTTGATTCCAACATAGTTGGGAAAAGGCTAGGCAGATGATTATGTTTGTAATTAATTATTTCATTATGCCAGTTCTTAATCTCAAACTCAATCTGCCTAGCCTTTTCCGAACTGTGTGAGAGTCAAGTTCCAGTAACGTATGCAGCTGGGTCCACGTATTTTACATGGACCGATTGCCAATATGATTTCCATAACACACACACACAACACGATTAGTCTATCCGTAACGACTGCCGAAGTGAAGTAATTAAATAGCCCAGGGTTGCGAATTTTGTTCGAAAGAATCACCGCAGTCCTGGATCAAAGGACATTTGGAGGAACACGGATGATTTTTAGTTAGTGGAAGGGAGTGCTAGACTCTTACTGCAGAACGAATATACAGATTTTGCGGAATTTGTTCGAAAGAGTCACTGCGGCCCTGGAATGTAAAGGGCACTAGAAGGATCACGGGGTGGGTTTTAGTCAGTAAGAATCTGACACTCGCTCCGCCCAGAACGGGAGAAGGCATATGATGATTTCCTAGTATTTTTTTTTCTCAAATAAATTATGGGTATCATTGGATAGCATAATAATGGAATTATGAAAACTTTTAGAAACACATATGTAATTATGTACCAGATACTTTATGGGGTATTTTAATTAATTAAATCAATCATTCTTTAATGAAAGTTCTCGTACATACGTCTCGATTAAATAAATTTAACTGTTATTTATGCTTTCATTTATAATGGGATCACGATAAATTTCGTTTTGCTTAGCCAGAGCAATTAACCGTTTTCCAGATAACATTATCGCATGGTGGCAGGATTGATAGGAAAATAGGATAATTGTATGTGTTTTTAACCGACTTCTAAAAAAGGAGGAGGTTCTCAATTCGGATGTTTGTATGTTTTTTTTTATTGTTTGTTCGCGCATAACTCCGTCGCTTGTGAACCGATTTGAAAAATTCTTTTTTTCTTGGAAAGGGTATACTTCCCAAATGGTCCCATGTCAAATTTTATCGAAATCAACCAAGCGGTTTTCGAAAAATCTAAAAAAAATATCTACATTGTCTACATTGACGACCTCTTAGTGTACTCTGCAAAGGAGCAGTGCTTTTTTTACACCAATGTGATTGGTTCGTTTAGGTGGGGGGAGGGGAGGGGGTGTAGGTACCACTAAAAAATGAAAAATAAAAAACTTTTTACAAAAAAATACAACCGACTTCTACACAAAAAATCAAAAAAGTGCAAAATAACTTTAATTTCGGAAGTCGGTGTTCAAAAAACGAAAAAGCAACCACAAACACCGAGTTCCGAAATTAAAGTTATTTTGCACTTTTTTGATTTTTTGTGTAGAAGTCGGTTGTATTTTTTTGTAAAAAGTTTTATTACAAACGTACTACAGGCATTAACGATTCAACCAGGCCGGGCTCGACGGCGCGTCGTGTTCCACGCGCGCCTCAAAGAGCTGTCAGCAAAGAAGACGGGGCCCCATAGGGTCAGTGTCTGCTGGAATTTGTTCGAAAGAGTTACCGCGGCCCTGGAACGCACTAGAAAGATCATGGGTATAAAAAAGGCATTTAGAATTCGTCTGATGAGGTAAAATTGGAAAGGGTTTTGTATGCGAATTAGAAAAAGCTTTCTCTTCAGATCAGTCAAGCTGCTTCTTCGGATGCTGCTGTATGAGTAACAGATTTTACATGAAGCGACTGCCCATCATTCTGACCTTAACAGACCAGTAACTGGTTAAATTCCGTGCCCATTTGCAGGATTTTTTTACTTAGATCCATGTTCTAAAACGTAAGCTCCAACTCAACTCAAACTCTACTTGTCTTATTGATGTTATAAATTGAAGTCTTCGTGCTCGAGAGATAAGGTTTCTGTTGAGTGCACTTGCGTTTGCGCATTTGTTTGCGCATCTTTCGAGTAATAAAATGTCAGTAAAACTTGAAGTGAATTGAATCTTCAATTTATGATAGTTTCTATTACCACCTCTGAATAAATAGGTAAGCAGAATTAGTCATGTTTTGTGTTGGACTTTTATTTGATACAAAGTAGATATATGCACTCTAGTCCAGACTAGATAGCCTGTTTTATAATTTCAGTGTACACATACATATATGTCAGCGAAATATAATGAGGTAAATTGCATACATTTTAGATTTTTGAAAGACATATGGACTTCTAATCACACCGTTTAATAGTCATCCAAAATCGTGTTCAATTAATTTCGTTTGAGTTTTTATATTTATTTATTCGAAAATACCTTTAAAATTTAACATCACATCAAAACAAGGAAAACACACAAAATCTATACAATCTTTGCCAAATTTTGTGTTTTCCTTATTTTGATGTGATGTTGAATAACAAAATAGACAAATACAAAAGACATGCCAAACAAATTAATGATACAAAAGCCTATATAATTTAAAATTCACGAAAGAGGAAGCGCAATAAATAATTATATTGTTCCATGGCAAGTTCATTATTTTACGTAAATATAAAACAGACAAAAGGACCGGACTTAAACATTCATTCCTCATTTAAGGCCAAAAGGCGGTTCTAAAAATAAATTGACCCCTCCGAGTATTATTTTAGGGTTCCGTATTCAGATCTTAATTATGTTAGGTCATATTTTCCCCGACTGGTGAGCTCTCATGGAGTTTTAAATTCTTATGCTTATATATACGACTCAGCTTAAAGTTGTCAATGAAATGCTACCGGTTATCAATATTTAATTAAAAACTAGCGACTTCGCACGCGCTTTTCCCGTTTTTCCCGTTCTCGTAGGAATTTCGAGAAATATTTTCTTAATGCTTCACTCCCCAAGAATTCTGATGTCACATTTCTATTTTCTACGGGTAGTAGTTTTGGAGGAGTTGTATATATATTGAATATATTATATTTATGTACGTAAATACGAACATTTGAGAGTATTGTTTGCGACATTGAAATTTGTATGAAATACGATTATTCCGTTGTTTATAACCAATCGTAACGTGAATATTATGATACTAGCTGACCCGCGCAACTTGGCAGCATCACATAAGAGAGAGAGAAAAAACAGTTTTTGCAACATTCTTCATTGATGCTCCGCTCCTATTGGTCGTACCATGATGTTATATATAGCCTTATATACCTAGTCGTACTATAATTTCATATGTACACAACAAATTTATACTAGTTTTATACTTTTACGAGATGCGCAATGATTAGCACTCTATGAAGTTCTTACATACTCACTCACTCTTTCTTAGAAATTCATTATCTTCTGATTTTGTGAGTCGATTTTTATGAAATAAAAGCTAGATCAAACTCCGGATAACACTCAATATGTCTAAGTATCTAGATTTATAATCAATCAGAGGTTCTTGCGTGATGCTCCCACAAACATACAGGCAAATAGATAAACAGACAAAAACTATAAAAATTGCATTTTTGTGTTCTGTGTTTGTGTCTTTTAAAAAAAAACGATAGACAAAAGACTCAATGTACAAACACGGCGTCTACTGTTTTATTATAGATATGTATATAATAGATTGCCACTTTTTGCAACCATGAAAGTTTTCGTCCTTATAGTCTAAGCACCAAGGTTAGAACTTTTGTAGGTATAACTTCAACAATATTCCAACTCTAAAACTACATTTTCTGCACTATTAGTAGTAGTCTGTGATGCATTCAAATATTCAAGACACGTCCGGTGCACTTTGGACAGTCCGCATAGTCAGTTTTCAGAACGGCATAAGTAATTCGTATCGACATGACACAAAAAGATCATTGAAAGATGGAAGAGCAGAGGTTTTTGATGACTGGGTATTTTTTGCATGGATTACATACCCAGAAAAAATACCCAGACAGTCGCAGTCAAAGATTCAACTTTTTATCAGTGAAAGATTTTTGTCACCATTGAATTAGAATATACACTAGTTTTTAATTAGTACAAAAAAAACAGGGCTCTGTCCGTACCCGTTACTGATCATATTTGTGTAGTCAAAAGTAAAAAAAAATAAAAACCTGAAATTGTCCACGGAGTTTTTAATAATTGGTAAATTCATAATAGAATCAACATTAATAACAATTGCTACTAGAATATACTACGCACAGTGATTTTTCATTTTAATCGTCATTTATTCATTCATAAATCAATAGCCTGTACAATATTTTTATAAGTTGAGTGGCATTTTAGGATATAAAAAACGCTAATATATTATTTTATACTAATTAAAAACTAGGGGTGTATAGTAAAGTCAAGGTGGACCGCACAATTCACTGACCCCACGATTTGGTCCGACTACATCGAATCGTACTCGTATCGCATGCGCGAGGCCAACAAATGCCGTATTTCTCGTATTGTGAAAGCGTATTAGTAAATGTAACACTATCCTTCCTATTTAAAATATTATGTTTTCCAAAAAACAAACAAGCAAACGTTTAAAAAAATCTTTGTGTTCAAACAATAAATTACGAATACAGAACCCAACGCTAAACGCGTTGAAAAACTTGACCAATTTTTATCAAATTGAAGACACTTTATTTTTTGTTGAAGCGTTTTTTCTTATCTTTATCAATCATTTTGCCCCGATGGTTGCATACAAAGAAGCTTAGCGTGCCCAGAGGTCGATCCTGATGACCTTGACCTTCAAAAAGTATTTTTTCCATGTAAGTAGATTTTATAGAAGACCCCATTTATGGCGATGGACAAAATAGCTTGGAACATGTTATCTTAAGGCTGAGCAATTGAGGGTAAAAAAGAAGTGTTGCCTAAGAAAAGAGGTTGGGTCATTGACTTAGGCTTCGGACAGCGTGATGAGCTAGCGCGGGTGCTAAGGCAGGAGCGAAGCCCTACTAATATTATAAACGCGAAAGTTTGTAAGTATGGATGGATATTTGTTACTCTTTCACACAATAACTACTGATCGGATTTGGGTGAAGTTTGGCACACAGATGGTTTATAACCAGAATTAATTTATAGGATATTTTTATCCCGATATTCCTACTTGAGATCGAAACTTATGCGGGTGATGCCGTGGGGCACTGCTAGTATTAAATATTGATGTAAGCGGAAAATGGAAAACTCTGTAAGATTATAAAATATCTTGAGAGACTCTACATAAATTGTCAACTGAAGATTTGGAATACTTTTTACGCATCAAAATTTGTTAGTCTACAATCTCTCGAAGTCATTCCAAGGAATTTTAGAATAGCAAGTAGCTAAAAGAAAAGTTCTAACCGACGACTTTGACAGCAGGGTTAAAACATAAATAAAACGAATCTAACCTATCCATGTCGGGGAGCCCTAAGTTCCCTGTGCCCTATGTCCCGCTACTTGGCTAGGCCAGAAAATCCGACAAATTGTAGAACCGTAAACTGTTGCCGCTAACATGTCGTCAGTTTATGTCGGTTCACAGTTCCTCGGAATGATATCGAGATATTGACTATCGAACTCTGTTGCGTAAAAAAGTATTCCAAATGTTCAGATGACAATTTATCGATAGTTTACAATCTCTCAAGATTTTTTATTATTTTACGTATTTTATAATAATCCGGTGACATTTATTGCTTAATATTGGATGACTGGTGACTTGACTTGTTGAAAAATAAGATTTAGGTTGGCATACTAATAAAAATAATAAAGCCGACAGCTTTATTATTTTGTTTTATTTCTTATAAAAACTTAGAGCTGGGATGCAGTTAGTTGACAGTGAAAGAAAGCCAGTTGAAATTGTTCACTGACAATATAAGTGTGGCACAAGAAACAGTACACAGGCAAGAGAAAGTAAGGATTAAAAGTAAGATTTTCGAGTGCACTTGAAGAAAATCAAGAAAAGATTGAATAAATCTCAAAGAAGATTTACATATTTTTTCTTTTAGTTTAGGAACACTTTTGGAGAATAATTCAAGGTCATCAATACTCTGACACATCGAGTTGTACCTCGTGCAGTTGCTAGCTCGTATTCAGGGAACATACAGAGGTCGACGATTCCTTAAGGCGAAAGATGCAACACACAGCCCAATTTTGCTGGCGACTGAACCATTAGCCAAATTGAACAGGAATACCATGTCGGCAATTTTTCTCCGCTCAGTTAGCGGAAGAATATGAAACTATCTGCATCGGCTGTAATAGTTACGAGTACATAGGTAAGTAGGTTTTGGATTTATACTGAATGTATATCAAGAATTTCTTTTGAATACGTTCAATGCGTCAATAAGTAAACTAACTTTAAAGTGAAAATGAGTAAATTTTGTCGTTTTCTAACGTATTTGTCATATTGTCATTTACATTACACAGGGCCCTGTAGCCCTCCCATGACATCTTAAATCCATCATGCTTCATTTGTCAGAGAGAGACGGAGTTATACAAGATGAATAGCAGTATCCCTTTTTCACCCAGATATCATGATAGCACTGGCACTTCGTGGTACGGTCTCTACTGCACACTGCAACAAGTCGCGATGCACTCTGGTCACGTAATCGCGCTCGCTACCGCGGTCGCGTGGCCACTATGGACTAGGCCTTAGTATTACTATGCGTCATAGAGATTTTGTAAAGAAACGCGCTCTTGGTTTTAGACTTTTTACTTGAGCGATCTTTATTGATTGTGACATTTCTCTTTGATAAGGACGTGATCTTATTAACAAGAATTTGTGGAATCTAATTTACTCTCTTGGAAATTGATTTTCATCTTTCCGAATAGACTCTGATTCAATTTAGGAGATGGCAGCTGAAATGGATATAGCAGTGGTATTTCTTCAGGAGAATGATTTATGATAATTGTAAAGTCTTTCTTTTTCAGTTATATTGCGGTACTTTCTAACGGCCAGTGACCAGTCATATTTTCATTTTCATAAATGAATTTTCATTGAGTGAAAGAAAGAAAGAAAACATATTAATTAAGCGCAAACTTATTGGCACCCAACACGTTTACTGGAATCGTAACTATATAATGGTATAAACAACAATATTGCATGTTTTTAAGTTCGGCTTAAAGACATTTATTTGTCAAAGAAAAAAATACAGTTCACTTACATTGAAACTAACTAAACTAACAATAGGTTGCAGTTTACATTACGACGTTCAAGTCATCGAAGAAAATAAACACCATATTACTATTTATAAAAAAATATATATATAAAAAAATGGAACTCTGGCGTTCAGTTACTTGACTTCGTGAGATTATTGACTGTAAAATTCTGATGCGTAAAAAGTAATCCAGATATTTAGTTGACAATTTATCGAGAGTTTACAATCCCTCAAGATATTTTATAATCGTGAATTGACCGGATAATTGTGAATTGACGCATTTCACAATTATCCGGTACCTATACTATTGTTGTAGCTTAAGCCTTCAAATATTCAGACAGCCCTCGTCACGTATTATGCCTATGTCTTTATTCGATTATAATTCTCGATATATTTTGATTAGATCATTATCATTATTATCCCCTTTATTCATTTTACTTACTCACTAATTTACATTTTTAAATATATCTTAAAAAAAAAAACATTTAAAAATATAAAAAAGTAGTGGTCCGCCGGTATCGGGAGCAGGGTCCAAGCTACCGGTGGTTAGGGCTCCAGAGAAAGGAACCTCCTCACAATACGAGCCGTATCGAGGAGTACTGCCTTCTGTATCAGGCCCTTTAACCAACCGTGTAACGCCAGCTTCGACAGATGGTCGTCGAAGCTTTTGGCCATTAGGCCATTGGCCGTAACAACAATCGGCACAATGATAGCCGAGTCCACATTCCACATATCGACAACCTCGTGTGCTAAGTCGAGATACTTGATCTGTTTCTCTTTCTCAGCTTTCACGAGGTTCTCGTCATGTGGGATGGTAACATCGATAATCATTGTGCGGCGCGCTAATCGGTCTATCACCACTATATCCGGCTTATTGGCAACAATAGTCCTATCAGTGATGATAGACCGATCCCAGTACAACGTAACATGGCCATTCTCGAGAACTGGGTCGGGCACATACTTGTAATACGGTACCTCAGAATCCACAAGTTTGTATTTCAAAGCAAGTTGCTGATGGATAATCCTGGCTACTTGGTTGTGTCTGTGCAAGTACAGTCTGTTGTCAACATTATCTGACCCACCCTAAAAACAAACGAATTTGAACTTTCTATCTATAACATTAAGGTTTATTCAATGCAATGAGCTTATCAGACAAGTGCTCGAGGAATCGACGAACAAATACAATAATAATACAAACACGCAAATTTAATCTTTATACCATTGTCATTAGGTTATATTTTATAACTACTTGTTATAACATAATAAGTCTAATAGCTTATTTTAAAGGAAATAGTTATCTTATTCTATGACTTAGAGAAACGAGTTGTAAGATCAAATCCCGCGGCAAAGACGTCGTTTTGCTTTTCAATTTAAAATTTATTCCAAAACTATTTCTTGTAATAATGTAAAGAACTATAGACGGATATAAACTTTCTGGAATGTAATATTTTCGCATAACTTGTAATATGTGGGTAGTTCAACAATAAATACTCGGATTCATTTTAAAACTGGTGTTCAATACTATGCTACTGAGGGTATGCAATGACTTCGCGTAAACATATTTTACCTTGCTTTAAAATTGCAAAAACAACGGCTCTTTACAATCTGTTATTTTCTATTGTATAGCTAGTTTTTTATTATCATGTCTTAATGGAGTGGTTACTTATTTAAAATACAAAATAATCTATTTGCACGAGGAGAAGGATGGTTGCTTGTGCAGTGTAAGAATTAACTTTATGAAAGTATACTATATGGGTCAAATTCTTCAGAATATTGTGTCTAGCATTACAACAACGTTCTAATTTCAATACGACATATGTATAAGGGTTGAGTTGGTCTTGTGGTCACTCTAGGATAGTGCTGAGTTCATTTTTGTAATACGTTCGAAACCAAGTTTGACCTAGACGTGGCTTATTGCTCAGCTGTTTTTTATTTTATTTTATTACATTTGTTTAATGGACGACGTAGGGTCTTGTCATTTTAAAAGGGTAGTTTGTATAGAAATAAAACTAAAGAAAATTGCAAGTTAAAAATGTTTATCATTTCATTAAAAGACTTAGGTAAGATAAAGTAAGTAAATGCTCATATATTTCCAAATTAATATACATTTTATATTAGTATGCCATAATGAAATCTAACAATTTATAAATATTAAAAAAGGCATGCTTATGCTTAAAATTTTGTTTTCGAGAAAATGAATTCATCCGTGAAATGCTTTAACTACAGATTTATAGCTGCCTTTATGTAGTGAATAAACATGTTATTTAAATAGAAACAAGCTATTGATAACAATAACATCACCACATAATCTGCAACATTTTAATTGTTTAACAGTCAATCCATTGAGCATTTACTTACATGGTGTGTTTAAAATCCCTACTAGATTAATTAGTAGCGGAGTGGCGCACCGTCCCCTGCTATAACTTGCTGTAAGCGGCTACGCATACCGCGCACCATATTCCAACACAAATCGTGCACGAAATAAATGTGATGTTGGATAGGCAATTCGCACAGTCGGCAGCAAGACATCACGCAGAATCTCCAAATACAAATTACTATTAAACCTTCCACCTACTTCCACCAATTCACCAGGGCCCATAGACGACATCCAGCCCTAGTAGCCCAAGGTTATTCTACCACTGGTTCTACAAGGTAGCAAGCACTTCTCATTGTAGCGTTCTCCTTTCCGTATCCATAAGATTTTACGTCCATCTTTATCTGATTTAAATGATTTTTCATCAGTGAAGATCACAACATTTTCTTCCCAATTAAAATTTAAATATTCCTGGGCAAAACGGACCCTTTCTTCGCGATGAGCAGGTGTCAATGCAATTTTCTGTGCCGGCTTATAATTCTTTATCCCAGCAGCGTGTAAATGCCTTCTCACTGTTTCGACTGAAATATTGTGATTTATTGCGGATACACGAACGGGCAAAAATGGATTTTCAATATGGCTAGAAACAATGGCCCGGTGGCGTTCGAATTCGGGACTATACTTGATGGCTTTTGCTCCTGGACGAATCCGCTGAATATTTCCATTGTCTCCATAACGTCTTAGCCATAGTCTGACCGTATTTCTCTAAAACAAAAAATAAACATGTTTGGAACCGTGTATGTAACTTGTAAGGAATGAAAAAAATAAAATATAATGGTAAAATAACCAATTACACGTTCATTAATAATACAAAACACTTACTGCTATATTAAGTCGACACGACTAATTTCTCTAATTCCAACATGCTGCTCATGTAAAAATATGATTTTGTGTTTGGTATAGTCATTAAGTTGCGACAGGATGCTTTTTACACCGAATTGCCTAAAAATACTTAACGAGTTATCAGAAACGATTTACAAATGTGTGCGTGCGCGGTCACTGCTAATAGGCGTAGTGTAACTTTTGTCACTTAGATGAATTTACTATCTACCTCACGAAGCAAATATGTTTTACTTAGTATCCAACCAAATTCTTGTATAAATTCTGTGAACTTGAAAGTTTTTTTATTATACCCACCTGTTTACAAGATAAGTTATTGAGCGTAAATTATATTGGTCGTTCTTTAATAATGCAAGCAATAGTGTAGAAATGATAACAAATTAAAAAAGATACTGATAACAGGTGAAACGCGTTTTCGCACCAATTTGGTTTTGGTCGCCAATCCAGCGTCAAACCGCTAAGCCACGAGAACTTATTGATAATGTGCGAAATAAAAGATTCCGTTGTAATTATATATTGTGACTTAGAAGATTTTCAACTTTAATGTCAACGAGATAATGATTAAAATAGCTTAACGCTTACCTTAACGTTACGTGTTAAAGATCAAATTTGCGTCCTCGCGCACTCGTCTAATAAGCTCATATAAATTGAATAAACTTTAATGTCACAGGCAGAGGGTCCAAATTCGTTTGTTTTTAGGGTGGGTCAGATAATGTTGACAACAGACTGTACTCGCCGTTAGCCAGACGAGAACAGCCAGAGATAATATGTCTGATGGACTCACCCGGACGGTGGCATGCCCGACACACGTCAACCGTCCCGTCCTTCACAATATGCCTCCGGTAGTTGTTCGTTAGGATAACTTCGTCCATAATTGCACAAACAAAACCTTCAGTTTCTCCGAAAAGATCACCGAAACGTAGCCAGGCCACGGACGCTGAGAAATCTACATCGGACCCATAGAGAGCCCGATAGAAGCGCCCGTGGAGCTCCTTGCCTTTCCATACCTCCTTGCGGTCATCTGTAGTATGTATCACAGGTTTGCGCCAGTTCTCGTTAGCCATGGACAACGGGGTGAGTCCTTTGTCAACTGCGACCACATCTCGGTGCATACCCACATCAACAAGAAAATATTCTCTGAGACTGCACATCTCGCGGTTGTGGAGAGTCTTAGCATTTAAAAAGCCTCGACCTCCACACTTCCGGGGGATGTACAGTCTCATCACCGACGATCGTGGGTGATGCATCCGATTTGCGGTCAGCAGTGTACGGACTCTCCTATCCAGGGCGTCGAGTTCGGTTTGAGTCCATTTGAGTATGCCGAAAGAGTACATTAGTACCGGCATGACCCAACCGTTGAAGGCGCGCACCTTATTTCCACCCGACAAAAGGCTGTTTAAAAACTTTTTCAGGCGTCCAAAGAAGCGCTCCTTCAACGATTGCTTCATGTCGGCAACATTAATGCCTAACGCTTCCGACATACCCAAATACTTGTAGGTTTCGGTCGAGCTGAGGGATCTAACCTGTATGGAATCTGAGAGTTGAACTCCCTCAGATTCCATAATCTCCCCTTTCTTTACATGCATGACTGCACATTTGTCCACACCAAATTCCATCCTGATGGCACTACTGAAGGTTTCAGTTACCTTCAGTAACTCCATCAGTCGCAATTTGTTGTGGGCAAAGAGTTTCAGATCATCCATGTAAAGAAGGTGAGATATGGCCTGACCACCTCTTCTCAACCGATAGCCTAGACCTGAATCCTCCAGCAATGTACTTAGAGGATTCAGAGCTAAGCAAAACCAAAGTGGACTCAAACTGTCGCCCTGAAATATTCCCCGTTTAATCCATACAGGTTCATCATTCCCTTGAATCGGTCGACATCTTGGATAGCAAAGGACCGTTTTCCATTGCCTCATACATGACTCAAGGAAGGTGCGCAGAGTTGCATCTATTTTGTACAACTCCAACACCTTCATGAGCCATGTATGTGGCACAGAATCGTACGCCTTCTTGTAATCTATCCAACATGTTGACAGATCCTTGCGGGTGCGACGAACCTGTTGGCTTATGGCCATGTCTATGAGGAGTAGCTCCTTAGTTCCGCGGGACCCCTTCCTACATCCATTCTGAGAGGAGGACATAATGGAGTTGGTCTCAATGTGTTCATTAATTTTCACTCTCAGGATGGATGTAAGAAGTTTATAGACCGTCGATAAACAAGTAATCGGTCTATAATTCTTGGGTTCCGCGGGACTACCTGTCTTATGGAGCAGGTGGGTAATGCCAGTTGTTAGAAACTGTGGTAGCGACCCAGACTCTAAAGATGACTGGAATTGAGATGCCAGGACCGCGTGTGCGCTGCTATACCACTTAAGCCAAAAGTTGTGCAGTCCGTCCGGTCCCGGAGATTTCCAGTTCGGTAACGGACGGACTGCTGTCATTATCATTATTATTATTACAATCAATTTCATCCAAATTCAATAGTTCTCATCTTATTTGTTTCTTATTGAGGATAATGAGTTTACGATTTCACGCGATATTTTATAATGTTACGGCGTATACAATTATCCGGTGACATAGGTATATAATTTTTCTATGGTGGACATAAATTAATAACAGCTTTTCATAAGACAGATGACCGACTCTGAAACCATTTTCCTAACAAAAAAGTTTATGTAAACGTAAAATTAAAATGCTAATAAAGCCTCGGAGGGTCGAAAATGAAATTGGTTTATTAAATTAATTAAACATCAAGACACTTTGGGGAGTGAAAATGCCTGTGTGTGTGTAAATGTTTCTTCCTTATAATTATAATTGTTAGGCTCAAGGGGCATTGTTTATCTTTTTGACTACTTCTAACACTGGTTGAGAAGATAATGCTATGGTTATATAAATAAATTAGCAGCACCCCACGGTTGAGCCCGTGTAGTTCCCGTTCCCGTGGGAATATCGGTATATAATTTGCCAAAGTTACTAGCTGATAATGTACATAGCTTTCCAATGGTGAAAAAATTGTTAAAATCGGTTCAGTAGTTCCGGAGTTTATTCGGTACAAACAACAAAAATCCTCTTTATAATATTTATTTATTAAAACTTTATGCACTAGTAAAAAAAACTGTACAAAGGCGGACTTAATGCCATAGGCATTTTCTACCAGTCGACTATTAGTGTAGGTTTCGCGGTTATTGAAAGTCATACTAGTCCTAGATAAACATCTTTCTTTCTTTATTTCAAAACTAGTAGTGGCTGGCGGTTTCCTGTTCCCGTGGCAATACGGAGATAAAACATAACCTATATTATTGAGGGTGAATGTAGCTTTCTAATGGTGAAATATTTTTTGAAATCGCTACAGCAGTTTTTATACAAATATAAATAGTCATTAATAAGGTAAAATAGGCTTTTATATTATTTCTTATCAACACCAAATTATACACTCAGGCATTTGGTTTAGGAAATTTACTGTAATAAAATTAAAATAAAAAAAATACTTAAAAATATTAAACATTTAATACTGGAAATCGTAGGTTTTTTATTAAATTTAGGGGTTATTTCAAAAGATAATTTCAAACACACTTGACCTAATAAGAATAAGATTAGATAAAATACTGATACTGATATGACTAGATAAATACTTCGTACAGCTTTAGTTTGAGGGCGTTGAAAATTAATTTGTTAAGTGTATGCGATTGCTACGCCATAGCAGATGCTACCAGCTACGGCGTAGCACTTAGACGAGCTACGCTAACCCATGTTATACAATCAACTTGAGACTAGCATCGTTTAAACAAATGTATGAAGTAAAAGTGGCTTTGTTTGCTAATTACGCTTTCACGCCTAAATTGCTGAAGCTATTTTGATACATTTTGGTACAGATTGACGGAGACGTTTATTCTCGTAGGCTAGCGGAGTTGTACGTAAAATATACATAGTAAAAATAAACCTTTAAGGCTCGTTTTCGTTGTTCGATTAGCTCGCACACGGGATGCGGGATTTTTCTGTATTGGAGGATTTTGCCTGTCCGCTCTAGGCGGAGCGGAAGGGAGTGTCAGACTTAATGGCTAAAACCCACCCGTGTTCTTCCTAATGCCCTTTGCGTTCCGCAAACCCCTTGGCTAGACTCGTGTCAAAATTTCTGGATTCTGACTTCCTGTCTCTACAAATACATTTTGGATCCAACACCTTAGCGTGATTTCCGAGGCACGTCGCAAGTATCTTAAAATGGTCACCCAGCCACGCGATCTCGGCAAGCGTTGCTTAACCTTGATATCGACCCATGAGGCTGCTATAATTCAGGCACGACATACTCTTGGCCTGTGCTGTTGAGAGCAGTGGTGGCCGAGTGGTAACGGCCCCGACTTCTACTACGAATTGTAGGTCGCGGGTTCAAACCCAGCAAGGCGTATTACTTTGTGTAATTAATTTCATCAACACTGCTCTCAAAACGGTGAAGGAAAACATCGTGAGGAAACCGGCATGTCCTAGAACCAAAAATTCGAAGACATGTTACATTCACCAACCCGCACTGGGCCCGCGTGGTGGATTACCGCCCATTCCCTCTCCTAGAGAGGAGGCCTGTGTCCCAGCAGTGGGAACATTTAAAGGCTGATTATGCTATGCTTATACTCTCGGCCTTGTACAACACAAAAACCATTTTTTTCCCCTCTATATTGTTCATAAACACTCAAATGATTTTAGAAAACTCTAGAGAAATATTATTTGGAAACAAAAGCGCGATAATTTAAACTGTGCCGATAACATTGAGTTGTCATCCACACGACCGGTATTTGGTATTCCAATTAACTTTTATTCAGGTCGCCGTTTGACGGCCATCATAAATAAACTGTGCGCGTTTATATTTTCTATTTTGTTTAGAGTTCTAGGATACAACAACTTTGAAGGATTTTATCGTAGGTACAGTAAAGGATTTTCGAATAATTTTTCGAGGATTTTGACCGCTTGGACTGGTTTTTACCCGACTAAGGCAAAGTCAAAAGGAAGGGTAATGATTTTGGCTATCTACATATGTATGTATGTTAATGTGGATAGCATCACATCGAAAATATTGTCAACATGACATTGAAGAAGCCATTTCTCTACTTTCCAGCTTCAGATTCGCAAATTCATTTTCAAGAACCGGATCCCTAAGCCGCTATCACAGCCTCCCTTATCATCAAGATAAACAATCTCAGTTAACTTTTGTTTAACTGGCTGCGTCCTTCACGTGTCATTAGCTAGAGTTGGGCTGCGTTCACACCAAAATGTATTTATTTATTTATTATTTATTTAACAATTTATGTACACATATTTAATAAAAAGAAGGAAACAGAAAAATAGGTACAAAAATGATGCTTATTTCTATAGAAATCTCTTCCAGCATACCTGCGATAGGAGAGTCAAGTAAAAAGAGATGTAGACATTGTGTGTAAAAGTATTGAGTAGGAAAAATGAAAACAATACAGCATATAATATACAATCCATAATTATCATACTAATACATACTAAATAATAATAAACGATAAATAATAATACATACATATGCGCAACTAAGATAGGAAGGAAAGATAGTGTTCTTTCACTCTTCTTTAAAACTTTATTATCAGACCAGAGATCCATAATAACAAAAAACATAGAGATACACAATAAGCCTACTTCATATACATGAAAGACTGTGTCTGTGCACCACCATCCAGTGGGAAACCATTAGGCCATCCACCCTGCCGGCTACAGTAGCCACTAGACACATTTAAAAAATAGATAAGGATACAGAAGATAAGTGCAAAGGTGCATTTTTCTAAAAAAAACCTCTTCCAGCATATCTGCGAAAGCAGGAGAGTCGAATAAAAGAGTTGTGTAAAAATTGTTTGTAAAACTAAAATATTAAACTTTATATTTAACCTACAATATGTAGATATCATCAATAATGTACATTTATTGATGACCGTAACTGAGTGACTGAGTGATTTAGTGACTGACAGACAACGCACAGCCTAAACTACTGGTCGTAGAAAGCTAAAATTGGTTATGTAGCTAATCCATCCCATCTTCTTAGCACGGCGGGTTGTGCTGGGGAGGCTGCGGCAGGTGCAGAAAAACTCAAAACTGCGCAAATACAACAACTTTATTGGGAATCTGTCTGAGTGCTCATCGACTTTTTCGTGAAATCAGGAATCAGTTAGTCGACTCTTCACCTGACCAGAGGGCTGGCCTTTTCTTTGGTCATCGAATTAGCTTTGCTATTCTGGACATTTCCCCGTTGACAGCGATGTTGACGAATTTTTCGATGCTCTATGAGTCTTTCCTCCTTTTTACTCCGCTTGTAATATATATTTTATATATCCTTTCGGTATGGGCACGCTCAGCTCGATTTTAATCTTCGCCATGTCAAATGAATAGGCTCATTTTGAGAGTTTTCAGTCAAAAATCTATGGTTTAGTTTGTTTTTTAGTCTATATCTATACTAATATTATAAGGAGGAAAGATTTGTATTGTTGTATGTAACGAATAAACTCAAAAACTTCTGTACCAATTTCAAAAATTCTTTCACCAGTAGAAAGCTATATTCAACATAGGCGATATTTAATCCCCGTATTGCCACGGGAACGGGAACTACGCGGTTGAAACCGCGGGGCGCTGCTAGTATGTTATAAAATATGATCGTTCAGAACCCTACACCTTGTATGACTTTCGCGCAGTTCGTTTCACAATTGTTTTGGTGTGTACTCGGCCTTAGGGACCCACCAGACGTGCGTGCGACGAGCGTCCGACCAGCGGTAACGCTTACGTGTTTACAGACCATTTGTTTTGAATGTATTGACGCGCAGTTATCTTGATGGCCCTTTATATTGTCTGCGATGGGCTGTATGGGATATTCATGGTGTAGGTGGTTCGGTGAGTAGGCGGCTAGTATCACAATAGGGTAGTTGACTAAAAAAATCTAATTAGTCCGTCAGATAGATTTCCAAAAAATATTGGACACGTATTTTTTCTTTTATCACGTAAACAAAAAATGAGGACGATACAGTGCGTTGAAAACTCGTGTGACGTCACTACTCGCTACAATTTTTACCGAGCCGTGACATCACAAGCCCCCACTCCTGATCTTTGATGCTTTGTATCTTCGTCAGTTTTTATAGATTTGATAAAGGAAAAAATACGTGTCCAATATTTTTCTATAATCTAACTGACGGACTAAACATAATCATATATTTTTTACTCAGGAAACATCCCTATTTGCGATGGCTTTCTTTTGGTACCAGTACATGTAAAGGACAAATTTTGAAACGTATTTCAATCGCGGTAATCTCAATCGACCTTTAAACGGTATCTGGACTCTGGTGAAGATTTTAAAGGTCACATTAAGAAGACCTTGTTCAGCAAAGAACATTAAGGTTTCCGAGAAATTCTTTACTTTTAAGACCTTAGATAAAATAAACTTTATAAAACTATTAAGATTTAGAAAATTTGGTAAATACACTTAGCATAAGCATAAGCATAATCAGCCTCTTGTTGTTCCCACTGCTGGGACACAGGCCTCCTCTCTAGGAGAGGAAATGGGCCGTAATCAACCACGTGGGCCCAGTACGGGTTGGTGAATGTTACATGTCTTCGAATTTTTGGATCTAGGACATTTCCGTTCCCTCAGGATATTTTCCTTCACCGTTTTGAGACTAGTGCTAATGAAATTAATTCAGTGGTGATAAAGTAATGCGCCTGGCTGGGTGTGAACCCGCGACTTACAATTCGTAAGTCGGGGCCGTTACCACTCGGCCACCACTGCTCAATACACTTTGAATACCTGCAAAATGAAAAAGCTGACTAAGTTGCGAGATGGATTCACTCGCAAAGGGTTTTGTCATTTTTTTTTTTTAATAACAATTTATATTGAAACCATAGACAGGTTTTTCTGTAAAACTATCCCTCCTTTTGAGAGCCGCCGCCGTCTGGTACAAACATAAGCCTTAAAATCATATCTCACCATCTGCTTAGCCTTTTCCCAACTATATTGGGGTCGGCTTCCAGTCAAACCGGATTCAGCTGAATGTATTTTATGTTTTCATTCATCAATATAGACTAAGCCCCGCATTATTAGGGATAACTTAAATACTAGTAGTCAGATTTCGCACCAACTTTCGAATATAAAATGAATCATCAAAATCGGAATTCAGTACAAAGTTATGAGGTAACACACACAAAAAAAAAGGAATTGAGAACCTCCTCCTTTTCTGAAAGTCGGTTAAAACACTTAAAACTGATTTCCACACCAACGACTGAAGCTTCTTATCAATTCAACATCGCGAAATCGCGTCGTCTTTAATCGATTCCACTTGATATGGGACATCGATTCAGTTTTATTCGAGTATTCGATTAGGCGTGAATCGATTTAGGTCAGGGTTGACGTTTGACCTTTCTGTTCCAAAGGTGTCAGTGTCATTTCATGAGACCTGATAAATATTTATGTTTGCTTCGTTATTGTTGACCATGAATGTTCGATGTTTTAATATGGATGGGGAGTGGGTGTTTTCTGGTTAGTTTTGGTCGGCTTTTTTCTTAATTGGTGGTTGGTTGGTACAACTTATTTTAACGATGATTAGCCTAACTTTATTATAAAAAAAAATATATTATACATTATATTATTGCTATATTATAAAAAAATGCGTATGTTTTTTCAGTAAACAGTTATGACGTAACAAACACAGAAAAAAAAAAACAGTCCACTTGAGAACTTCCTCCATTTTTGGAAGTTGGTTAAAAAGGACAAAACATTATTGGTTACTAGCCGCGCCCCGCGGTTTCACCCGCATAAGTTTCGATTCCGTGGGAATATCGGGGTAAAAATTATTCTTTATGTTAATCCTGGTTATAAACCATCTGTCTGCTAAATTTGATCCAAATCCGTTCAGTAGTTTTTGCGTGAAAGAGTAACAAACTCTTCATCCATCCATCCATCCCTCCTTACAAACTTTCGCGTTTATAATATTAGAATGATCATTCTATTAGATCAGCGCCCCGCGGTTTTACCCGCGTAGTTCCCGTTCTCGTGGGAATATGTAGCCTATGTTACTCGGGCTGGAGGTAGTTTTCTAATAGGTAAAGAATTTTTTAAATCTGTCCAGTAGTTTTTGAGTTTATTCATCATATACAAAAATACAAATCTTTCCTCTTTATAATATTAGTTTAGATGACCACGTGACACTTCTACAGCGTTTGTCAATTCCATACAATTTGAGGTTTTGACAATCGCCACGGTACCGCAGGCTGAACGTCACTTGTCTACAGCATCTGAGCTCCATAGGCTTGTATTATAATGCTCTAGTTATAATACTGTAGTATTATATTATCTGTGATCCGTACAAATTCAGAAGTCGATACGGGGACGTAAAATAAGTTGTAATTTTTTTTAGAGAAAATGGCAGTTTTTCTAATTCAAATTCCGCTTCCAAAAGCAAACGTGGTTTTTGCATTAAATTAAAATACTATTTTTTCTGCATGGGAAATCAGCAAATGACTTCTCCCGCTCTGGGCGGAGCGGAAGGGAGTGTCAGACTCTTACTGAGTAAAACCCACCCGTGTTTCTCCTAGTCCCTTTCCAGGGCCGCGGTGACCCTTGCGAACAAATTCCGCAACCAAAATTTAAATAACTTAGTTTGTAATCATCTTCATTGTTTTAACAAATTACTGTAGGATCTAAACTGTAATTACTGCATACTCAATTCCCTAAGGCGCCAGATTAAACGAGGGTCCTGTCAGTCTAAATCAGCGCAAACTGTCAGAAACACGACTAATTTCTCATAATTTTGACAAGTTTTTAACATTGACTATCTCTAAAGGCCATGCTCCAAAACGTTAACTCCAATATTAGCACAAAATGGAAAAGGTCAATGAAAGCTTGTCTAATTGACGTTGTAAATAAAAATTTTCGTGCTCGAGAGTTTTAGTTGAGCAAGCTAGCTTGCTTGCTCATCTCTTAAGCACGAAAACTTCAATTTAGGACAAGCTTTTTTGACAACTAGTTGTCCCACGCAACTTCGTTTGTGTCACATTGTTCATGACTGCTCCGCTTCTATTAGTCTAAGCGTAATTATATATAGCCTTCTTCGATAAATGGGCTATCTAACACTGATATCATTTTTCAAATCGGACTAGTAGTTCCTGAGATAAAGTTCAAGCAAACAAAAAAACTCTTCAGCTTTATAATATTAGAATAGATAGATTTGAGGCTCCAATAGAGTTCGAGTTAAGTTCGTTTAGGAATATGCTCCTAAAACTCTCTTTTACTAAGCCAGCACGCATAAAACTAATACGATTAAACCTCAAGCAAAAAGTGACAATACGGGTCATGACCCCAACCTTAAGGGTACTTTCTCACTAGAAATGCGCTAGAGGTAGCTAGACGGTGCGTGAGTTAAAAGTCCACCAATGGGACCACTTCTAGATAAAAGTAGTCTTCTGTCAGGGGCTTAGTTTCTACCACAGCAATCTTTATAATAAGGCAATAATTGCCGTATTATTAAGATTTCTGAGGTTTCTACACATAGTATTTGTGTTAGCCTATGGTGACCGCCATTTCATCCAGTCTATCATCTTTCACCAGAAGCAAATAAGGCCTCCCAGTTTTTTTGCGATGTCTGTAAAAGAACTCGGTGATGTGATGGTTTGATTCCGTATTTTGGAGACTTCTGTGCGCTCAAGCAGAACGTGCATTCTGCATGCTCTGAACAGGAGACCTTCTGGTTTTTCCTAGTTAGCTTTTTATTCTGGCTAGGCTTCTGTGGGTTGTCGATGTGATTACTATATATTCTTATGCTGGGTTAGCGCTGTTCTGGTAGAAAAGGGCTAGCAGAACTAGGTATTTTACAGGTCTGGTAGGCAGCCGCTCCACGTAAAATACTGGTATTCAGCTGAATCCGGTATGACTGGGAGCCGATCCCAATATAGTTGGGAAAAGGTTAGGCCGATGATGATTTTGTTTATTTTTTTTCTGTTCAGTGGATATATGTTTTTTTGTTCTTTTCTTTGATGTATGTCAGGGATGCGAGCGAGGAAAATATACAAGGAGTATGTGCCTGAGTTACGCACTGCTTTAATACTTCGCTGCACAAACAAACACCGCGTAAGCTCCTCGCAACGCTTAGCTTCGCTCGCAGCCAGACATTTTCACAGCCCACTTACACATCCTCGCCTAGCTACTTCGCAGAAATCTAGTAGAGAAGCACCCTTAATATCGAGAAAATACCCACTTTTCGTTGGACCAGCTATTTTTGAATATTAAATACATGAATATTCTATACGTGGTGCGAATTCTAATCGCGAGAATCGACTAGTTTTGCGAATTTCGATTTTATGTTTGTTTTAACATCGCTTGTCGTCGTTTTAGAGATTGTAATCCCTTTCGATATGTGCAAGCTCAGCGCAATAGTATTATTATATTCTATTAATTAGAAAAGATTTTTATTTTATTTAAGTGTATATTGTATGGGAGTTATAGTTTTTTTTTAACGTATTCATCTTAACATAACGAGACTTCTCTCCGTACCTCGGAAAGCACGTTAAGCAGTTGGTCCCGACTGTCATTTGGAGATCGTTGGCAGTCGTTACGGATTGTCAGAAGCCAGAAAATCTGACACCAGTTTTGGCAAGAAGAGTACCGTGTTCCCCAGTTAATGGGTTGTGGAGGTCTGGTAGGCAGCCGCTCATCTCTTAAGCACGAAAACTTCAATTTATGACAAGCTTTTTTGACAACTAGTTGTCCCACGCAACTTCGTTTGTGTCACATTTATCATGACTGCTCCGCTTCTATTAGTCTCAGCGTGATTTTGTATAACCTATAGACTTCCTCGATAAATGGGCTATCTAACACTGATATCATTTTTCAAATCGGACCAGTAGTTCCTGAGATTAAGTTCAAACAAACAAACTCTTCAGCTTTATATATTAGTATAGATTTGAGGCTCCAATAGAGTTCGGTTAAATTCGTTTAGGAATATACTCCTAAAACTCTCTTTCACTAAGCCAGCACGCATAAAACTAATACGATTAAAACTCAAGCAAAAGGTGACAATACGGGTCATGACCCCGACGTTAAGGGTACTTACTCACTAGAAATGTGCTAGACGTAGCTAGGCGGTGCGTGAGGAAAAAGTCCACCCAATGGGACCACTTCTAGATAGAAATCTTCTAGGTCTTCTATCAGGGGCTTAGTTTATACACTTAGTATTTGTGTTAAACTACATATGGTGATCGCCATTCCATCCAGTCTATCATCGCCTACGAACAGCAGATATGGCCTCCCAGTTTATTTCCGAATAGATACTAACCCCCCGATTCTTTGTGATATTGATTCGTTGATGGGAGAAGTGGTGGGAGGCGCCCGACGTGACGGCATAGTGGTGGCATGCGCGTGAGCTGCGCGCTTTACTGGACAGTACTTGGACATTGCAACATTACATTATTTTTCTAAAATGAAAGATTTTTTCTAAAATAATAGTAGCCTAGGTTACTCCTTATTATATCAGCTACCTGCCAATACAAGTCCCGTCTAAATCGGTCCAGCCGTTTCAGAGATTAGCCGGAACAAATAGACAGACAGACAAAAACTGTAAAAAATATATGCATGTAGTAAAAAGCGGTTATTTCAATATTACAAACAGACGCTCCAATTTTATTTATATGTATAGATGTCTGTAAAATAACTAGGTGATGCGATGGTTTGATTCCGTATTTCGAAGATGTCTGTGCGCTCAAGTAGAACGTGCATACTGCACAACCCTCCACCTCCATGCATGCTCTAAACAAGAGACTGTCTGGTTTTTCTATACTGTGGAAGTGTTTTTCAGTGAAGAGTTCCTCGTCACCATTCGTAGGCTGTCCTTGTTTAGTCGAAAAATGCGCCTAGATAGCTTTCTATTCTGGGAAGACATTGCCTCTGTGGGCTGTCGACGTGATTACTATTTACATAATTATATTCCTATCCTGGTTAAGTGCTGTTCTGGTAGAAAAGGGCTAGCAGAACTAGGTATTTGAAATACAAAAACGGAAGGATTTGAGAGTCATGTAGAGTGAATCCTTATTTTTATCCTCGTGCATTTGTAACTTCGGTATTCCAACTGAAAAACCAGCGCTCGTTGATTGTGGCCCAGTAACTGCCGAGATGGTAGCCCTTTCGATATGTGCAAGCTCAGCGCAATAGTATTATTATATTCTATTAATTAGAAAAGATTTTTATTTTATTTAAGTGTATATTGTATGGGAGTTATAGTTTTTTTTTTAACGTATTCATCTTAACATAACGAGACTTCTCTCCGTACCTCGGAAAGCACGTTAAGCAGTTGGTCCCGACTGTCATTTGGAGATCGTTGGCAGTCGTTACGGATTGTCAGAAGCCAGAAAATCTGACACCAGTTTTGGCAAGAAGAGTACCGTGTTCCCCAGTTAATGGGTTGTGGAGGTCTGGTAGGCAGCCGCTCCACGTAAAATACTGTTATTCAGCTGAATCCGGTATGACTGGGAGCTGACCCCAATGTAGTTGGGAAAAGGTTAGGCAGACGATGATTTTGTTTATTTTTTTTTCAGTTCAGTGGACAAATGTTTTTTGTTAATATTCTTTGTTGTGTGTCAGGGATGCAAGCGAGGAAAATATACAAGGAGTATGTGCACTGAGCTACGCACTACTTTAAAACTTCGCTGCGCAAACAAACACCGCGTAAGCTCCTCGCATCGCTTAGCTTCGCTCGCGCCCAGACATTTTCACAGCCCACTTACACATCCTCGCCTAGCTACTTCGCATAACTCCAGTGGAAAAGCACCCTTAATATCGAGAAAATACCCACTTTTCGTTGTACCAGCTATTTTTGAATATTAAATACATGAATATTCTATACGTGGTGCGAATTCTAATCGCGAGAATCGACTAGTTTTGCGAATTTCGTTTTTATGTTTGTTTTAACATCGCTTGTCGTCGTTTTAGATACTGTAATCAGTTTTTAGTTTAAAAGGTTTTTGTTGAGTATTATTTAGTAAGCGTTTGCTGTATGAAAGTCAGTACGTACTTTTTGAACAGTTTAACCTTGGTGATCGACCCGTGTGGGTTAAACAACGCTAGCTGAGGTTGGTCTGTGGATGGGTAAACGTAAATACGTGTAAAGACTGCTTCGTGCCTCGGACAGCACAAAAAGCCTTCACACTCATTTGTAGATCTTTGAAAGTCATTATAATTCACAGAAGTCAGAGAATCGGGACCCTGTCTTCAGTCCAAGAGGCTCCGTGTTGCCCAGTACATAGGTTGTGGAAGTCAGATCGGTTAGTCATTTTATGTTCATCATCTGCCTAACCTTTTCCCAACTATATTGGGGTTGGCTCTCCCAATCAAGCCGGATTCAGCCGAATACCAGTATTTTATGTGAAGCGGCTGCCTACCAGACCTCCACAACCCATTAACTGGGGAACACGGTACTTCTTGGCAAGACTGGTGTCAGATTTTATGGCTTCTGACAATCCGTAACGTCTGCCAAAGATCTCTAAATGGCAGCTGGGACCAGCTGGGGCAGAAGTCTCGTTGTGTTAAGATGGTCACCCATCCACAGACCAACCTCGGCAAGCGTTGCTTAACCTCGAAGATCGATCCGTGTGGCTGTTATACTTTAGCAACGAGCTCCTCTTAGTCACTTTATGTTCAATTCTGGTATTTAGCTGTATCAGCTTAGACTGAAAGTCGACACCAGCATAATGGGGTAGAAGCCAGGACACTTGAGAGTAATACATAAATGTTATTTTCCTCATAGCGTTCCGTTATTTTCAATTTGAAACAATATCGGTGACAAAGTTGTCTTTCTTAAGTTTAATGAATTTTGAAATCTAATTTGTGAAAATAAATTAATATTTATTACGATCATTGTGAGAATAAAGCACTTCAATCGATTTTTCGGGGCGTAGGATGTTGTCACTTGTCTTAGATGTATGTATTTTATTTGTCAGTATTTAATTCAATGTCATATTCTATTCTATGTATTTATAATTGTGTGTGTATGTTGTGTGTGTGTGATATGTACTTAAAAATGAATAAATGAGATAATAATGACAAACCAAATCTAACCAAGCAATCCCAATAGATGCATGTCCTAACATATTCCACACATAGACATAATACTGTCCCAAGTCTAACAATGTCGCACAACTAATATTAAACTCTATCTACCTATAAGTTCTGGTTCAAAGTTCCACTGCGGCACCTTGTACTTACAGCCAGGTACTAAGTTTGGATGTGCAAGTTACGGGTAACATAATTTGAAAGATGTTGCTGCTGTGACTTTAAAGTGGAGGGGATGGGACTATGATTATGCCTTAATGGCTTGTTATATCATAATGTGATAAGTTTTCTTTAATACTAGCAGCGCCCCGCAGTTTCATTCATGTCGTTCCCGTACCCGTGCCCGTGGGAATATGGGAATAAAATATAGCCTATATTACTCGATGACAATGTAACTTTTCATTTGTGAAAAATATGGTTAAAATTGGTTTGATAGTTTTGGATCTTATTCGATATAAACAAACAAAAAATCCTCTTAGCTGCGCCCCGCGGTTTCACTCACGCGTAGTTATCGTTTCCGTGGGAATACGAGGATGAAATATAGCCTATGTTACACAAGGTGAATGTAGCTTTCTAATGGTGAAAGAATTTTTGAAATCGGCATAGGAGTTTTTGAGTTTGTTCAATACAAACATACACAAAAATATTTATTTTTTTCTCTTTATAATATTAGTGTAGATTATAGATGAATGTAAAATTATGTTTGGATGGATGGATGGATGGATCCTTGAACATAAGAACCTCCACGAGAATGGATTTGGGATGCGTAAGTTGCCAGTAACATATACGGAAGACTAGCTGCTGCCCGCGACTTCGTCCCCGTGGAATCCCCGATTTCGAAACATTATTTATCGCTGCTCCGCTCCTATTAGCTTAAGCGTGATGATATATAGCCTAAAGCCTTCCTCGATAAATGGTCTATTCAACCCAAAAATAATAATTTTTCAATTCGAACCAGTAGTTTCTGAGATTAGCGCGTTCAAACAAACAAACTCTTCAGCTTTATAATATTAGTATAGATGTCATTGCGGTGAAACCTTATGTCTGGCAGTGCGGTAATAGGATAACATATTCCTTGACAATTTAAAAGTACCTGTAAAAGGTTTAATTGAAATAAATGCTTTGAGTAGAGTTCGTTGATTGAGCTTAATGGGTTGTTATGTAACAATCTGATGAATGCATGGGTGTTTGGAACTCTTGCACGCAAAAACTACTAAACGGATTTGTATGACATTTAGCAAACATGTCGTCTATAATTATACTTGCTCACCAGTAGCGCTTGTGACCAATTTATAGAACAGCGATGCTAATCTATACTTAATATTATAAAGCTGAAGAGTTTGTTTGTTTGTTTGTTTGAACGCGCTAATCTCAAGAACTACTGGTTCGAATTGAAAAATTCTTTTTGGGTTGAATAGACCATTTATCGAGGAAGGCTTTAGGCTATATATCATCACGCTTAAGCCAATAGGAGCGGAGCAGCGATAAATAATGTTTTAAAATCGGGGATTCCATGGGGACGAAGTCGCGGGCAGCAGCTAGTTAGTAATATGTGTGCGATGTTATGTAATATTGTTTCGAACAAAGTAATTATTTTTTCGTCTTCAAATTTTAGCATAGCATAAGCATAATCAGCCTTTTAATGTTCCCACTGCTGGGACGCAGGCCTCCTGTGTAGGAAAGGGAATGGGCCGTAATCCACCACGCGGGCCCAGTGCGAGTTGGTGAATGTCACATGTCTTCGAATTTTTGGTTCTAGGACATGCCGGTTTCCTCACGATGTTTTCCTTCACCGTTTTGAGAGTGATGCAATAATATATTTTTGTCCCGTTAAAATAGTGACGTAAGAGAATCTAATCCTAATATACAAAAAAGTAATGTTCACAAAAAACACAAATATATTGACTGCACACAAAAGTCAATAAACCAAAACCGCAATTCTCTTTTCAACCAATCATTATCATAAAACACTCAATCAAACGAATACCGATACCAGAACCGATACCGATACCCAATTAGCACCAAGTTTTTTCCTCTTCATAAAACCGACAGGGAAATCAAGACATGCTAATTGGTCTGTCATAGTTCCCAACTGTGCGACCGTTACCGCCGTTTTCATGGCCCGTCCCAAAAATTACGATCCTTTGAGTAGTGTGACCAAAGTCTTTGGATGTGTATGGATTTTTGTTTCAAATTATGTTTGTCCAGGTTTTTTTATTTCAAAAGAATTTAAATAATCATTATTTATTTATTTAAAAGACTACATACGTCTAATGGTTAGTAAGTACTCGTAATTTTTAACAATGAAATTTGAAATACAATATCACTGTCACAATAATCGCAATTGCTAAACCTAATACCAAGCAGTGGTGGCCAAATGGTAGTGGCCCCGACTTACGAATTGTAGGTCGCGGGTTCAAACCTAGCCAGGCGCATTACTTTGTGTAGTTAATTTCATCACCACTGCTCTCAAAACAGTGAAGGAAAATATCGTGAGGAAACCGGCATGCCCTAGAATCAAAAATTCAAAGTCATGTGACATTCACCAACCCGCACTGGGCCGGCGTGGTGAATAACGGCCCATTCCCTCTCCTAGAGAGGAGGCCTGTGTCCCAGCAGTGGGAACATTAAAAGGCTGATTATGCTAAACCTATTCTATTAGCATTCTTATTTGATGCTATGATGAATTTATCAGCAATTAGTGCCAGAATGCCATAAATTATTTTAAAGCATATATGTCTGGACTTCGTTACTCAAAAAGATTCTGATGATTTCAGATGAGATGCATTTCAGCCAGAGCAAATTTCCCAAGCTAGGTTATATTTTAAAGCCTAGATAGGCTTTGTATTATCATATCGCCAGATATATCTAAGAACTTTTTTATTACCGTCTAGCAGCACCCCACGGTTTTACCCGCGTAGTTCCCGTTCCCGTGGGAATAAGGGGATAAAATATAGCCTATGTTACTCAGGGTGAATGTAACTTTCTAATGGTGAACGAATTTTGAAATCGGTCCAGTAGTTTTTGAGTTTATTCGTTCCATACAAAAATACAAATCTTTCCTCTTTATGACATTACTATAGATAGGCACGCGTTTGACTACTATCTCACCTGATGGTAAACGATGATGTGGTCGAAGATGAAGCACGCTTACCTAGAAGTAACCTATTCACTGTTGACTTAAAAACTCCCAGGTTGCGAAAAAAAAAAATTGATTGAGTCGCAACTCAACGGTCAGCGAGTCAACACGTCCCCTGAGGATACCTCGTGAAGAGGCGAAACACGTGTCGGTATTGGTGTTGGGTTTTGCTTTGCCTTCCTGCATGTGCATAAAATCCTTGCATTTGCCTTGTAATCTTGCATGTGCATAATATAGCGGGCGGGAGGGAGGTGCATACCTGCAACCCACTAATATTCGCGGAAATTAAAACTAGATATATTAATTTCATTTTCAAATTTTCCTAGGTTGCAGTTATCAGTAAAAACAGACTCTGGCAGCGAATTGTACTCCTTAGCTGTACGCATTATGAAGGAAGAATTCTCAATACGCTTTTTACGTTTAGATGGGACGTCCAACATATAACAGTGGCGCATTGGCATACTTATTGTGGTCCAATGGTGGAACGGGATTGGCGGAATTAAACTATGCAATTCCGTGACCTACGTGATCCGGATCAATGATTTCGCCAATTATTTATTTATTAAAACTTTATGCACTAGTAAAAAAACTGTACAAAGGCCGACTTAATTTCCATGTACTAAAGGGCAAAACCATTACCATCAACTGGGTATAAATCTAGACTACGTGCTGCTAATGAGAAAATACTTCTGAAAAACCTGATAACCACTTTTTCTCATCTTGGAATCAAATTCGGAGCATCATTATTATTAATCATGTTTAGTATTTACACTTACCTAATAGTAATGTAATAAGTGAGCATCATGTTAAGCATTCACACTTACGTAATAGTAATGTAATAGTTCTCCCCACAAATTTCAGCAATGGTTTCCATATTTCAAAGAATGAGCCGTCGTTCTGGAAGATATTATAGTTCAGAAGTGTCTGCATCAGTACCATCAATGAGAAAGCAATCATAAAAACGTGATTTTCTTCTTCCAAACTTCCAAATTCCGAGGTGTCACAAAGAAATTAACAAATTTAGGAAATGGTCACCCTACTTGGGAGTTTTAATTGGTCCATTTAATTATTGGAACAGAGTTGTTAATTGGTGTCATACCTTTGAAGCTGCCTCTTTGTATAAGTAGGGTTTGGACTGACTTTCGTTTGGAAGGGTTTACAGTTACGGGTACAGATAGATAATGAAATGGTTTGAGTGTGTTTCGGTTGCCTTTTTCAACCCAAGTAAGGCGATTTAGTCTATCTTCTCCCCGTCTTGCTTTTTTTCCAACCATGATTGGTTTCACCTTGGCTGGAGTTTAATCAGTAACAGTATTTTACTTGGAGCAAGTGCCTGAATATTTGCCCTCCACAAAACAGTAACTGATTAATACGATATCGCTTGGCAAGACTCGTCTTAGATTTTATGGTTGCTGAGTGAGAACTCAGCAACCATAAAATCTAAGACGAGGTCTTCTTTGGATTGGACTTTGGACGAGGAGGTCTTTTTTGGATTTTTGAGAGTCTTTATGAGAATTATGAGAATAAAGACTCTCAAAAATCCAAAAAAGACAGCCGCGACAAAAGGGGTTTATTTATATAAAATATGTTTATTTCAGACCATGATTACTCCATATATTGTTAGTGCGTTAGTAACAGATTTTTATTGTATGTTACGTTAGTATTATTAGTTCATATTTTATTTACTTACAGCATATCTTGACCCAGTGTCTTCGGATGGGGCAGTCCGGTCTGCCAACAATCATTTTCTGGATGCTGGCACGATTGTTTTTTTTATGGATTGGAAATATTCAAATGACTTCTTCCACTCTAGGTGAAGCGAAAGGTAGCATCACTCTTACTGACTAAAACCTATCCGTGTTCTTACTAATGTCCTTTGCGTCCCAGGGCCGCAGTGACTCCTTCAAACAAATTCCGCAACGCGTTGCTTAACATTAAAGATCGACCCCTATAGCTGTTATTATTTATCTACCAGCTTATCTTATCATAGTAACGACATTATTATTATACCAACTGCACTAACGCGATTATTTACTACAAAACGTACGCCAAAGCGAGATGATTTATAGACACGACTTTAAGTTGCGACTTGAGACTGAACTTGTGATGTTATGATCGATGATACGTCGCAGATGCTATCGGACATGAGCTTGTATTATGTAACTTAGATATGCTCGGGGAAAGGAGATGGTTTTGTGAAGCTATCAGGTTCGTATATCCAATCTAACTTAGTCCTTATATTAAACTATTTTCTGCTCGCGATTTCGTCCGCGTGGAATAGTTACTAATCCCCCGATTTTGAAACATTCTTCATTGGTGATCCGTTCCTATTGGCCTTAGCGTGATGATATATAGCCTAAAGCCTTCCTCGATAAATGGGCTATCTAACACTGAAATAATGTTTCAAATCGGACCAGCAGTTCCTGAGTTTAGCGCGTTCAGACAAAAAAAACTCTTCAGCTTTATATATTAGTTTGACGGGCCTGTTGGTCTAGTGGTTAGTGGCCCTGACTGCTAAGCCGGAGGTCGTGGGTTCGATTCCCACCCAGGACAAACTTTGTGTGATGAGCATGATTGTTTGTTCTGTGTCTGGGTGTGATTTATCTATAATATGTATGTATTTATAAATTATATAAGTATGTACATATATCAGTTGTCTGGTTACCATAACACAAGCTCTGCTTAGCTTGGGATCAGATAGCCGTGTGTGAGTTGTCCCAAGGTATTTATTATTTATTTAAATTAGTATAGAAAAGAGGTAAACATGTTTGCTTATTTGTTTATGGGAGGTGATTCCTGGAAGTACTGTTCCGATTAAAATGAACAAAAAAAAAATGGCCAAGTCAATTTATTTATTTAAAACATACTTTCATTTTTAATATTAAGATGTTGTTAGGTTAGCTAATTACGTAATTACTTTAGACAGAAGGTCCTTTAAGTAGGGACTGAATTAATTAACCTACTTGGTATTACATGGATCTCACAACTTTTTACAGAAGAAGAACTGAGTTGTGAGACTTATTTTTTTTACATAACTTGTAAAAAACTAACGCACGTACGTACTACGTACTTGTAACTTGTATGTCTTCCTTGGGAATTGGCAGGATGTGGCACAGGATCGGGAAAAGTGGAAGGAGTGGAGGGAGGCCTTTGCCCAGCAGTGGGACATTTCAGGCTAGCTATAATATATATATAACTTGTAAAAAAAACAAGTCTCACAACTCAGTGCATGCACAACTCAATGCATTTTCACACCACTCAAAAACACACCGTGTCACAGCTTCGCTCCGCTACCTCACATCGTCGATTTTTTGGATACTGGATAGCGAAGATGTGGTCTGGAAACTGTCCCAGCTGCACATTTCAGCACCTCTTAGATACCTCGCACATCTTTATTGGAAAAGCACCCTTATAGTTCGTTAGTAAATAGATTATCCATTAGCACAAAAGTTCAACTTTATAAATTGCCTTCTAAACTTTTCTGCCAATTTAGAATTAATTTGAATAAAAAGTGGATATGAATGCCTTTTAGAATTTACAATAATTTAGTTTAAACCTTTGCCGCCTTATTCCAAAACAAGGTTTTTCTTTAAACCAGGTTTAAACCATTGAGCCAGGGTTTGTAATTTGAATCTTATTCTGACATGATCAAGATTCGAAATACAAAACCGAGCTCAATGGTTTAAACCTGGTTTAAAGAAAAACCTTGTTTTGGAATAAGGCGGCAAAGGCGGAAGTTTTGAACTTTTGGGTTGGGTTATTTTAATAAAATATTAAAGTGTTTAGTTTGGTTTCATGATAGATGTTTTCAAAATATTATACTCGATACTCAATATATTTATTTGAATTCAATCATGTGAACTTAGGTGGTAGGTACGTCGTTGCGGAATTTGTTCAGAACAGTCACGGCCTGGAACTCAAAGGGCACTAGAAGGATCACGGATGGATTTTAGTCGGTAAGAGTCTGACACTCCCATCCGCTCTGTCCAGAGCGGGAGAAGTCATTTGATGATATACATAATTTTAGGTCATTGTGGACTCTGTCGGGCACAGCAAGATAGGATAAAGAAAGAGAGCTATTTTAATATTATTACAAAAAAGGAAAATGTAAATGTTTTTCTACGACTCAGTCCGATTTTATATAGTCTGTTGGTGGGTCTTTAATTCGTCTATTTTGATAAAATGATTAATTAAATTACATTTTAAAACTTTAAATTAATAATTATAATTACTACTGTATACATGTTTGCGGTTTTGGGATAGTGACAGAGGCGTAGAAATATTTTAATTATTAAGCACAAATATTTTGTAAATATTATATTTTATAATTGTTTATTATATCAATGGAAAAGGACAATTGACAAAGAGTTCAAATAGAATGGGAAATACATACTTATTATAGACATAGTTGAAATGTCACGTGGAAATCCCAAACTTTTTGGCAATATATTTTATATAGAACTAGGTATTGCTCGCGGCTTTGCTCGCGGCTTTGCTCGCGTGATAGTAGCCTAATCCTGTCGAAGGTCCTATTTCTCACTGTCACAAAATTCTTCGAAATCGGTTTGACGCGTGAAATCGTGACAGACATTATTGTCATTAAGTTAGAATAGTTACTCTCACATTGCAGCTTTAGGCATGAACGACTATTAAAACGGCGAGGCAGTAACGTTGAAAAAGCGACTTTTCAAAAGCAATCTTATTGAAATTTTAATTTTAATACTCTAGAAGCTCTTTTTGATTAAAAAGGAGTTGTACAGAAAATCCTATAAGCTTTCAATAATCCATCGAAACGGGCCCGTAATGGTGTTATTATTAATAATAATAAATATCGTTCGTTAATAATTTGTAGCCGATATTTCGAGTGCCTCGGCATCCTCGCCTAAGGATCCCAAATAAATTGTATATTTCCGGTCATAGCTAGTTTTATGTTATCAAGATTGAATAAGGCATTAAGAAAGATGGCGAAATTTAGAAAAAAAAAATAATTTTAGTTTTAATTTGAACCTTATTAACCGAGGAGCTCGTGGCTAAAGAATAACAGCCGCGCAGATCGATCTTCAAGGTAAAGCAACGCTTGCCAAGGTTGGTCTGTGGATGGGTGACCATCTTAACATACCGAGTATCCTCCGTGCCTCGGAAAGCACATTAAGCCGTTGGTCCCGGCTGTCATTTGTAGATCTTTGGCAGTCGTTACGGGTTGTCAGAAGCCAGAAAATCTGACACCAGTCTTGCCAAAACGTACCGTGTTCCCTAGTTATTGGGTTGTGGAGGTCTGGCAGGCAGCCGCTCTACGTTAAATACTGGTATTCAGCTGAATCCTGTATGACTGGACGCCGACCTCAATATAGTTGTCATTGGAAAAGGCTAGGCAGATGATGAATTTGAACCTTATTAAAAATCAGCCAAGTGTGAGTTGGGCTCGTACACGAAGAGTTCCCTATCATAAACTGATCAAAAATACTTTTCTTCTATGGAATTTATTTTATAACCATCTGAAAAATTGAAAGTGCGCTTGTTCCGGTTCATTAAATACAGCCCGCTGATAGACGGACGGACGGACAAAGAGGCTTGGGTTCCGTTTACTTTGATAATGATAAATGATATTTATTTTGTAAGTAGGTTAAACATAACACTTTTACACGTCTAATATTTCTGGTTATTTTAAGCTAGATGAAGCCGGTGTTTCCTAGCCGACTACCCTGAGAAGAAACACCGAAACAAACTCAGAGGTCAAAGTCTCTTTTAAAGTTCATACAATCGTTACTGGTCAAGTAATATGAGAACCATGTAAGTAAATGTCTGAGGTAGCTTTTTGAGGAAAGTGCCACACAGATTTGAGTGGACCTGTCCAGACAGTGCAAGCGTTTGTCATATACCGTGTAGCTCAAACTTAGAACTTCAAAGGAAACGGGACCCTAAAAAGTAGAGACAGGAAGTTTAAGAGAAGATCGGAATGGATAATTCTTTCTTTTATTAATGTCTGCCTTTCTTATTTCAACTTCGTTTCTATATTTCCTGAATGGCATGATAGAGATATTTATGGTCATATTTTGAATGTTATATTAAGTCTTATATACATAGAATTGAACCTTCGTGCCCAGTAGCAACGCTTGCTTGATCTTGCATAAACCAATGAGGCAGTGCCAAGTGGGTTTGTAACTATTTATTTTGATGACTGAAAACTCGACGAATGACTTATGTTACTAAGCCGTAGTAAAGTCAGAAGTTGGTCGATGTTAATTTATTATTTGTTGTATTTTACTTTTTATTTGTTTCATATTAGCTATTTTATTGGCTACTTCCCTTTATGTCGCATTCCCGATACAAACACATGTCAAAAGTTTTAAAAACAACTGAACACAAGTGGCGTTTGGTCAAGATTTTGATCTACATACATTCAGTCCCGATTCGTCAACATTTAAAAATGTCTATATTCTTTCCCGTTTGGTCGACCTTTTATTTCGAAAGTACAATCAGGAGCAAAAAGAAATGCCTCCGTTCATGTTCTATCTATTTACTAGCTTCCGCCCGCGGCTTCGCTCGCGTCAAAAGTGTTTTCATTATAACTTTCAGTTTCCTCTGGATCAGTATTGAATTCGTGATACTAGCATATTATTATCCCGGTGAGTTCTTTGTATTGTGTTAATAAATTAGCTTCTATCTGCGACTTCATCTGCGTGAACTTTACAACTGGCTTCAGAAAGGCATTATGAAAGTTAATCCCGTGGTTTCACAATTCAGTAATTTCGGGAATTTGAGGCTAGAGCGTCATTTCTTCTTTTTGGCTTATTCTTTCTAGCTATTTTGCTTTTTCCTCGACTCCTAAGGGTCATAGATTGATATTAAAAATTTATCCCAGCCCCAAGAAAAAAACAAGTAAAGTATCCTGGTAGTTTTTAAATTTTTAAGAGTCGTGCTTCTAGCCCCTATCCTGGTAGTTTGTGAGTCTTTGCCGCTTACAATTCCAGCCCCGAAAATACTTCGACATTTTTCTAGTCTCCTGGTAGTATTGTAAATCTGGACCACTTGGATTTTTTGCACTTCCACTGTCTGATTCAATCTCAGTAAGGTTAGGACTATCGGTTGTCAAAGTTAAATAGATGAAAGCTGCACATGGCAATCAAATCTATTGCCATGGTATATACCTATGCATGTAACGTATATCATTTAGGATTCTATATATGCTAAGGAAACAATATATCCACCTCTGGGAAAGTCGGGTGATAAAAAGAGCGTCAAAAAGGACTTGGTACCTTTTGTAGTTGACTGTACCGTACAAAGAACTAGTTTAAAAAGGGTGACAAAACGAGATTGGATGTATGAAGATCAAAATCTTGACCAAACGCCACTAGCGTTCAGTTGTTTTTAAAACTTTTGACATGTTGTCCAATCGGGAATGTGACATAACGGGAAGCAGCCATTCTATTTACCTAGAGGTGAAGTTCAAATTTGAAAAAGAAAGAAAAATGTTTATTAAGATCTCGCGCTAATAAAAAAAACTAATTAATAATTTTGAACCGTGCGAGGTTCAAAAATATCCCTATCTCGAATGATTACTAACAAATCTTCCAACATTTGTTTATAACCATTATTTTATTTGTATTTATATGTTTCATTTTAGTAGGTATGTATTCTGTGAATGTATGCGTGGCTTCGCAAGCCCTATCCGAACAGCGCTGTGTTTTTTTTTTAATTACAGCTTATGCTGAAATATGGACCTTTTTGGCCTCGCACCGTTTAAAATTATTAATAAGCTTTTTTTTGTTTGTCTTGTTCGAGGCTTAAAAAAACATTTTTCTTTCTTTCTAAAATTTGAACATCACCGCAAGGAAAATAAAATAGCTAGTTAATCGAGGTAAAGTCTTCAAAAAATCCATTAAACTTAAGCACTGCAAACATAAAAATATTAAGTATTCTTTGCATTGTCCTCACATAATATAGAAGCACCAAGGATGTAACCAAGGTTATGTAATACAGAACATGATTTAAAAGAGTGTCCGTGGAGTTTCTTGCACGTTCTCCTCCATAGAGATCTACGCTTTGGAACGTGCAGATAGCTTCACCTCTTTCGACTTGACAATTCAAAAGTGCTTGTAAAGGGTTTAATTGAAATAAATGCTTTGAGTTTGATTCAAAACTATATGACGTTCACTAGCAGATATAATTTCGAATATTCAAAATGTCAACATACTATAAAAAAAACTCATCGTTGAAATCAATAGTTCCGTATCAATTTTTCATAGGCGTCACCTTTCACCATTCGAATCGCTAAAATAAAAATCCCGGGATCTGATTCAGGGTGCCATATGACAGTTTGCATGAAAAACGTTTGCGGAAAAACTGGGCAACGTATATACTGTGGGTGAACGGTATTCTGGCAGGTTTTGAGCATGGTAGCTGTGCGAAATTGTATGCTCTGCTAGGGGATTTTACGGTTGAATTTTGAAGAGCTGTCATCTGCCTGTGGCAAATTATGAATACGAGGTCTAGGTTTCCTTTTGATGTTTTCTTTATAGGCATTTCTATGGCAATTAAATAATAGTAATGTTTCTGGATAAAAGAGGTGAACTCCCTGACGAGTGTGTTGCCTGGCATCGTCCTCACCTATAATCAATTGATTAATGTATACAAAATATAGTAAAACTTATATTTTAAAAGAGTAACTATGGAGTTTCTTGTCCGTTCTTCTCCATAAGAATCTACTTTTTGCGAATTGGCAAATAGAGTCACTATAGTATTTTTATTTTCAAAATGTTTTGACGTTCAAAAGTGCCTTTTAATGGTCTAGTTGAAATAAATAAATTGACTTTGACTTTGATATCTTTAATTTGGAGTTCTCCAAGTCAAGAATTGCACAGGGTTGCGGAATTTATTCGAAAGAGTTACCGCGGTCCAGAAACGCAAAGTGCATTAGAAGGGACCCGGATGGGTTTTAGACAGTAAGAGTCTAACACTCCAGTCATTTAATGATTTCCCAACCATAAAAAAGGCACATGCGAGCTCCACGTCGACCACGCGACGGGAAAAATAACTACAAAAAACAGAGCACCGCCCATGTTACTATAAAAGGGTAAGTATGATAGACAAAACAACACTAGGAACTTATCATTATTCGTGAATATGATGATACCTATAATGATTGATCATCCAATCAATAATAACTGAGACAGAAATACTTAAAAGAACCATCCGATCAACAATAATATATGATCAAAAACCATATCTAATACCAGCCCATTGACATTTACTGAAGAGCCATTCGGCTGGGAAATAATACTACAACAAGTACATCGTCAGAACATCAGATTATTGAGCGATTGCCGTCACAAAGCCATACGATTATGATTCGTATTCAATACTTACAATAAGTACTAACTTACGTCCCTATTCCGTGCAAGGAATCCTTATTCTGAATGCGATTATTCGTTCGGGCGTCAGAAATGTATGTAGGAGTTATATAGGCACAGGATTTAGCGATTCGTGAGCGGGATATCTTTGACGCTCGAAATGTTTACGATTTTTGATGTTTTATCGGAAGGAAGATTAGTTTGTTGGTATCGTTGTAAAATGTTGTTTCTTGAACGAAAATGACGGAATAGAATAGAGAACAGTTGTTCGGCACAGACACAAACATACAGCAACAAAGACAAATAGCAAAAAACGTGCAGATATCTCCCCAAAATGCATAACTTCTATTATTTTATTTGGTATGCGTCATGAAAGAAAATGTAATAGAAAAAAATAAAATAATGGCCGCATGATATGATCTCCAAGGTTAAGCAACGTTTGTCTAAGTTGATCTGTGGATGGATGTGCATCTCAATATTCCGGGTTGCCTCCGTGCCTCAGAAAGCAAGTTAAGCCGTTGGTCCCGGCTTTCATTTGTAGATCTTTGGCAGTCATTAACCATCTTTGCATTTGCTGGGCGATCAGACACCCAGCGCTGGTTTCCAGTTTCCAGTTGGCTCAATTTATATATGTATGTTATAGCAGCTAATTATTTATAGTTAGGGAAAAACTATGCAACTAAAAGAAATATTTATGTAGTTATAAAATTAACAAATAAATGTGTGAATCTGCCAATATGGCGCATCAGCTTGATTTAAGTAAATCTATCTCGTTTAGGCGCAGAATGTCCAGCGGTCGCGAAGTGTCCAGTTAGCAGAACGTCCAGTTCGTAGAATGTCCAATAAAATGCTTTGTCTTGACTGATGGATCAACGCACAACTTAAACCATTGGTGGTAGGAACTTGAAATTTTTTTAAAAAGGATTTTAGGAAGTTAGTCCTCAAATGGGGTGAAATAGTTGTTTGAATAATCTTGTTCTTTGGGCCAATATAGGTACTTGAAACTTTCACGAATACTGGCCAAGGTATTTTAATAATCAAGCACGTATTTGTTTGTTTTTTACAAATAAATTTTTAGTACCTACAGTGAACATAGCATCATTGAATTATTCGTGAGTTTTTACTTGGTTGATTAACATTGACTGGTCAGTTGTTCATCATTACCATCCACAGCCCAAATTCGCCCAAGCATAAGTCCATCTTTTCTCTTGTCAAACTATGTTCCTATGCCAGCCTCATCCAGGTTTTAAGGATGGCCTGGAGGACACGGAGGAGCATACGGTGGAGGTCTGCCCTGCTGGGGCGGAGCAACGCCGTGTCCTCGTCGAGGAGATCGGCGGCGGTGACCGCTCGCGTCTGGCTCTGGTTTAAACCATGGTCCGGAGCGAGGGGGCATGGGAAGCAGTCACCTCCTTTTGCGAAGCAGTAATGCGAAGGAGGAGGTGGAACGCGTGCGAGAGAAGGAAACCTCACGTCCCAGCCGCCACAACAGAAGGAGACGCCCCGGGCGTCGGGAAACGCAGGGCGATTCACCGTAGGCGCGGGCCTGCGGACGGCGAGCTATGGGTGGCTTGCCGTCCGATAGCAACCAAGCCGGGGTCGATGGCGCGTCGTGTTCCACGTGCGCCTCAAAGAGCCGTCAGCAACGAAGACGGGGCCCCATAGGGTCAATGCCTGCTAGGGTTGCGGAATTTGTTCAAAAGAGTCACCGCGGCCCTGGAACGCAAAGGGCATAAGAAGGACCACGGGTGGGTTTTAGTCAGTAAGGGTCTGACACTCCCTTCCGGTCCGCCCAGAGCGGGCGAAGTAATTTGATGATGTCCCATCCAAAAAAAAAGGATGGCAGCAATGTCAGCCGCCCTTCTCGTCGCTGGACAACCGACACCTTATCTTCCAGTCTCTGGACGCCACCCGCACAAACTCCTTGCCAGGTGTACTGCCCAGCTCCATTTGAGTTCATTAGTACATAGTTAGTTTACTTACAGCATAACTAGCAAAATACCACATACGATACCTCGTACTACTAAGTATTCTTGTACAAATAAACGTTAAATAATTTCCATTCAAAATTCAGCTATTTCAAAGACAATAAATTCGAACTCCATTCGTAAAACAATAGGTAACTAACAAAATGGAATAGGATTGCAACTCTGTCATGGATCGGGCTAATGCTGGTATCACTGAAATTGACGTTCGAACTCCGACGTGAGTCGAATCGGCAATCGTCGCGCGTCATCGGCTCCAGCAATTCGCTTTGTATTTAGCTTTGATTTTTAGAATGAACTGCGCTATGCGGGACGATATATTTAATGAGAATATTTAACGTCAATATTTGGTTGGCAATGTTATCACATACCTACGCATGTAATGTTTGAGAAGCGCGTTTTTGTTTGAATTTAAAAAAAATCGGGCAAGTGAGAGTTGGACGTGCCTGTGAAGGTTTACGTTCAAAAAATCGAAATTTCGTTCGAAAAAATAAACGTTTCTTTTATGTAATGAATTTATATTCATGAATAGTGTTGTATGTATATATATATGTACATTCAAAAGGAAACTACATGAACTTACCCAGAGTCTGCACGCAGTTAGCATTGGTGACATTGTTCCATGCTCTTAGCTTCTCAAATCTTTGGGACAAAACTCTACACAACATACTCCGCTATAATTACTCAATAATTTCGAAGAGCAATGGTGGCCAAGTGGCCGATTCACGAATAGTAGTCAAACCCAGCAAGGCGCTTTACTTTGTGTAATTAATTTCATCACCACTGCTCTCACGACGAAACGATGAAGGAAAATTTCGTGAGGAAACCGGCATGTCCTAGAACCAAAACTCGAAGACATTCACCAACCCGCACTAGGCTCGCGTAGTGGATTACGGCCCATTTCCTCTCCTAAAGAGGAGGCCTTGTCCCAGCAGTGGGAACATTAAAAAGCTGATTATGCTGCTCAATAATATCTATTTAAGTTACACTTTAACGCTTTTGTAATGATATCCTTCCTTCATTTTGACAGCCAACCAAAGCCTCTCACTTGCGCCCGCGCATTCCACCATTTGTCACGGTCTATGACTTCGACAAATGACACTGGAGTATTGGGCCATTGGGCTTTGGGCTATTTTTAAATTATTTATTGTATGTACCTATGTATCATTTTTTTTTACTTTTATGCACTTTGTTTAAATTATTATTTATGAATATAATATAATAAAAATATTATCTTTATATACTCGTTTTTATATATTTCATTTTAGTTTGTGGTCTGTGAGTGTTTCCGTGGCATAATTTGGATCAAGGCATAAAAATTACCTGTACAGGATCTATCAGAATATCTGCGTTGTGATATTTTTTTTTAATCATCAGGCATCGCACATTAATGTGATATAGATAGTGTTTGTTAAGTTATTTTACTAATAGTTTTTTTTTTGTTTACTATTTTATTTGTCTTGTGTGAGTCCCAAATAAACACTTTTCTTCTCGCACTCTGCTATCTCTAGCTACTCACACTGTAAAAAAAACTGTTGGTTACCAATTAAATGCTTGAGTTTCATGGCTGATTATTGTGATTCGATCCAATACAGTTCAGCCAGACTCAAATGATTACACGAAAAGTACTGTCAGCAAAATACTAAGTAGAAAATTTAACTCTCTACTCCTTTTCGAAAAACTTTTTCTTGTGCTCACGATTACAATAATTGGATTAATTTTGTTTCGATCGGCATCATTACTTGCGTAGCCTTTTACCAACTATTTTTAGGTTTTATTATCTAAACTTAATACCGAACTCATAGTATTTGGATAAAAGGTCTTGTCTTCTATAGTTACGATTGGGTACGCTGGCTATTAGTTAAAAGAACGACGCATGGACATAGAAGAATTTTAGTATAGCTAATGACGATACCGTTGTTAGAGAGAGACGGAGCTATATAGGCCGTATAGCAGTATCCCTTTTTCAAAACGAAATCATGATTGGAATCTCATGTTTAGTGTTTATTCAAGTTGTAGGGATGTGCCAAATATTACACACACAAGAATAAAAACGGCACTGTACAGGCGAAGCTGTAATTATCCTATGTGTATTCGTGTTTATAACAAGATTCCTAACGAAATTAAAGAACTTCCAATGGTCCGCTTCAAAAGGGCTTTACGTAGGTGGTTAATCGAGTATCCCTTCTATAATATAAAATAATTTCTTGACTTTAAATTCATCTAATAATCGAATTGCTACCTGCAGATACTGAAAATTTGCTTGTCATTTTATTATGATTGAATATGTTAAGCTACTACTAATACCATTATAAGAACTTTTGTAACCATATTTATCTGCAAATAAATCTTTGACTTAATAAAAATGATGATGTTCAAAAGTTGTACTTGTTGCTTGCATAAACTTTTGTATTTTTTTTTTATGTTGCATGGCATGTTTGTCGCAAATAAACTCTTTATCTTTCTATCTTCACCATAAACAAAGGTTGCATACCTACTTAGTACTACAACGATGTCAATTGCTTACCGTGTCACATAACTATTTCGTTGTCAGTACATATCAGAACATTAGTTTGAAGGTGGCATCACAATAGACCTTTGATGAAACCCTCGAGATCAATTAGTTTGGTAATTAACATGAAGTAATTCGTATGTTTATGTTATGAAATTATTTGTGAGTTATGTTGATGCGGTTATAAAATATTGAATTAGTAAAATAACTTTAACTACATATCCGACCTTTGCATTTCAGTAACTACAACAATGGTAAGACTAGTTGCTGATTGGTAAGAGGATAAGTGGCTGATTGATAAATGAAAGATACTATAAAAATTATCAAGTCATTTTTTTTCTGGATGAGAAATCATCAAATGGCTTCTCCCGCTCTGGGCGGAGCGGCAGGGAGTGTCAGACTCTTACTGACTAAAACCCACCCGTGATCCTTGTTGTGCCCTTTGGGTTCCAGGGCCGCGGTAACTCTTTCAAACAAATTCCGCAACCATTATAGAAGCCCATGGAATATCCATTATTTCCTTTCGTCGGAGTGTGTGGAAACATTTAAGCTTCTATTTATATTTCTAAAACTGTAGTCAATCAATCTGCCTCACTTTTTCCCAACTATGTTGGGGTCGGCTTTCTGTCTAATCGAGAGCAGCTGAAAACCAGTATTTTGACATGGAGCGAATTCGTATTTGAACTCGACACCCCTGTTTTTTGGGTAACGGCACTCCTTGACAGGCGTGGTGTCAGATTTTCTGGTTTCTAAATAGTCAAAGTCAAAACGTTTATTTCAATTAGGCCATTAAACGGCACTTTTGAAACGTCATCATTAAAATTTATCATGATTAAGTGACTCTAGCGTCCATTCGCAAAGGTAGATTCTTATGGAGAAGAACGGACAAGAAACTCCATAGTTACTCTTTTCAAATAAATGTTTTACAATATTTGGTATACAAAAAATACTTCATATATGTGAGGACGATGCACCAAGTATACTAGTTATAGAACCAAGTATTACCAGCAGAGGTAAACTTCTACATAATCTCATGGTACTCACATATTTACAAATATTGAACCAGTAGGCGAACAGAAAACGTACAAGACACAAAAAAATGCATTCATAATAATTTTTCTATAATTTTTAAAATAAAACAAAAATGTAAAACAAAAAAGTAATGACTGTCAAAGATCTACAAATACGTTAAGCTTTTGATCCTGCGATCAATGGCTTAACGTCTTTTGCAAGGCACGGATGACTCGATTCTTGTGATCAAACCGTATGACCGATATTGTGTACTCATGAACTCCTCTTTCAATGACCTTTAAGTATTGGATAAAATACTTGCACGAACTAAGGTAAAAGCTCCTAATACGGCGGTAGTCAAAATCGCTTCCTATTACGGTGGTATTTCTATTTTCGAGTTTTATTCCTGTTTTATTTAGTTTAAGTACACCAAAACGTAAACTATTTATTCCAAATTTATTACTTTTTTGACTTAACTGACGTTTGCAAGTATAGCACATAGACAACACAACAAAATCAATCAGTAAGTGTAACGGCATCGAAGTGAGAGGCGTTTCCATACAAACGCGGAAAAACAAAAGTAAGTATACTAATATTTATAAACTAAGTTTTTCGTATTAATAAGCCGTTCAATTTTGTTTATGTATTATTTATAGCATTTTCCTACTATTAAACCCACTATTTAAATAGCTTGTTTCATATTTGTAACTCATTTTTTACCCAAAAAATAAGAAATAAAATACCGCCTGTACGGGGCGGACGTGATCGACTGGACTGTAGGGTGGCCAGGGTAGGTTATCCTATTCTTCAAAAGTGGACTGTATGGTGACAACCCACCTAGGTATAAATGATCCAGACGCGTTGACGCTCCGTCTATAAGCTACGGGCCATGAGGATGCAACCCTTAACTGAATACTTGCTATACTTGCTGTTATTGACACAGTATATAGGGGTAGGTATAGAGGGCTTACCAATAAAGTCACAATAAAACACTATTTAACTTGTTCACTATTCACTTAGCGATTTGAAGGGTGGAATTCGCGACTATATGATTCTACATTTAGGTATAAATTCAAACTATCTTGCAAATGACTACAAATTCTATAAATTTTCAATGTTACTATTGTACGGCGTAACTATACCGTATCGACACCCAAAAAATCACCGTGTGTGATGAAGTTTATTAGCAAGATTTTTCACTATGTCTATCCTAGAATTTAGGCTATATCTAGGCTTAGGTCTATGTGAGTAGGGGTTGTCGTACCTCTATGGATAGCCCTCGGTATGCTCCATGCAGAGGAGACTAATTCACCCCTTCATCCCCCTCCATGTAGGGGTGGGATGTCGAAAACTATACAAAACTATTGTAGGCACGAAGCTATTACCTACTTGGGGTGAATTTACCGTAAAACTATGCTAGGAGGGCTATACAGCTATATGTATCTCTATAGATACGACAACCCTCTACAAAACTACATATGTTTCAACCCTGTCACTTAAGGGGTTGCAACTCTATAAGCGTATATGTTTCAGGGGGATAAAAATAAACAGTTTTATTTAAACCTAAATTACGGCTTTATGCCTGCATACACTATAGACATCTATATATCCCCTGAAAGGATTTTTCAAGGCGGTTCTATTTCAGACATTTAGAAGTCTAGAATCTAGACTTGTATTTTCGGGAAAGGAAGAGGGTAGATGCAAAGTGTTTTATTTTTGTGCATACCTTCACCAGGGCTATTTATCAAAAACCATTGACCAATCACGTACCAGCACCCTCCTGCTCTGTGATTGGTCAGTGTCGCTTTTAGCTATGCGACTACCTTTGACCTGAATATTTCGGGTCTCAATTACCAAGCCCTTTCTATTTACCTATGTATGTCTGTTTGTGTGTGTATATACCTCGATTACCTTATATACCACCGATTACCTTTTATATACCTTTATATACCTTGATTACCTTCATATACCTTCGATTACCAGGGTTACCATGTGTTTACTGTTATGTGTAAGGGACAGGATACCCTACCTAACTATATTCTATTTACTTGGAAGAAATAAAGGCTCCAAGGGCTTATATACTGCCTCTTGAGAGCAAACAACTGTAACGAATGTGTTTTATTTCAATAACAAACTATGTATCAACTATAGCTACCTATAACTATCTATACTATGCAGCTTTATCTGTTACAGCATTCTATGTGCTAACTAACTACCTATAACTACCTATACTATGTAGTCGCGGTTTTATTTATTTACAACATTCTATGTACTTCTATAGCTACCTATAATTACCTATACTATGTAGCTAAGACGCATCGTCGCGAACACCGCCGTAATACGATACGAATTTTATAGATTAATTCTAATACGGTGGTATAACTCCGAAATAGGAAAAATACTGGGCATGTTTAATTGTTTATAACTTTCAATTTATTAACTTATTGAATTAGTTCCAAGTTTAGTTAAAATAATTATTAATGTCATAAATTAGAAACCATATTCTGCGGTATGAGTTCTTAATTAGAAATCTTGTTAAATATGAAAACTGTTGAGTACAAAATGTTGGTTTCTTAGAAGGGGTAAAAATAGAAAGGTGTATTTTAATTTATCACAAATCATTTATTTTGTATAACTGTTGACTTGAGTTTTACACATCTGAGCCAAAAAACTGTTATCGTTTGATTAAGCATTTACACTCTTTGTTTATCGAAATTTTGATAGGTCAGAATAAGGATTATTAAAAACACGAGTAGTTTTCTTATTACGGTGGTAGTTATTTCCAGGTAACTCTGTATTAGGTTATATGATCTCCTATTACGGCCCTATTCATAGAACATAACATCCACATTAACATCGTATTTTAATATGAGAGAATCCTAGCGGATTCTCATGTTAAAATAAAATAGTAAAAAAAAATGAGCGCAGCGAAGTCTATCTGTATAGAAAGATCTTTCTATACAGACCGATTTCGCTTCGCTCATTTTTTTTCATTTTACTGAACATTAAAAAAAAAACAACCTTATTTTAATAACCCAAAACTCTTTTCAAAACGTGTGTGAATGCACGGTTATGCTATATTTGTAATTTCATTAAAAATGAATCAATGTAATCAAATCAATGGTCAATGAATGAAAAACTTACAATTTACTAACACATTTATATTATTTAACTAGCTGCTGTCCGCGACTTCGTCCCCGTGGAATCCCCGATTTTAAAACATTCTTTATCGCTGCTCCGCTCCTATTGGCTTAAGCGTGATGATATATAGCCTAAAGCCTTCCTCGATAAATGGTCTATTCAACCCAAAAATAATTTTTCAATTAGAACCAGTAGTTCCTGAGATTAGCGCGTTCAAACAAACAAACTCTTCAGCTTTATAATATTAAGTATAGATAAATATTATTTGTACGAAACTTCAATGAATATAATTTCAGACCCTCCGTATTAGGAGCCGTCTACCGCAGTATTAGGCTCTGACCAAAATCATACCTCCGTATTAGGGAAAATCGACCCGACTATTTGAATATTTTTTTTAAATAAGAAATATCATGAAAAGAAACATAAACTCAACAGTAATACAAAATGTAAGTTCCACTTTTGACGATAAAGTTGTTTGGCACCTTTAAAAATACTTACAAATTCTTATTTTTGTTTCTTACTTTCAAATGTCGCGAAATACCTCCGTAATAGGTGCTTTTACCTTATCTACGTTACCTAACTTCTAAATCTACCCTATCCTGCGTTCTAGGTACAGATATGAGACTTTAAACGCTTTTAACACCACTGTCCAGTGTTCATACTTCCATTAAATTAATCTGTTTCCGAACTTCAATTGTTTTAGCAGTCCATAAGCTTTGCAATAGAACAACGCTTAGTAATATACAGTCAACGGGCTTTCAAACAGTTTTAAACGATCTCATAAAGACTCCGAGCGGGAATTTGAGTTCTATAGTTACACACAACGACACAAAAAGTTATATACTCCAGTGGAAATTGACATCTCACTGTACAGAAATCCTACATAATGCTCGGTCAGCTTTCGCTGGTTAGCGTAGCTAGATGCATCGACGAGTGTACACGGTAGTATAGTATTGAATTAAGCATGTAAATAACCCAGCAGAAATTGACCTCCCATAGTACAGAAAGCCAACACACTACGCGATCAGCTTTCATTGGTTAGTATACCTATGTAGATGTGAAGACAAGTTTACAGAGTAGTATAGTATAAATGCTTTATATGGTTTAAACTCGACATGGTTTATATTGAGTTGATATTCTTTTTGAATCGAGCGGCCGTTGCCTATAAAAGTGTATTTTGTGTATAAAATTAAATCGGAAATCTGTTGACAGAGTGTTAAGTAAATTAAATGCAGTAAATTAATATGTGGGCTGATTGAGTGTGATACACAGTTTTTGAGGTGGGGAATTGGAAAATGCAGGTGTGTCTTTGAACTGCAGAACATTATTATTAACAACAACATAAAAAAAAAACGCACACGTGGAACATAAACGCATCGGTGCGGCGTATTCTCCACTCCAAGCCACAAGCTTACTGTACTGTTTGTCACATATTTATGATGTTGGCGTTTAAAAGGCTAAGTTCATACTGCCACATACACTACAAAAAAAAAAAACCTAAATCGTAATATTTTGTTTTTTACGGGGGCAATCCTCATGGATGTCCTCCACCCTGGAACGGGCGAAGGGGTCTGTCAAACTCTTACTGATTAAAACCCAGTGTTCCATCTCCCACCTACGCCGGGGATCGCGGGAACGTATGCGACATCCGTAATCCCCGGCTGGTGCCAGCCCGCCTCTGCGGGCCACCTCGGGCCAGCGGATGGAGTGAGGTTCCCCCGCGACGTCAAAGAGGGGCGCACGGGAACACCACGCGCCACCACCTCGGGTCCGGATGAATGGAGAGCGATGGACGTTCCCAAATTCGCCGCCCCTGGACCCAATTAGGGGGGCTTGAAGAGGACAGCGTCCTCCGAAGCCCGGTGCACCTGCAGAGGGCGGGGAGAGAGCTCGAGATCTCCCTTTCCCTTTCCGCAGCCTCTGCGCGATAACTATTTCGCAAAAGGAGACCACTGCGTCCCAAGGCTGCTCGTCGCCGACCATAGATCGGACTACGGCCTGTAGCGAGAGGTCACTGCCTACCACGGAGATGAGGGCACAGCGCGGCTCCTCCCAAGCAGCACACTCTGCCAGCGTATGCCGCGCCGTGTCACCGAGCAACCGGCTCCCTGCCTATGCGACACAGGTACCTCCCGAATCATCCATGCCCCGAGAGGACCTGTGTCGTACGATACGACAGGGTTATGACACGCTCTAAGCCACGGTCCGTACCCCACAGGGGCAGCTCTTAGCGTGTCATCGCTTAGTTTTTTTTTTTTTATTTGCCTTGGCTGCTGTAATCTGCCAGGCTTTAATTTATATTTAAGGCCAACACAGGCAAGCCAGCTGAGTAGATGACGACCTCCTTTTTTATGGATGAGAAATCATGTCATCAGGGAAGAGGGTATCAGACTCTTACTGACTTAAACCAATCCGTGTTCCTCGAAATGCCCTTAGCGTTTCAGGGCCGCGGTGACTCTTTAGGATGAATTTCGCAACTCTTGCTGAAAACGACAACCTCCTAGGTTGACCTGCAAAGAGGGCACACAACACAGATAAAACATCTTGTTTTTAGTGTAGTTCCCCACTAAAAATACTGGCGTCTTTGCGGCTGAACAGATTGAAATAACACCTCACGCGAGCACATCATTTCCTAGAACAGGATATAGGATACTTTTCATCCTTTTAGATCGTTTAATTGGATTTTTTTTTACCGTCACACAGTAGACGCCGTTGATAGAAGCTAGTACATTTAGGAACATTTGTTCTGACTGAAACTGTCTCCACTATATTTATTTCGAACATATTCTCCATTTGTTTACTTAACTCTTCCATTTCGAAAAACTCATCGTGTTTTGCAGTATAGTGTACGAATATAAATGTATTTTAAAACAACGAGAGCCTCCCCAGAGGATGGCGCGTGCACAAACTAGAACAAAACTTATTTCGATTCTAGCTCGACGAATGTGAGTCGATCATGTTTTGTGTTTGGATTTTCAAAACTTGGCTGGTTAAGAGAGGAAAAAGGGTATTTTGTTGAAAAAAAAAAAAGAAAACTCATAGTCCATCAGCTAGATTTCCTAAAAACATTGGATATGTGATTTTTTTTCACGTAGAACTTAATTTTATTAAGTACAGTAAGTAGTTACTCGTAGTACACATACACTGCATTGAAAACTCGCGTGACGTCACTGCCGCGATAGTATAACGATAGCAAAATGTCAAAAACCTTTATTTTCCCACAATTTTAACAAGTTCTTGGCTTTGATAGTCTCGGAGACTCTGAAGCGACTTGTTTTTTTTGTAATTTAGATTTTTAAAAGTTTGATTTTTTAAATGATTCTTAATTTCTAAGAAGGTTTGCAGTTTAATTAAAATAGCTCCGTAATTGACACTTTCACTATTTTGTTTCAATCCAAAGCACGTTTAAAGATACTAAACTGAAACGATGCGAAAATTTTAAAAAAAAATCTGCTCGACGGTAAAGTCAGGCGATGAATATTTTTATATATACTGTCAAAATGGCATTTAATACTAATAATATTGTTAATTTCGTATTTCTTCGATTTCAGTTTTCTTCCAAAACTTAATGAGAAGGAGATAAAGTGTACTCTTCATGGGATTTTTACCCAAAAAGCAATCACGTCTTATTTCAACACCCATAAATCGTAATTCTATAAGATGCTCTCTACGAGAAAAAAATATTTGTATTCTGAAAGAGTATTTTATTTTTCCAAGTGACCTACTTGCATAAATGCTTTATATCCGAATCTTACCCTCAAATTGAAAAGAATAATTAAACATCAAAATGTAGGCAACAGCGATATTAATTTTAAAAATCGTTGCACTTGTGAATAATTTATAGCAATGGAATGCATATCCGATCAAAATTATCGACAGCTGAGATAATCGGTATAATGGATATTTTTCACACGGCAATCAGATGCAAAGTTATCGTATTTCAACGATGAATGTTTTAAATATTGAATTATGATGCCAGTACTTTCAATAATTATGTAATGCATGCATTGAATGGGGCAACAGACTGGTAACGAATTTCTATGTAAATATGCGTGGGCTGGTAGACTTTCAAGGTTAAACAGCGATCTTTCCGTGGATGGGTGACCTCTGGTAGTGATCTTAACATTTCGAGATTCCTCAAATCTTCGCAAAATACATTAAGCCCTTGTTCCCGGCTGTCATTTTTAGATCTTTGACAGTTGTTTTAGGAAGTCAGAAGCCAGGAAAGACTAGATTTGCCAAGTTTTACCCCCATTACTCTGTTACTGGGTTGTGAGGTTAACAGTCACACGGGCTGATCTTCAAGGTTAAGCGACGCTTGCTAAGGCTGGTCTGTGGATGGGTGACCATCTTAACATCACGATTCTTCTCCGTGCCTCGGAAAGCACGTTAAACCGTTGGTTCCGGCTGCCATTTAGAGATCATTGGCAGTCGTTACGGATTGTCAGAAGCCAGAATATCTGACACCAGTCTTGCCAAGAATAGAATAGAATACCTTTTATTATATTCACCATATAAGTTACAGAAAATATGTATGAAGAAAACATTACATAGGGTGACACAATGGGCGGCCTTATCGCTAAAAGCGATCTTTTCAAGACAACCTTTGGATGGATTTTAAAGAGAAAAGGAAATACAGTACTGTAGGTAGTCTTAGGTGTACTAATTATATATAAAATAAATACATAATAAATAAATATATACAATAATTAAATAAAATTATGAAACAAAAAGCATGGAATTCAAATAAAATCGATTTAAGTAGAGAGGTTATGAACTACGCGACTGAAATCGCAGGGCACTAGTCTTTTATAAATTGAAATACAAAAAAAAAATAGGAGGAGTAAATTTCGAGTGTAATTTTTTCAGATATAAAAAGCTGACACAAAACTCCGAAATTTCAAAAACTAATTTCCAAATATAAAGCACACTTTTAACTTACCTAATACCGTTCCTTCAAAACAACCATTACACGTCCGCCCAAAAAAACAGCATCACACCTCAACATTAACAAAACAACGCAACGTTCAGAACAAGTTAGTCTTAAACTCTCATATCTCAGTCCTGCGGGACTGCTACACAGTGTAATTGCCTCCGTACCTCTGAGGAACCTCCGGGAGGTCACGTAACTAAGATTTATGCGGTTGCTTATGCTTTGAGGTCCGAATTTCTGCTTAGCTGGCTCGCAGTGTAATGTATTTGGGGGTCAAGGTTATGATGGAGGGAAGGCAGAAGGTTGTATGGAGTATATTTCGCAAATAATATTATTGACTAGCTTCTGTCCGCGACTTCGTCCGCGTGGAATAGTTACTTTAACCCCGATTTTGAATGCCCGATCGGTTTAAAATTGACATAGTTTAATACAAACTTTCATCCCTTTCGACCAAATTTGATTACCATAAAAACGGTTCTAGTGAGTTAATCTTAAAAGATAGACATATAGTGTCGCGGTCATTTTTTTAGATCATTTTAAGAGGAATAATTCTTTCCTACATATTTTTTTACGAGACACGAAATTTGAACACTTAAATCTCACTTAAGAGACTCGAATTTCATCTCTATTACTTTCATGGCTGGTACTTCGAGCCGGATTATTCCATAATATCTTGTAGAAAGTCTATTAAACATACCCCAGGTTAAATTTTATACCAGGAAACGACAGAATTTAATTTATAGTTATTAATTGTGTAGTTTCCTTTGTCCAGCAGTGGAATATTTTAATGGTAACAGTTTCGGTATGGACATGCTCAACACAATTTTACTTTTTATTCTGTGCAATTATTTTCCTTTTTCACTGTGTTTTTTGCTATTCTGTTGTCTCAGCGTCGTATATATGTTTTCAATTCTATTCCATCATGCATCGAAGGTCAGAAAATTCACCCTATGTGGCCAGATTCGGTTATGTTTTAGGCTCACTTATTTACTAACTAACCAGAGCACTTTACTTTGGTAGACGTGACAGAAAAAATACGCCACCGAATTAACTTGACCTTTTCTTTCTCCCCTACCATATGCCGTTCTTGTCCAAGATTTTGTTCGAGTCAGCGCCCGCAATAAAAGTACCAAACGAGAATGAAGAATCCCCACAGTAACTAATCCGGGCGGTCCGGGAAGCGTGTCGGAACCGTGTCGGAAAGACGGTTAATCCCCACTACTGTACAGCCGGTTGTCAGCCGGATTACTCGACAAGTGTTCTTTAAACTGTCAGTGAGATTCGGAATAAAATATGATGAAAGAAGATTTTTGTTTTGTGGATGCCAGAGAGAGAGAGGGCAAAGAGATAGAGATGGATATATTTTTAAAGCTACTTATGAATCATTAAGCACTTCACCGGATTATAAAACTGAAGTACGCTATTGAAAGGTTTATCGAAATGATTTGTACTTGTGTATAAAATATTTAGTGATGGATCAATGGCTCAAGTTTTATTAATTTTCATTGAATAAATTTATTTAATAATCTTACAAAAAAAAAACAGGCTGGGCAGCTTTTCGGAAGCTACGTCGAGTCTTTACATCGTCGATCCCACAGTGCCTAAAGACGAAAGTCTTCAATCAGTGCATCCTACCCGTCATGGCATACGGAGCCGAAACGTGGACACTGACGGCTCGTAAGCTCAAAGTCGCTCAGCGGGCTATGGAAAGGGCTATGCTCGGTGTATCTCTGAGGGATCGCATCAAAAATGAGGTGATCCGTCAGAGAAGCAAGGTTATCGATATAGCCCACCGGATTAGTAAGCTGAAGTGGCAGTGGGCTGGCCATATTAGTCGTAGAACCGACAACCGTTGGTGTATACGAATTCTAGAGTGGCGACCGCGTCTCGGCAAACGTAGTGTAGGACGTCCTCAGGCACGGTGGAGTGACGATTTGCGCAGGACGGCTGACAGAAACTGGATGCGAGAAGCCAAATATAGATCTAAGTGGAGTGCAATTGGATAGGCCTATGTCCAGCGATGGACTGCAACAGGCTGTTGATGATGATGATGAATCTTCCAATTATAGACCCATCTCAGTGCTACCTACTTTTAGTAAAATTTTTGAGAAACTGATTTTAAATCAATTGCAAAGATATTTTAATAAACATAATCTTTTACATAATAAGCAGTTTGGTTTTACAAGGGGTCGTTCAACAACTGATGCCGATGTTGAACTTCTAGGACACATTTATAATGCATGGGAGGACAAATGCGATGCTTTGGGGATTTTTTGCGATTTGTCCAAGGCGTTTGATTGCGTTCTCCATGAGACATTGATCAGGAAATTACACTATTACGGAATCAGGAACGCCTCTCTGGATCTTCTTACTTCATACTTGAGTGATAGGATTCAGAGAGTTGATGTCAACGGTAAAAGATCTCCTGGATCTGTAATCAGGATGGGGGTCCCCCAGGGCTCAATTTTAGGTCCCTTCTTGTTTCTCATTTATATTAATGACTTGCCGTACCTCATAAAAGACAAACACGATATAGTGTTATTTGCAGACGACACGTCGCTTTTGTTTAAACTAAAACGCCAGCAGATAGTTACTGACGATGTAAATTCTGCCCTTGCAACTGTAGTTAACTGGTTTAATGCTAATAATCTTTTACTAAACGAGAAAAAGACAAAATATATAAAGTTTACCTTACCTCATGTGCGACAAGTGAACACTGTTGTATCGATAAAGGGTGAAGAGTTGAAACCCGAAGATACCACAGTGTTCTTAGGCATTACTTTAGATGCGAAGCTGCAGTGGGGCCCCCATATAGACAAACTGTCAAAAAAGCTCAGTTCTGCAGCATATGCTGTTAGGAAAATTCGTGGCTTAACTGATTTAGAGACAGCCCGTTTAGTTTACTTTAGCTACTTTCATAGGGTGATGTCATATGGCATTCTGCTGTGGGGAAATGCCGCCGATATAGACAATATTTGTCTTACAAAAAAGGGCTATTCGTGAAATTTATAAATTAAGTCCCAGACAGTCCCTCAGAGACAAATTTAAAGAGATTAATATTATGACTGTGCCTTCCCAGTATATCTATGAAAACCTCTTGTATGCACATAAAAATATTAATCTGTTTAAAAAATACAGTGATATCCATAGCATAAATACTAGGAACAAACACAATTATGTCGTTCCTAAAACCAGGCTCAAAAAAATAGGTGGTTCGTTTCGATGTCAATGTATACATTTTTATAATAAACTTCCTAGCCCTATTCAAGAACTAAGCAGAAATAAATTCAAATCATTTATAAAACGTAAGCTATGCCAGAAAGCTTTTTATACAGTTAAAGATTATCTTGAGGACAAGAAGGCTTGGGATTGAGCTGCTTCAGTTTTGTACACGGCCCAATGTTTTAATGTTTTTGTTTTGTTCTCTTTTGTGCGCTTTTTGTTTATATTTATACAGTTTGACATTTTCATTTACTTTTGACATGAATGTTTACTTTTTAAAGTATTCTTTTTATTTTATTACAATTTCTTATTTTGACATGAATACTTACTTTGTAAAGTATCATATTTTTTTTTATTTTATATCAATATCTCATTTTGACATGAATACTTACTTTGTAAAGTATTATATTTTTAAATTTTAATTTTATTCCCTATTGTGAATGTGAGGACTATATGGGTTATTATTAGCTTTTTCCTCTTCAAGTATTTTTTTTAACGTTGTCTGGCTGTTTGAGTATTTTTGTGGCCTACCCAAATGTCCTTTCATTGGCATTGTTCGTCGAGTTGTTGAGCTCCTTATTGATTCTAAGTTGAGCTAATCGACTCTGACCAAGGCTTGCACTGACTGGACAGGTCCACTCAAAACTGTGTGGTTCCTTCTTAAAAAGACCACTTCAGACACTGATCTGCATGGTCCTCATATAACGTATTGTGAATATGGGGATCATTTAGATCGCTACGTCAGGGGTTCATTCATGTTAGTCTGGCGGTTTGAGTTCTTTAGGTGGCTAACCCAAATGTCCTTACTTTGGTATTGTTCGTCAAATCGTTGAGCTCCTTAAAGTTCTAAGTTTGAGCTACACGATAACTGACAAATGCTTGCACTGTTTGGACAGGCCCACTCAAATCTGTGTGGTACTTTCCTCAAAAGACCACTTCAGACATCAACCTACATGGTTCTCATATGATTTGACCAGTACAATTGTATGGACTTCAAAAGAGACCTTGACCTCTGAGTTTGTTTCGGTGTTTCTTCTCAGGGTAGTCAGCTAGGAAACACCGGCCTCATCTAGTTTTATAACGGCCAAAAAAAAGATTGACGTGTAAAAGTGTTTTACAACCTACTTACAAAAATAAAATCATTTATCACTTATTTACGTGCATGTGGGGTTAGGGACTACGATTAATTCTTTGAAATCTTTCTTGTCGTCTATTTATTTTAATGGCAAGTAAATCCAATTTCGATTATTAAGAAAATTATCTTCTTGCCCTTATCCCATGGTTCGAGGCAACATGTTTTTTCTTCCATTCTGTCCTGTCAGCCGTCACGCTATCACTAACTCCCTTTTCTTTCATATCACTCCTCACACAATCCATCCATCGTTTCTTTGGCCTATCTCTCCCTTTCCATCCATCCACATTCATATTCATAACCCTTTTAGTTACATGTGTTTCATCTCTCCAAAATGCTTCGAAAAATAGGGACCTGAAGAATCGTTCTTTTCTCACTTTAAAAACGTCAAAATGTTTGTCTTTTGCCGCACATCAGTTGTTTGTTGATCTCAGAAAATTAAGTAGAAATTCATACGGCGACTTCCTTTGACACAGATTCTAAGGACAAAAGACTCATTGTACCCTTTTTTTTTGGATGCGTAATCATCATATGGCTTCTCCCGCTCTGGGCGGAGCGGAAGGGAGTGTCAGACTCTTACTGGCTAAAATCCACCCGTGATCCTTCTTGTGCCCTTTGCGTTCCAGGGCCGCGGTGACTCTTTCGAACAAATTCCGCAACTCATTCTGTACCCTAAATTAGCAGTTGAAAATATAGCAAACAGACGGACAAGTCGAGTTACTTTTGCATTCACAATATTAGTTTAGATTGGCTTAGATAACAGTCAATCCATACATACAAGGTTTGGTTACCAATAATCCGAGCTCACTCCTGGTTCACCGCCTCTGATGTACATACATACGTGCAATAACTCTAGACGGTCTATTGAGTCAAGTGCCAGGCATACACGATGATTGGCATTCGATTAATCTATGCTCAGGATTTCAGATTTGTGTGCAATAATATCGGTTGTTACCGCAATATGTTTGCGTTCTGTTTTCTTTCTTTCCGTTGATTTTATTGAATACACAGTCATGTTATTATATTATTGGCTGATCCGCGCAACTTCATTTGTATCACATTTTTCGTGACTGCTCCGCTTATATTGGTTTCAGTTCCTCTTTGATAAATGAGCTATCTGACACTGAAAGAATTTTTCAAATCGGTCCAGTAGTTCCTGATATTAGCGCGTTTAAGCAAACAAACTCTTCAGCTTTATATATTAAGTACTAGCAGCGTCTCGCGGTTTTACCCGCGTTGTTCCCGTTCCCGTGGCAATACGGGGATTAAATATAGTCGATGACACTCCACAATAACGTAGCTTTCTATTGGTGAAATCATTTTGAAAATCGGTTCAGTAGATCCAGTGATTACCCCTTACAAATTTGAAAATGAAAACAATATATCTAGTTTTAATTTCCGCGAATATTAGTGGGTTGCAGGTATGCACCTCCCTCCCGCCCGCTATATTATGCACATGCAAGATTACTGGGCAAATGCAAGGATTTTAAGCACATGCAGGAAGGCAATGCAAAACCCAACACCATTACCGACACGTGTTTCGCCTCTCCACGAGGCATCCTCAGGGGACGTGTTGACTCGCTGACCGTTGAGTCGCAACTCAACGGTCAGCGAGTCAACACGTCTCCTGAGGGGTTTTGCATTGCCTTCCTGCATGTGCTTAAAATCCTTGCATTTGCCCAGTAATCTTGCATGTGCATAATATAGCGGGCGGGAGGGAGGTGCATACCTGCAACCCACTAATATTCGCGGAAATTAAAACTAGATATATTGTTTTCATTTTCAAATTTAAAATGGATTTCCGCAAAGTAACGCCTGACTCAATCAATTTTACCCCTTACAATTTCACGAACTCACAACCTCACAAACGTTACCCTCTTTATAATATAAGTATAGATAGAGTAGCTATTGACAACGACTGCTCATATGAATGACAAAAATTAACCTACTGGAAAGTACTACTATGATTGATATAACTCAGTATCCTTTTTTATATGCATGGGCAATCATCAAATGACTTCTTCCATTCTGCGCGGAGCGGAAGGGAGTGTCAAACTCTTACTGACTAAAACCCATCCGTATTCCTCCTAGTGCCCTTTGCGTTCCAGGACCACCGTGACCCATTTAAAAAAATCGTCAACTCTGGCAGGATAATTTAGTATCCTATGACCTAATATTGCCTAGATTTGCCTGTGTTATAAATCTCTAAATAATCCTTTGAAATGCGCTCCCTCTAAACATCAGGACGGCATCCAGTTGGTTGTCCTTTAAGGTGAAGGCACGTAAGCAAATTCGTAAGAAGTATGTAGATCACAGCGTTCATTCGTTGTTGATTTTATATGTATTTATGATTGTGTTTTTCTCCTCTCTACTTGTCTTCTTTTAAGTAGCACCTGCCATGTTGTCTCTGCATTACCCTAAAGTGGACTGGTAGAGTAGAGACCTATGGCATCAAGATATCTTATATGTATTGTATTTTTACTAGTGCATTAATTTTCAATAATTAAGTGATACTGATAAGCGTTTTTTTTTTTGTAAGTAGGTTGTAAAAAACACTTTTACACGTCAATCTTTTTTGGCCGTTATAAACTAGATGAGGCAAATGTTGGAAATTGAAAACAATATATCTAGTTTTAATTTCCGCAAATATTAGTGGGTTGCAGGTATGCACCTCCCTCCCACCCGCTATATTATGCACATGTAAGATTACAAGGCAAATGCAAGGATTTTATGCACATGCAGGAAGGCAAAGCAAAACCCAACACCATTACCGACACGTGTTTCGCCTCTCCACGAGGCATCCGCAGGGGACGTGTTGACTCGCTGACCGTTGAGTTGCGACCGACTAATATTCGCGGAAATTAAAACTAGATATATTGTTTTCAATTTCAAATTAAAAATGGATTTCCGCAAAGTAACGCCTGACTCAATCAATTTTATTGAGGCAAATGTTTCCTAGCTGACTACCCTAAGAAGAAACACCGAAACAAACTCAGAGGTCAAGGTCTCTTTTGAAGTCCATACAATTTTACTGGTCAAATCATATGAGAATCATGTAGGTTGGTGTCTGAAGTGGTCTTTTGCAGAGAGTACCACACAGATTTGAGTAGACCTGTTGAAACAGAGCCAGCATTGGTCAGTTAAAAAGTCAATTAAAAAGTATGAATCAAAGTTGCTGCTTTAGATTTTCAGCTTAATTTCTCTGAACCACGCTACCGACTTTGATACCGCTGCCACAAACAGAAAGAGCGATAAACGAGAAATTTGTGTATGTATATAATTTACACTCGTGCAAAGCCGTGGAGTTACGCTAGTGTTATCTAAATCCTTTCAGCAGTTGTCAAAAGATTAATTTAGATATTAAATACTCAAACAGGAGTTCTAATACATATAAACTACATTTATAATGAAATAACGTTCTTCTATTCGGAACTTACTGGTAACTCATTCAACGTTCGAATGTATTCAACATTGAACTTTGTATTTGTAATATTTCGATTAAACCGCAAATTTCAATCTGTGGTCTTTTGTGTTTAATTATATTATCGATTATAAATTATCAATGAAAATTGCCGTAGAAATTACGGTGGATTTGAACGATTATTGTTATTGCAAAGTAGGAGCATTTTTTTGTTCCATGTAATTTGTCATCGACACAACAAGTTTTAATAATTTGTTTCGTGACGCTATTGTTCACTTTCATTTCTAGTAAATAATTTTTCACACAATTTATTCACGTTTTCACATTTTTCTTTATTACACTAAAAATACGTATTATAGTTGCTTTATAAACTCCTGAAAACCTAGAAGAAATATGTATATTTTAAAATAACATGTTAAAGAATGTGATTCGTACGGAACCCTTTCTGCACTAGTCCAACTCTTTCTTTTCTTTTTCTTTCAAAAAAGATTGACATGTAAAAGTGTTGTTTACAACCTACTTACAAAATAAATATCATTTATCATAGTCATAAGGCGTTCTACAACTAAAAACCCATCCTTTTAGACATGAACTACTAATTATATAGAAAAAAAAAAACCTAGAAAAATGAATGATAAAGCAGCAGAACCAAAACATATTGAATTCTAACACCATAACTGCAAAACTTCACATGATATTCAACGCGAGTGTAATTTTAATATAGTTATAAATTATATAGACTCCATTTTATGGCCCATTCAGTGATAAAGTTTTGCGAGGTTGTATAAACCTCGCATCGGAAGGAACAAGTTTTTACGTCTGTTTAAAGCGATAGTGAAGAAAAGTTGTTGAGTATCTTAGAAAGATTTCGATGGCTCTTAGGATAAGATTGACATTTCTTTCCGTACTATAATCAACTAGCAGCGCCCTGCGGTTTCACCTGCGTTGTTCCCGTTCTCGTGGCGATACGGGGATAAAATATAGCCTGTGATACTCCACAATAACGTAGCTTTCTATTAGTGAAATAATTTTGAAAATCGGTTCAGTAGATCCAGAGATCACCAAGGGGTAATCTCTGGATCTACAGAACAAGGACTGTTGTAAGGACAACGTCACAAAGTCACAAACGTTACCTCTTTATAATATTAGTATAGATATAATTATATGTAACCGGATAGTTTTCAAATGCATTAGATTATAAAATATCTTCAAAGATTCTATATTCTCGATAAATAGTCAACTGAACATTTGGAATACTTTTGTACGCATCAGAATTTGATAGTCTATAATCTCTCGGAGTCATTCCGAAAAATTGTGAATCTACATAAACTAACGATATATCAGCGTATAGTTTTAGAATTTATCAGATTTTCTGGCCTAGCCAAGTAGTGGAACATAGGGCACTATAACTTAGGGCTCGACATGGTTTGGTTCAAATTAGGATACTTAACGTTTCGTTACTATTAATTGCTATACCACAATTTCTCGGCTCTCAAATTTTGATGCGTAAAAAAGTGTTCCGAATATAAAGTTGATAATTAATACAAAGTTTAGAACCTCACAAGATATTTTATAATTTTACGAAGTTTGTCATTGATGACATACATAATATGAAATTCTACCGTTAACGAGTGATTGACAGATAACGCACAGCCGAAACCAGTGGTCGTAGAACGCTCAAATTGTGCCGCTTGAACATAGGTTCCTCGGAGAGGATTCGCCGAAATTCCCACGGGAAACAGAAAAAAACAAAAATGCGCGCACGAAGTCGCGGGAATAAGCTATTTAATGTTTTAATTCGCAAACACGATTCTCATTACTTCACATAGAATATCGCAGCAGTCAATGTTGTTTGCATATGATTTATTTGCAATACTCAGAACATCGTTTCCCAATTAATCCTATTCCAGACACCCTTTGAAGACCGCCACCAGTTAGCTTACAAACAAATTAATAAAGTTGGTTGTCAGTCTTTACCATGATGTGCCAATACCAATTCCGCTTCCGTTGTGAAAATTGCTGCAAGTTTTAAGTCACCGCGACGTCATCGGCTTTACAAAGATTTAATTTCTTTGCGTTTATAGAAGTCAGGCTTGTCGTCAGTTTTCTTTTGCATTTGTTCAGTTCTTTTTAGGAAAATTTTCCGGAAGACTGATTCACAATAATAAAAGTTACTGAATGACTGAAAAACATGCCGAAACTCCTGGTTGTAGAAAGCTGAAATTTGACATGTACATAGGTTGCTTTGCTTATAGAGTACAAGGACACTAACAGGGGATTTACCGAAATTCCTATGGGAGCGGACATAACGAGAAATGCATGATAACTTGCCTATGGAGTGTAAGGCACCACCACTAACAGGGGATTTACCGAAATTCCTATGGGAGCGGACATAACGAGAAATGCATGATAACTTGCTTATGGATTGTAAGGCACCACCACTAACAGGGGATTTACCGAAATTCCTATGGGAGCGGAAAAAACGGGAAATGCATGATAACTCAACGCTTCCAACGATACCTACATTGATATTGGTTAAGTCGTTAAGAAGTTATGGTGGAATAAAGAAACTCACAAACATACATACTTACATGAACTCCTTTTTCTTGGCAGACGTGTAAAAAGTATGTACACGTAAGTCGGGGTTTTTGGTTGTTTCTTCGTTTTTTGACGTCGAATTCCGAGATTAAAGTTATTCTATACTTTTTTGTGTTTTTTTTTTTATTTGAAAGTCGGTTGTATTTTTTTGTATTTACGGGTTATAAACTGGTGTAAACAATAAACAGACATGCGATTCCAGCAATCCTGGAATATTTGCTATGATTTATTGAAGAATTCCGTTTCTTATCTCCAAAGTTCCTCATCAGATCTTCACCAAACTTGTAGAAAGGAACAACTTTGAAATACAACCAAGCGCTCCTAGCCATCGTATACAGTTTTAATTTTACATCGATGAGTGAAAATGACGAAGTCAATCAATTAAACATCATTTGGGATAACTCAAATACTAATTGTTAGATCTCACTCAAATTTAAATGGGACCAGAAGACAAATGTTTGGGCTTTCGAAAGTAAAAATAGTCATCAAAATCGGTACACCCAGTAAAAAGTTTTGAGGTAAAACAAACAAAAAAAAAACAGCCGACTTGAGAACCTCCTCCTTTTATGAAGTCGGTTTAAAACGAAATATTCTTCCGTACCTCTCGCCCTAGAAAACCACAAAGGTTGTCAATAAAACTCAGTAGATCATATTATAGCACATAAAAGCTTCTGTTATTACCCCACATAAAATTAATATGTTCCGCGTTATACTAGGGAAATTGTGGCTCCCTACACATTTTATTTCTACTCTTTTTATGACCCTAACACTATAGTGAGATTTTATTTTTATTGTTATTTTGCACCTTATTATACTTTGCTATAAGGGTCTTTAAGAGCGTGGTTTCAAAAATGTCGCAGGGAAATGATACAAATGGGGCTTTTATTAAATCCCTGAGGGAGATCAATTCCCGGTTGATGTTAAAATAATCGCCATGGTCATTTACGCCTCGGGAAGTGACTCATCATCTGCCTAGCCTTTTCCCAACTATATTGGGGTCGGCTCCCAGTCAAGCCGAATTCAGCTGAATACCAGTATTTGATGTGGAGCGGCTGCCTACTAGACCTCTCACACCGCAACTATGTAAAACGTTACTTCTTGTCAAGACTGGTGTCAGATTTTCTGGCTTCTGACAATCCGTAACGCTGAAGATCTACAAATGACAGCCAAGACCAATGGCTTAACGTGCTTTCCGAGGCACGAAGGAGTCTTGATGTATTAGGATGTTCACCGATCTACAGACCAACCACGACCAGCCCTTCTTGTTTAGATATCAAACTATTTTATAAACTACTAGCAGCACCCCGCAGTTTCGCCAGCGTAGTTTCCGTTCCCGTCGGAATACGGGTATAAAATATAGCCTATGTTACTCAGGGTGAATGTAGCTTTATAATGGTGAAAGTATTTTGGAAATTGGTCTAGCAGTTTTTGAGTTTATTCGTTACATACAAAAATGCAAAAATACAAATCTTTCCTCTTTATAATATTAGTATAGATTTTATTTTCTATTATCCAATCCCGATCCCCACAGTTTGATTCTCTTCTAATGGGCTTTGACCTTTCGGTGTTTCAACCAAACTTTTGTTGGTAATCCATATTAAGTACATACTTTTAATATCTAAACTCAAAATATACAATTTCAACCCTTTCTAATTTGAAGTACATAAATACAACATGTAAATATGTATTTTCACACTCCAGTGTTTCTTTCACTACACACTACATAGGCAGGTTACCCTTTTGTGGTTACAGTTAATGTTTTCGACGACTTTCAGTTCGGTCTGCCGCACATTTAACTAATATCACTCCTACTTCATGTATAATTAGTCCATTTTGGGATCGTGTGGTGTAATAAAAGAATGTTACAGCATTATTTATAATAATACTAGCTGCTGTCCGCGACTTCGTCCCCGTGGAATCTCCGATTTTAAAACATTCTTTATCGCTGCTCCGCTCCTATTCGCTTAAGCGTGATGATATATAGCCTAAAGCCTTCCTCGATAAATGGTCTATTCAACCCAAAAAGAATTGTTCAATTCGAACCAGTAGTTCCTGAGATTAGCGCGTTCAAACAAACAAACAAACAAACTCTTCAGCTTTATAATCTATACTAATATACTAATATTATAAAGCTGAAGAGTTTGTTTGTTTGTTTGTTTGAACGCGCTAATCTCAGGAACTACTGGTCCGATTTGAAAAAATCTTTCAGTGTTAGATAGCCCATTTATCGAGGAAGGCTATAGGCTATATTTTATCCCCATATTCCCACGGGAACGGGAACTACGCGGGTGAAACCGCGAGGCGCTGCTAGTATTAGTATAGACTAGCTGCTGCCCGCGACTTCGTCCCCGTGGAATCCCCGATTTTAAAACATTCTTGATCGCTGCTCCGCTCCTATTGGCTTAAGCGTGATGATATGTAGCCTAAAGCCTTCCTCGACAAATGGTCTATTCAACCCAAAAAGAATTTTTCAATTCGAACCAGTAGTTCCTGAGATTAGCGCGTTCAAACAAACAAACAAACAAACAAACAACCAAACAAACAAACTCTTCAGCTTTATAATATTAGTATAGATTACAGCGTTATTTAATAGCAGTTTACAGGTTGCACCTACCTACCAATTTTCATTTAAGTATGTAGCTTTAATATTCTCCGAGTAAAACGGCTGTGACATACGGACGGACAGACAAATAGACATGACGAATCCATAAGGGTTCCGTTTTTTGCTATTTGGCTACGGAACCCTAAAAACGATTATTTAAAAACGGTGCTCAATCAAATACGATTAACTTTTAATAAAATAAAAATGAAGAGTCATAGAAAAGCATTCATGACCTTTGAGGATTCATTTAAAATTTATTAATCATAAATCCACAAATTTCCTTTCCGAGGGACCCTCAGCTTAAACAGCTCAGATCACGACTTTTATCTAATCCTTTTCAATATAAAATTAATTCTACCCTTAATAACTGAAATACATAAAATGGTTCTTTATTCATAAACCACATATTTACCTAAATGAATCACAGGTACATACATACATATATCACGAGGTGGGGGTTGCGAAAAATTCCGAATTTAAATCCCTCTCGGCCTTACTCGGAATTCCGATCATTCACGAACCTAAGTATACGACTAACATCGGGTTTTGGATTATTGAATTAAGGGATATGGTAATTGGATTATCCGAAAGTGGAGTACCTAATGCTATGAAGATAATATAATATACTAGCTTCTGCCAGTGTTTGCGCTCGCGTAAATGTCTGGAATTATTCCAAGGGAATATACTCTCAGGATAAAAAGCCTATCTGCTATACTAAGCTATAATCCACTAAACACTTTACACAATTGCACCCAAACCTAAGTCCTACACAAACTTCCGCACCCAGCGTTCTTTCTTATGTATTAATTCTTTTTTAGTTTTGTATAAAGGCATAAATATCGCTCTTTGAAAATTTACCTACAGTAGCAACTTGACCCGGTAGTTTGGAAGGCCTGGAGCCCTTTTTTTATTCTATTATTTAATACGGGGTTTTCTGTTAAATAAATTATCACATTAAAATACTAGCACTTCGCCCCCGATTTCGTTTGCGCAGATTTAGTACAAACAATTTCCACCCCCGTTTTACCCCTTTAGGCGTGGAGTTTCTTAAAATCCTCAGCTCATGTCTACACCCTATAAGTAACCTACCTGCCAAATTTTACGTTTGTAGGTGTTATAGTTTCTGAGATTTTGTGATGAATCAGTCAGTGGTATTTCGCAATGCATTTATACGTAAATGAAAAAATAAAAGAATCAAATCAAAGAATAAAACCTCTAATCAGTTAAAACTCAATGAAACTACTCCAAGAGCCAACCCAATTAGGCCAGCCCTTAAACCAAACCGCCACCAACTTCAAATACATAAATAAAACGAACTCAAAGTTCTAAAACTTCCGAGTTCAGAGTTCAGCAGCAACCAGCGTCCCAGTGCCACTAAATTAAGTTAGGTGTAGTGAAATTTATAGTACAGGAGCTAAGCTAACAACTTAAGTGATGGTGCGTGCAGCTCTTAAAACTTCCTCTTGGACTGCGGTAACACGATTATCTACTGGCTCTGCGACTGTGTTGGTAAGGATTTTGTAGTTCTGCTAGAGGTCATGGGTGGAATTTTGTTGGAATTTCTGGTTTGCAAATTAATTTGCAACGTAAATATCACCGGAAAATTGCAAACGTCGTAAGATTGTAAGATATTGCGTGAAATTGTAAACTATTTTCTCTTAATAAGACGTGGATATATTGGAAACTATTAAAGTTGCGGCGGCTGGGGCGTGAGGTTTCTCTCTCCCTCACGCGGTCTACCTCCTCCTTCGCTAGCATTACTGCTTCGCAGAAGGAGGTGACAGCTTCCCATGCCTACTCGCTAGGTCACCGCCACCGATCGCCTCGACAAGGACACGGCGTTGCTCTGCCCAAGCAGGGCAGACCTCCACCTTATGCTCCACGGTGTCCTCCGGGCGATCCATACAGTGTTGACATCCGGACGTGTCCTCCCGCCTGAAAAAGCAGTGTCTGGTGAGCACCTGCGTCTGGCGGAAGGTGAGGACGCTGTGTCATCTCTCCAACCACTCCTCAAAGAGCCGCAATGGTGGTGGGCCCAGAATAAAGAAACTCTAAAGTACACACAAAGATACGTTTTAAAAAAATATATTGCCTCTGCCAAACTGCAAAGCAGTTTGTTGGCAGCAATGAAAGATACACATGTACATGAGTATCATGAAATTTGGTTTAACTTAAAAAAAAAAATCCTTGTTTTAGAGTCAGAGTTTCAATAACTGTATTTGATTTTTAACTGTAAACCCTTCCAGTTACCGTTCACATATGTGTGTGACGCCACAGATTCTTGACACAAATACCTAGATTCGCATTCATTCATTTCGAAATCCTACCAAATCTAGGGACAGATTGGCTTGACAAATTCAAATCCGTTAAGACATGTACTCAACAAGGTTCATCTAGGATTCTGTGTGTCGTGGCCTCTAACAATACAAGCACAGAACGTAAATAAAAACTTAACTAATGTTGTTTCAATGATGTTTCTTTGTTTAGCATAAGCATAATCAACCTTTTAATGTTCCCACTGCTGGGACACAGGCCTCCTCTCTAGGAGAGGGAATGGGCCGTACCGAATCCACCACGCGGGCCCAGTGCGGGTTGGTGAATATCACATGTCTTCGAATTTTTGGTTTTAGGACATGCCGGTTTCCTCACGATGTTTTCCTGCATCGTTTTGAGAGCAGTGTTGATGAAATTATTTACACTAAGTAATGCGCCTGGCTGGGTTTGAACCCGCGACCTACAATACGTAAGTCGGGGCCGTTACCACTCAGCCACCACTGCTCGCCCCATACTAATATTATAAATGTATATTCACGACGATACTTGGCAGTTTTTTTTGTGATTTGATGGATGGGAAATCATGAAATTACTTCTTCTGCTCTGAGCGGAGTAGAAGGGAATGTCAGACTCTTACTGATCAAAACTTATTCCTTTTACTTTGCCACAGAAGGTAGGATAGAAGAAACAGCATTGTTTTTGAGTCAGTTCTACACATTTTTTTTCTGGATGGGAAATCATCAAATGACTTCTCCCGCTCTGGGCGGAGCGGAAGAGAGTATCAGACTCTTACTGACTAAAACCCACCCGTGATCCTTCTTGTGCCCTTTGCGTTCCAGGGCCGCGGTGACTCTACACCTACAACCTGTTTTTGCTCCGTCAAGAAAGCCCTACTTTATTTTGTAAACTAGTTTTAACGTCAAACAGAATAGTACATATTTTAAGACTAGATGAGATTATTACAGCTTCCCCTCACTAATTCACACGACAGAATCCATTATTAATGTAAGAATCAAATGAAATCACAAAACCGCGGCACTGCAGGTCATTCCCCTCAAAAAAAGCCGAGAGCATTTCAGTAATCAGGCGCCAACACCGACACCGACGATAGTTTATTAAAAATCCAGCAAAGAGCGAATTGGATCCACCCTTTGACGGTTCCGTAGATTCAAATCTTATAAGGAAGAAAATTATTTAAGAGTATTCAAAGTAAGCGACCGTATTTAAAACTATTTTATTGCTGAAACACGATGTTTTAGTTTCCTGTAAAATTTACATAAACTTTCATTAAATAGTTTCGAGTGCTTCATATTTGGCTAAAAATATATATCGTTCACATAATTTTATGGACGTCAATAGCATGACTCGGGTCTTGATATAAGTACCTGTGGCAAATAGACCTACACACAAAAGTTCTTTTTACAAACTTAAACTTAACGTTTTAGCTTGCTAAGTTCCCTCTATCATTGGCTAACTATAATAAGGTTCTTTATGAATATCAAATTTAGTTCTTCATAAAGTATTAATCAATATTTGTAGCGTTTAAGACTCAATAGTCAAACCGAACGCTACAAATCAATTTAAACTTGGCTGTGTTCTTAAACCAGTAGTAGGCAACTAAAAAGTAATTATATAACATAGAGATTATATGAATAAATAAGAATATTATAAGGTCTTTAAGTCGTCTTTAAGTAAAAAGTCAAGAGTGAATAGGTTATTTTTAGGAAAGCGTGCGACATCTTCAACCACATCATCGCTTACCATCTGGTGAGATAGTGGTCAAATGCGTGCCTATCTATAGTAAAAATACTCGTAAAATAGAAAAATATTCTATATATAAAAAAATAAAATAAATAAATATAATATAAAATAAATATATATAAAATAAATAAATAAAATAAAATAAATAATAAAAATATTCTATATATAAAAATATTCTATATATATATAATATTCTATTGTTGTAGCTCCGTAACCTGCGGATACGTTTTACTATTTCGGTACGGATCCCTAAAAAAGGTTCGCCCAAAGGTGAAAGCCTTTTAGTCCTTCTCACGTATAATTAAAATAGCGGCTATTAAGGGAACTTGCTTTTACTCTATTTGATAGTGGGAGTCGGTAGAGGACCCTTTTGGGAATAAGGGAGTGTTTTATTTAATTTGAGGGTGTTTGGATACTTGTGTGGATGTGGGGCTGATTGGTTCAGAATTTATATTAAACTAGCAGCGCCTCGCGGTGTTACCTGCGTATTTCTCGTTCCCGTGGGAATATGGGGATAAAATAATGTTACTCAGGGTGAATGTAGCTTTTTAATGGTGAAAGAATTTTTGAAACCGGTCCAGTAGTTTTTGAGTTTATTCGTTACATACAAAAATACAAATCGTTTCCTCTTTATAATATTAGTATAGATACCGTTATTTATTTGTAAGAACATAACGTTATTCTGTTTAAATTTGTATTAAGAAAGTATTTTTACGTGCACACGGTGTTTCGAAATAATTATTTAATAAAAGTTTTTTTTTTGTTTCAGGTAAACATTTGGAACTTTTGAAACGTACCTACTGCTGAACACTAAGAGGAATTAAGTAAGGAATTAAAATATTAGCTTGTGTTGTGTTATTTTAGCTTGACAAACAAGTTTTTTTTAAGATAAAGTTTTATTCAAAATCTCGGTCAGTATAATAGTTTAAGCATAGGTATATATTTGAAATTTGTGACACTAAAAAGGAACAAATTATATTTAAAAAAAAACACATTCGAAAATACATAATTAAACAGAAATGTGATTTCTACGATAACACAATTTCTATATTTTTCTAATAACTTGGTCAAGAAATTTAAATACCTATAGTTTTGGAAGGAACTTCCTGCAAACAACAACAACAAAAAACACCATCGATAAATATCCATACAAAACAAGCTATAATCGTAATATTGATCGAATCGAATGAAGAAAACTAGTCACTAAAATTCTTGTAGAGATATAAACTTATACAACAATAACGCAATCTGCGAAAGTCCCATTCAAACCCTATTTCTATGAAATGAACTCCATTCAACAGTAACTGAACTAAACACAATACGTCCTTACAACACGTCTCACTAGACACCGCTCATTTATCTTAGCGCTCGCTTTTTTCGCTCTTTTAGCTCGTTCCGCTCAAAAAACAACTTGCCATTTACTTAAGTTACGTCCAAAGAAAATGCTAGTTAATAAAAATTGAGACGAGACCAGATTTTTCCGTGTTCGAGTATGATAATATTGTTTTGAGCGCTAAAATAAATACTTGGGATTCTGTGAAATATTGCTGAGTTTTTCTTGTGAAATGAGCTATTGGAGAATAGTTCAGGCCATGATGGAAATTGTAAGTCAAATAGTCATGTTAATGAAACCAATGATTGGGTTTATTCATGTGTTAAAGCTTATCCCTATAGTACAAGATCCCAACGATTTATATCAGATTTATTAATAACATTACATTTCTCTTGAATCCAATTCCGTGGATCGTTTCATGGCTTTTTATGTATTTTTTTCTTTTAGCAAAGTACAGGGCTTATGGCCTGGGACAGTTTTTGGCATGTTTATAATTGAAATGAGGGTTTTGTTTGTGCGGAATAAGCAATTTTTCTTTTAAATTTTCAATCAGGATCTGCAAATAAACAGCCTCGAAAATACTAAACTTTCTTCATATTTTTAATCAGCTTATCAATATATGTACTGAGTGACTGTCAGGCAACACACAGTCAAAACCACTGGTCATAGAAAGCTGAAATTTGGCATAATAGGTTCCTCAGGAAGTATAACGGAGCACTTGGAGAGGATTTATCGAAATTCCTACGGGAACGGGAAAAAATGAGATATGCGCGTACGAAGTCGTGGACAAAAGCTAGTTAATGTATAAATACGCAAACATGCTTCTCATTACTACACATAGAATACCACAGCAGTCAATGTTGTTTGCATACAATTTATTTGCAATACTAAGAACATCGTCTTCCAATTAATCTAGTTCCAGGAACCCTTTGAGGACCGCCACCAGTTAGCTTACAAACAAATTAATAAAGTTGGCTTTCTGTCCTTACAAAGACGTGCCAATAACAATTTTCCGTTGCGGAAATGGTTTCTTTTTGCATGGGAAATCATCACTGGTCGGAGCGGAAGATAGTGTCAGACTTTTACTGACTAAAACCCACCCGTGTTCCTCTAAAAGCCCTTTGCATTCCAAGGCATGGTGACACTTTCGAATGATCCCGCAAAGTGAAAAAGAGATAGTGCTATGCGTCTTGTATAGCTCCATTTCCCTCTTATACCAGAATCATGGAATGTATAATGGGTAGATTCTGACCCAGAAATGGTACCAGTGAATGCTTGTAAGGTTGTTTAAATTAATTCATATCGAATATAGACATAGTAGCTCGTGGCTAAATTATAACAGCCGCACGGGTCGATCTTCGAGGTTAAGCAACGCTTGCCGAAGTTGGTCTGTGGATGGGTGAACATCTTAATATATCGAGACTTCTTCATGTCTCGGAAAGCACGTTAAGCCGTTGGTCTCGGCTTTCATTTGGAGATCTTTGGCAGTCGTTACGGATTGTCAGAAGCCAGAAAATCTGACACCAGTCTTGCCAAGAAATACAGTGTTCCCCAGTTAATAGGTTGTGGAGGTCTGGTAGGCAGCCACTCCACGTAAAATACTGGTTTTCAGCTAAATTCGGCTTGTCTGGGAGCTAACCCCAATATAGTTAGGAAATCTACATAGGTAGATGATGGAATATAGACATGGTACGTGCTGACTGATAAACGAGCGCTTATCAATATGTATTTCATCTGTTTAAGGTCATTTTATTTACTAAGTTAACTACAGAACGCTTGACAATATATTTACTCTTGCCAGTATAGGTTGTAACAGACGCAATAGTTAAAATCATTGTACTCTATTCGAGTAACTTGACTGGGAACAAATAGTTGTAGAGTGCAATGGTCACTGATGATGAACAGATTATTTGATTTTTATGAATTTCTTTCACATATAGTAAAGTTGTGGCCAGTTTTCTGGGCACTTTTCCCGTTGACAGTGATGTGGACGAATTTTTCGATGCCCTATGAGTCTTTTCTCCGCATTTTTCCCGTTGACAGCGATGTGGACAAATTTTTCGATGCCCTATGAGTATTTTCTCCGCTTGTACATAATATATATATTTTCTATATCTTGTTTAGTTGTATTTTGTAAATATTAAGATTGATTTATTGAAGGTTTAAAATAAATTTTCCTTATTGAATAATAAAAAAAAAGTTGTGTTAAATAAAAATAGCTTTTCTCAAGTTATACAAACAAATGAATGACGCAGTTAATTTTTGCTTCCTAAGAGTACAAACTGATAAGTATACCTCTTAAAATGTTAATGTAGGTGATGGCCAAAAACTGTTATATTTTCAGTTCAGCAATGACTATTTTTTATTTTTAGTTCTATGCTCTACGAATAAAAACAAATACTACCTACAGTTCGTTTGGATGTTAGTTCAAGCATTGCGTCGAACTGGTCTTTTACATTTTTTTTAAACTGAAAGTTTAGAGAGCAATTTAAAAAGTGTCAATCAAGTGAATGTGTGATAAAAATGTCAAGTTTTTTAGAACAAATTTACTTTTTCGTTCATGTTACAGCAATTTTGTAGAAATTTCCTTATGATGGAATTGAAATAATACTGTACTACGCTTTGTTTTAAGGATCTTATGAATCATCAAATGTATTCGGAAGGGAGTGTCAGTCTCTTACTAACTAAAATCCATCTGTGTTCCCCCTAATGCCCGCCGCGTTCCAGGGCCGCGGTGAATCTTTCGAGCAAATTCCTCAATCCTGGCGGAATACACATAGTCATAACATTATATAATATACTTTAATATAGTGGAGAAATGTGAAAATGTTGTCGTATCTCTGCCTTAACCTTCGGGAATACAGGCTTGATGTTATGTTCTGAGTATGTTATGTTTTATCTATACTAATATTATAAAGAGGAAAGATTTGTATTTTTGTATGTAACGAATAAACTCAAAAACTATTGGACCGATTTCAAAAATTCTTTTACCATTAAAAAGCTACATTCACCCTGAGTATCATGGGTTGTGAAGGTCTGGTTGGCAGCCGCTTCACCTAAAATACTGGTATTCAGCAGAATCCGGTTAGACTGGGAGCAGACCCCAATACACTAGGGGCGAGGTTTCTTGGTGTTAAAATATTATTTTATGACATATACAAGTCCATGACTTCATTATGAAAAAAGGTATTGCGGTATTTGTCCTGTACAGCTCCGCCTCTTTCTGTACAATTTATGGCAAACAATTTACTTACACGCCATAGTTTATCCGTACCGTATCCTACATCTGGGTAAAGGTCTCATTCAAAGCTTTCTATTCAGCTTATCTGTGTGTTGCTTTGGCCAAATCCCTGTCAACGCCTCTAAGTCTTACGTCAGTGCAGCGTTTCCTAGGCCTCCCTCGGTGACTATACCCGTCTTTCGGCTCCCACTGCGTGACGATTGTCCCCTTTCTATCGAGCTATTTAGTACCTACATACTTAGTAGTTTTCGTATTATTGTGCCTTTATATTTGGATAAAAAAAAACATTTCAATTCAAACAAAAACAAAAAGGTTACAAAATAAAATCAACAAGTCAACAAACAAAAAATAAAAACATTCACGTTTAAATTAAACATAAAACAAAGGGGGCGTTCCACTTTTGAACATCAAAAACAACTAAAATTAGTTTACAAATAGATTTTGGACCTTTTTGAAGTGGACTCAGCTTGGGTTGGTCCTTAAATAACTATTGCGGAACCCACGACACAAAATGTAAGTTATAACAGGCTTAAGGTGGCAACGTGTGCCAGAAAATGTTAGTAAGTTTTTCTAAGCCAGGAATATGCCAGTTTTATCTTTGCATAGAATTATCGTGGGTGAAAGGATGTTTAATGTAGGGACGTGATTTAAATTTTGTAAAGGTGTTTATTTTATGTAATGGCTTTTGTAGTCAAGAAAATATAATAACACTTTTTGTTACCGAGGATCCGTCCCTGTGGTTTATCCTACTATATAAAACGCCAATGGCATTCAATGATAGTGTACTTGTGTACGGGTGAAATATATTTGTAATCCAATCAGTAGTTCCCGAGATTAGCCTGTTACAAACATTTTTTCTTCTTTAAAGTGTGAGTTTTCCTAAAAACTCACACTTTCTCATCATTCATTACATTGATTCGTCTTTAAATGAAAGTATTGTTTTATTTTATAAAAAACGATGTTAGTTATCACCGTATTTTCAAACACGAGTTGCAATGGCACAGAAAAACTCCACCCTTACAAATCCTATTAAAACATGGGCTCCAAGATTATGGGAAAAAGGCAGAAAACACAAAAGACCTAAAATTCATACACAAAACTGCCGATTCTAGCTGTCCTTACAACAATAATATCAGATCCCAACAAAAACTCATTTAAATGTAAAAACTTGGGCTCCTAATTTGGAAATCATGTCATCAAGAGATTATCTTGGATTTTCCACTCTTTAGGCGTCGCCGGCTGTATTTATAAGAGGATTACTGTTGTGATCCTTCTACTGACGACAGAAGAGATAAGTGTGCTGGCTGTCAACTACCTGCCTGTAGATTATATGTGTGTGATGTGTTAAATCTATGACATGGTTCTGAGCTGAGTATTTTACTACTAAAAGTTGTGTCTTGTACGGAATTACAGCATATTTTTTCTTTTGTAATAGCTCTGTTACACCTCATTGTTTATACTTTGTAGCTTAAAGCATGCTAAACTATCGGATTATTAATGCCCATACCTAAAAAAACTTGGCAATCTTGTCTATTATATATTTTTTACCAGAAATTACAGGGCAGGATTAAGTAAATTTCAAGGTTTCATTTCAAAATCTTAACTGAGACATACACTTATAACTCTTTTCATTCGACGTAATACTTAAATACCCCTTAAAATGTTGTATCCAGTATATATTGACAGCCACAAATTAAACTGAGAACCTTGCTCAAAAACAAGCGATAACATAATCCAGAATAACTAGCCTAACAACATGTAACAAGACTAAAATCAGTAGTACCAACCTATAACCTGCAAACATATCTCCTTTGTCAACTGTACTTTGAGATTTGTTCCCAAATAGCCAGGATACGAAGTTAGATGACAAAGTTTTGGTGCTTCAGAAGATAATTAGGTGGTTCAGCAAGTTATGTGGTGCAGAGATTATGGGGTTAATGTCGTGGAACAGGCTTTGGTGAAGTTTTTGCTAATAGCTGTACATGGTACTTAGTGGTAATTGGCTAAATGTCAATAGCAAGTGGTAAAGGGTCAAGTTGTGCTTTTAAAAAGAACCTATTGTGGTATTCACATTTTTTGTAAGCGAAACTGGTCATCAGAAATATGAGAAAAAAGTAGACAGTACTGCTTACCATAAGCATAAGCATAATCAGCCTTTTAATGTTCCCACTGCTGGGACACAGGCCTCCTCTTTAGGAGAGGGAATGGGCCGTAATCCACCACGCGGACCCAGTGCGGGTTGGTAAATGTCACATGTCTTCGAATTTTAGGTTCTAGGTCATGCCGGTTTCCTCACGATGTTTTCCTTCACCCATTATGAGAGCAGTTCGTAAGTCGGGGCCGATACCACTCGGCCACCACTGCTCTCTTACTACGTATACGTACTGCTTAGAATCACTAGGAATACATTCTTGCTCTTACCATAAAGATTTAGGCAAAGTGACGATTGTTGGCATTTGTTGGCAATTGATATTTTGACAATTGTTATCAGCAGATGGCAGGATTGTGTTTATGATTGCGTACTTTATATGCATTTTTTTAAGGATGGGTAATCATCAAATGCTTCCTGTCACTCTGGGCGGAGCGGAAGGGAGTGTCAGGCTGTTACTGACAAAAACCCACCAGTGTTCCATGTAATGGAATGCCTGTAACGGAATGCCTTTTGCGTTCCAGAGCCACGGTGACCCTTTAAAATAAATTCCGCAACCCGCAACAACTTTACTAACTAAGAATATTGTTACTAACAAACATATTGAGTAAGTCTGAATATTTTTTTTTATTATTTATAGTCTTTTTTCATTTAACTTCCAAAGAACCTTGTCCCAAATTGGGCCCCTGGTGTACACGAATGAATTATGTTGCAGTGTGAAGTACTAGCCGTGTAAAACTATAACATCAATATTTCAACGTACGAACGTGTGTGCGAAGAAAGATATAGTTAATTAAAGCTCGTCAGAAACTGACTCTTCATTGGAGCTGTCAAACATTACAAAAATGTTTTCTATCTGTTCGCTTGGTGACTTGGGAAGTTGTTTTTGGTGTTTTGCATAACCTAGGTACCAAATAACCGTTACAATGTGTACGCAGCATCCAACTGTACGGGCACCACTTTTACATGTACATACAATAGTATGCTTTGATAGAATCTCTTCCTTCCACATTTTTGTCAACCAATATATAAATGTAATATTTTGTTTTATTTATGTGTCATGACTGGATTCTAGCCTTTAGAAATAATGGATCAGTGATGTGCAGTTCATATGATGTAAAGTCAATGTGGGTTATGTCTGTACATAGCTCAATTGTAAACTTACCGTCGGTAGAAATATGCTCGCCATAATAGCATTTTGCTTGATTTAGTTGATAACGTCCTAGAGCTATTAGATACAGGTCTTGCTCTGGACGCAAGAAAATACATTCAAATAGAGATTTCAAAATTAAACTCATAGTGTAACTTGTATTAGAGTATAACTTTAAGTTTCATTTTACGGTTCCTCGCACATACAATAAGAGATAGAAACCTTTATATTATTGATGTACACACCATATTCTACCAACTAGCATAAGTGAAAATATTGTACAAGTGGGGCCCAAATAGCTTAAAATTTGGGACAAGGTTATTTAAAAAAAATATTTCTTATAAAAAAAAACCCTAAAAAAGACTGTTCCTTGTCTGTCAGTAACGAAAGTTTTAAATATATTGATTGAACTCTTTAGATAAAAAAAACTGTGGAGGGCTACTTCCCGTTATGTCACATTCCCGATTCGACAACATGTCAAAAGTTATAATTATAAAAACAACAGAACACAAGTGGTGTTTGGTCAAGATTTTGATCTTCATACAATCATTTTCGATTCGTCAACCTTTTATTTGGAAAGAACAATCAGGAGTAAAAATAGAAAATTTTGAAAAAACCCACGACCAAAACATAATTGAAGAAGAATTAAATCTATACTAATATTATAAAGCTGAAGAGTTTGTTTGTTTGGTTGTTTGTTTGTTTGTTTGTTTGTTTGTTTGAACGCGCTAATCTCAGGAACTACTGGTTCGAATTGAAAAAATCTTTTTGGGTTGAATAGACCATTTATCGAGGAAGGCTTTAGGCTATATATCATCACGCTTAAGCCAATAGGAGCGGAGCAGCGATAAAGAATGTTTTAAAATCGCGGATTCCACGGGGACGAAGTCGCGGGCAGCAGCTAGTAATTAATAAAAACCCCGACTTACAGAATTTATATAACCCAAGAATATCCGACAGGGCTGCCATTAAATGAGCTAGTTTTGCAGATAATGATGGCAGCACCCGAATCTAGATGTAATTGCAATTTTTCACACTAATACATTACGAACTCTAGGTGTGTGATGTATTAGTGTGTAAGTAAGCACGCACTCATCGGATAAGAGAAAATGGGTTTAAAAGAATGAGGCAGAAAACCTTATAAATTGGGCCACTTACGCCTTTATCCACCGGGAGGATGAGAGAGGGACGTAAAAATAAATTCTTACATTTTTACTCGAGATGCAATCCTCTATACATACATATGTATGTATATATGTACATAATATTGCGACTATTCGAATTTAGTGGATGAAATGTTTATGCCAGGATGTATCTTTCCAGCACGCTGAATTTGTTTTGAGGTTCTCGAACTGACTTTCTGGAGTTTACGACGTCCTCAGGCACGGTGGAGTGATGATTTGCGTAGGACGGCTGGCAGAAACTGGATGCAAGAAGCCGAAAATAGATCTAAGTGGCGTGCAATTGGAGAGGTCTATGTCCAGCAGTGGCCTGCAACAGGCTGTTGATGATGATGGCTAATATTTGAAAGAGGAAATATTTGATTGTTTGTTCGTATTGAATAGGCTCTGAAACTACTAAACCGATTTGAAAATATCTTTCACTGTTGGGAAGCTATACTATCCTAGCGTGACATAGGCTATATTTTATTCCCGAGTTCCCACGGAAACGGGAACTTCGTGAGTTATAAACCTCTCATGAATCTTTTGAATATTGATACGATGATTTCTTTAGCAGAAAGTTAAAGTAATATGTTTTTTAATTATCACACGATTGCTTCGAAGCTATTCACTCATGATTTTAAGACTGGAAACGGAAGCTGAATTACTGTGAATACATCCAAATGTGTCTAAAATTTAAAGTCTCCGTATTTATCCACCTTAGCAATACCACAAAAATATATGACACAACTCTTTTAAGATATATGAAACTGATATTGAAACATCTTAATTTTTAAATGCACTCATAAATATGAAAAGAAAAACTACTGGGCACTCAGACAGACCGATAAATAAAATGTTGGTATTAAACAGCTTTAAAGTTAAATACTTAATCACGCATTCGCGGTATAAGCCATACGATTTTATACCAAATGCTTTTTGCCAAGAATCGATTTATTTTTTGAATAATTTATTTTATTTATACTCGTTTCACTTTGCGGTTTGCGTTTCTGCCAAAATGCTTTTGCGAAGAATTGATGTATGAACGGATGAGACAGGAATGACATCTTACTGGTCGATCATGGAGGTAGACTAATGTGTTTTGGTGGGTATAATTTATCATTCGTTGCGGAGAAACCTTGGGTTTTTAAGCTAGATACATATATGTCTGGTGACCGCAGATGAGTTGGATTAATAATAGAAGCTTTGATAGAGGTTAATACTAACCCCTTTTTTGTTAGTCAGTCGTCATGACAACGGATATAATGTTTTTTTTTTTTTACTGTAAAGGAAGACAAAATGACTTGAGCGGTGTTGTTTGGTAATGGAATCCATGTCAATAAATCGTACAAATATTATGAGGATGTTTGTTACTCTTTCACGTAAAAACTACTGAACGGATTTGGATTGGAACACATCTGTGTTCCCAAATCCCCAAAACCAGGGTTAATATATAGGATAATTTTTACCCCGTTATTCCCACGACATCGAATCATGTGTGTAAACCTAGTATAATTATGTATAACTGTCAATTTTCTTGAAAAAAGTGGAGGAGATCTCTTGGAATGTAAATTTATAATAAATTGAAAATGTAACAAGTAACATGGACCAATTATTTAAAAACTACTTTTCATTTTTATTTTTAATTTTAAAATAACGCTAGCATTGTTCAGCGCTACCGACAATTCGGAACTTTATTTAAAAGTCAAAATACGAACAAAATAACTGCGTAAATCCGGTAGCCAATATATCATTCGATTACGAATGTTCCAAATTCAAAATGTGTTTGTGTATAAAATACGAATCAGGCGACGCAAACATAGCTCTCCCTCTTTTTAACATATGAAATTCACGTTTGAGGGAAAGAGAGGTTTTTTTAGCGTTCACTGTAATGTCAAAAAGATGGGGAAAACATATTACTTCTGAGACCAGGGGCCCTACCATGACGTCTTAAAACGTGAGTCTTCCGAGCGAGAAAAAGGGATAGAGCTATATAGGGTGTATAACTCTGTCCCTCTTTCTCGCTCGGAACACTCACGTTTTAACACCTCATGGTACGCCCGCAGGATGGCGCTTATATATTGTTACTAGCAATTGAATATTATTTACGTACAGGAGAATGTTTTTCTGCATATGTTTGCGTAGTAGGATAGACATCCATATTGTACTGGAAAATTGAATATTGTTGACATAGCTGATAGGTAGGCGATAGTCAATAACAAAACACACGTTCGTCTTTCAGTAAGTACCGTAAAATGGGGTGGATAGAAATGCGGGGGTAAATAAAAACGAAGCTTTTATTAGGACGTTTTTTTAATTACCATTTGAACAGTTCCTCGAGCTCGTGGCTAAATTATAACAGCCGCACGGGTCGATGCCGAGGTTGGTCTGTGGATGAGTGACCATCTTAACATAACGAGACTTCTCCATGCCTTGGAAAACACGTTAAGCCGTTGGTCCCGGCTGTCATTCGGAGATCTTTGGCAGTCGTTACGTATTGTCAGAAGCCAGAAAATCTGACACTTGCCAAGAAGTACCGTGTTCTCCAGTTAATGGGTTGTGGAGGTCTGGTAGGCGGTTGCTTCACGTAAAATACTGGTATTCAGCTGAACCCGAATTGACTGGGAGCTGACCATAATATAGTTGGGAAAAGGCTAGGCAGATGATGATTAACAGTTTCTCACAAATCACCCATTAGAAAAACAAATTTCTTTTTTAATGATTTCCATAATTGGATATTTTCATTTCTGCAAACATTATTTAAATAACGAGGAAATTCAAGTCAAAGTTTCGTTTTGGTTATGATCTTGTTTTACCCAATAGTGTGACTTTTTCATCAGAAGTTTTTGATGAAAAAGTCACAATACTTTAAAAGTGATGAATGAGTAGTAATAAGTACCTTATTATTTTGATGTTAACTCGCTTTGTGCCTATGGTACAGAATGATCAATCTGTTTCCATCCATCAGAAGAAAAGTTATCAAATCTAAATATGCCTTAATGAGGTTTGAGCAGTGGTGGCCGAGTGAGCAGTGGTGACCGAGTGGCCCCGACTTACGAACTGTAGCTCGTGGGTTCAAACCCAGCCAGGCGAAATACTTTGTGTAATTTCTTTCATCACCACTACTCTCAAAACGGTGAAGGAAAATATCGCGAGGAAACCGGCATGTCCTAGAACCAAAAATGATATTACATGTGACATTCACCAACCCGCACCGGGCCCGCGTGGTGGAATACGGCCCATTTCCTCTCCTAGAGAGGAGGCCTGTGTCCCAGCAGTGGGAACGTTAAAAGGCTGATTATGATTATAAGTTTTGAGCGAGGGCTTGTAGCTTTTTTACACGACTGGCCAAATGAAGGAATGTTATGTTTTCAGGGTTCATGTATGTATGTGTTTGTGAGTTTCTTTATTCCACCATAACTTCTTATGGCTTAACCGATAGCAATGTATGTGGTATCGTTACAATCGTTGTGTTATCCCGGGTAACATAGGATTTAAAGAACTATTCAAAGGAACTGTCACCGACTGCAATGAAAAGGTTTATAATCTATGTTGTTTTTAATTTTGTAGTTCACTTTTTTTAATAATTTGTTTCTTTGGCCATCCTTAAATGATGAACATCAAAATTTATTCTGTGTGCTGTAGATTTCTCACCTGCTGTAGTTTTGGTTGATATGCTGCGAATTTCTAAAAAATCTTAAAAAAATCGCTAACTCGAAAACAACCCAATTGTATCCCAAGTTATTCGGATCAAAATCGTTGCAAATAAGCTTAAAAACATCCCATTTGAAAGAATGCACTTAGTTACCAATCACTAATCAGCCTGTATATAATCAGGTCTATGGAGACTTCCAATGACATCATGCACACAAATTCCAATAGTTCACCATCTGCTGAATCCAGGGCACGGAATCCGCCTCGTATTCCGACCTCGTAAGTTCGTAACAACGCAATTCCTGTTCCCCCCAGTACAAAGTTCCAGCGATTTGTCCGCACTAACTAATTTGTATGTTCCTGTATTTGAATTCCGGGGAGATATTGTTATTGTCTGTTTGTTTTTAAGGTGTGAATTTCGTAAACGATGTGAATATCTTGCTTGTTAAGAAGTAAGTAAGTGAAGACGTACTTTGTTTTCTTTGTAGACTGATATGTTATGCTTATTTGCATTCATTAGCATAAAAATAGTTCTACACGTATTATAATAATATAAAAAAACTTTTTACAAAAAAATACAACCGACTTTTACACAAAAAATAAAAAAAGTGAAAAATAACTTTAATTTCGGAACTCGGTGTTTGTGGTTGCTTTTTCGTTTTTTTTGATTTTTCGAAAACCGCTTGGTCGATTTCGATAAAATTTGGATGGGACCATTTGGGAAGTATACCCTTTCCAACAAAAAAAGAATTTTTCAAATCGGTTGACAAACGACGGAGTTATGCGCGAACAAACATAAAAAAAAATACAAACATCCGAATTGAGAAACTCCTCCTTTTTTAGAAGTCGGTTAAAAATTAGTTCCACCAGTTGTTAGCATTATTGTTAACAAAATATTCGGGGGAATGGCACTGTTAACCGAAATACAGGTATTACCTAGTTCGGCTACAGAAGCTAAATCCATTTATTTGTAAATAACTAGTGCTAAAAAGTTTTTTGGGAAATAAATTTTATTATTATATTATTATTACTATCCGTAAAAGTAGGCATCAAAGATGCCTTTTTTCTGGATGAGTAATCATCAAATGACTTCTCCCGCTCTGGGCGGAGTGGAAAGGAGTGTCTGACTCTTACTGACTAAAAACTATCATGGTTCATGAGATACAGCCTGGTGACGAACCGATAGACAGACTGGCGGACAGCGGATTCTTAGTATTAGGATCCCGTTTTACATTTTGGGTACGGAACCCTAATATAAGCGAATAATAAATTACTAATACCTAGAAAACGTATTTGTTTGCGACAACTTCACACTTGGATGATGTATAATTATTCCGAACTTACTATTAAGTTTAAAATGCTTTAAAGCTGCTAAGTTACTTTGATTTCGGAAGTCGGTGTTATTGTTTATTTCTCCGTTTTATGAGACCGACTTCCGAAATCAAAGATTTTATACACTTTCTAGTGTTTACTTTTTTGAAGTTTTAAAAATATACTTTATCATATACTCAAGAAAGAAAAATACGCAATTTCGTTTACTTGGCAGATATATATTTTTTTGAAATGATTAAATTTCTTCGGAACCAACAGGAAAGAATTGAGAACCTTCTCTTTTTTGGAGTTGGTCAAAAAGTGTCCACCAAAATTCGGATAGTGATTGGAAAAGTAATACACTGTTTAATACTGCTACACTCTTTGCAATCATAGTACTAATGTTGCTACGACGTAGCCATTCGTAATACTGTCGTTGCTACGCCGTAGCTAGTCGTAGTACCGTCGTTGCTACGCCGTAGCTAGACGCCGTTTGCAAACATATGTACAACACGTCCTAACTATTTTTTGTTCGTATCCATTTTGTAGGTTTTGTATATTAAGGGTTTTAAAAGACAATCACAAAAATATATGAAAGTTGTTTCTTTTGTTTTGAATACGTACGAAGTGGTCATTGAAACCTTTACAAAACCCTTTGAGTCCAACATTTCTTATTTTCACCACACAATGTTAACGTTTTGCATAGAAATGTTCTGATTAAATTAAAACAAGATGTTGCTAGATTGTCTGAAACTTTTTCATTTATCTAATTGTTCCTAAGCTCTTGTGAAGTTGTACTTTGTTTGTGCTAGCAGTAGGTACTTAACGTGTTTTTTCTCTTGTAAGGTAAATTTTAAAATTACATAGAAAACTGGACGCTGTCTGGAATTTGGCTTTTGACTGAGAGGGTTGTTGATGCTTACATCTCAGTTACAGACTCCAGGTTCCTTTGTGAGTTCGGATTTTTGCGGGAAGACATGTGGATGTAAAAGATTTTATTAAAGTACACGAAGAGTTTAGAATTACTTGCATGTTAACAGGTGGTTTTTTTTGCGAAATAATTTTAGTTGAGGTTAAAAAACTAAAGTTGAAATGATTTTACTCTATATTTTCTTCTAAATAAAAAATGCAAATACAAAATGTTTATATGTATTAGTAAAGGAAGATGCCGTCAAACGACAACCCATGATGACATCATCCAATGATAAGGCTCAAAAAATGCACTATTTCCAAAAGCACTACCATATAGTGCTCACACAAGAACCACAAGACCACTCAGGCCTCAAAGAGCTGAGAATTTACACTGATGGGTCAAAAACAAGCACCGGAACTGGAGCTGGAGTTTACTCCATCGACCTCAATATTAAGATATCCAGACCACTAGGAAAGCTCAACACCGTCTATCAGGCGGAATATATAGCTATCATCCTGGCGGTCCATGCCATAGAAGCCAGGAGAGTTATGGATACTCATATTCGTATACTCTCCGACAGCGCCTCAGTACTACAATCACTAGATAAGAACTACACTACCTCGAAACTCATACAAGAATGCCACAACGCCTTAGAACGTGTCACGGTGAGTAACCGCAACACCGTGACGCTGCAGTGGATAAAGGGGCACAGCGGATCACTAGGAAACGATGCGGCCGATGAGCTGGCTAGAAGGGGATCCGGAACGGTGGCTGTTGGACCCGAACCCATAGTTCCACTCCCTTTCACCCAGCTACGCACATGGCTACGTGAACACACACACTCACAAGCAGAACGATGGTGGTCTTCGGTATCTGGCTGCAGGCAGTCCAAGGAGTTTATGCCAACCCTGGACTGGAAACTGACCAGGCGCCTTCTGCGCATGGATAGAAGCAGCCTGCGAATGGTGGCGGGGACCATCACCGGACACTGCTCACTGAACAAACACCTACACACGATAGGTATCACAGACAGTCCTCTATGCAGAGCATGCATGGAGGAGGAGGAAACGGTGTCGCATGTGCTCCTTGAGTGCACAGGCGTGGCCGAGATACGAAGGCATACAATGGGGACACCGAGTTCACTTGCAGAGATGCTGAACAGACTGAGTGGACTGATCTGCTTCTGGAGGGAGGTCGGCTGGTTGGAATGACGGCCGCCATGGCTCACGCACAATGGTCCAATATTAGGACTAAGTGCGGAAACCAAAACCCTAATAGAATAGAATATGTATTAGTTTATGGTTGGAGCCTCCTTTTAAGTATGATGATGCCTGTGTTATGAGATTCCGCACTTCCATAGGTTTGACTGTTTGTACAACTTACATTTTTTTGACGTGACAACGTCTAATAAATCGATGAACGTCGGCTGCACGCACGAAAAAGGATGACTCATTGTAATGTTACGCTCATTGTAACGTTAAGATCGGAGCGAGAGCGCTGCACGAGCGAGCGAGAGGCACTATCATTTTGTTTTTGTTGTCACCTTAAACTTTCATCCGTAAACCGACTTTACAAACAAATAATGTTTATATTAGTTTCTCGTGTTATACTTATGATAAAACTAGACTATTATATCTTACTCGAGACTCTTTTTATAAGAACTTTAATTATTATAGTTTCAAACATGCTCACCCGTACGTGAATTGAACAGAATGTGTGTGTTGAGTGTGTGATGTGTGAGTTGTGTCAATTGTGTGTGTTGTGTGATGTGTGTGGGGTATATGAGCTGTGTGAGTTGTGAGAGATGTGTTTTTGGATGTGTGTGATGTGTGGCGATGCCAGTATAACTAATTTCAACTTATTATACCTTATATTAATTCACCATCTGCATAAGCGCGTGATAACCATTCTACTAGCATTTTCTTAAGAATACCTTTTGGTTTTAATTAGTAGAAGCTGACATGCCCCATGCATCTCTTGAAAATATTTGGCCATCTGCATTTTGTAAGCCAAAGCTTTGAATTATTGACAAGTTCGTGGCTAAAAAATAATAGCCACAACGGTTGATCACCAAGGTTAAGCAACGCTTGCCAAGGCCAGTCTGTGGATGGGTGACCGTCCTAATTTACCAAGATTTAAGCCGTTGGTCCTGGCAATTTCTAGATATTTTTCGTTACGGCTTTTCAGGAGCCAGAAAACTCCAGTCTTGCCTTGAAGTTATTAATATATAGTTACCAGATATTATATAGTTACCAGACTCATGTAAGCCTTCCTTTCAGACGTTAAAAATTATGACTTTTACATCTTTATATATTTATGAGGTAGCGATATTTGTCAAAACGAATAAACATCTGTTTGCAAAACCGCAATCCGTTAGGAATGCTTTAAAGATTTCTTCCCTACCTCACAGAACTGCCCCTTTTGACAAGAGTTTTTTTAGTATGTCAACAAGAATATTTAATAAACTACCTATAAAAATTTTGAGGACAATAGATTTACAAGATTTTAAGAAAAAATTGCAAGTATTTTTAATAGATAAGGCTTATTATACAATTACAGAATATTTAAACGATAATATTAGATAATTTAGTTGATAAAGTAGGATAGTTAAGTAATTATAATTTAAGATTAATGTTTTTATATAGAGGTTTTAAACCTAATATTTGTACGCTGTACTAGCAGGACATAGTGATACATTTGTTATTAAGCACCATCCTTGTTAACCTATGACCACAAATAAAAGACTTTGACTTTGAAAAAGTTGTAGAGTTCTGGTAGGCAGCCGCTCTATGTAATATACTGGTATTCAGCTGAACCCGGTTTTACTGGAAGCCGACTCCACTATTGTTGAGAAATAAATACACAGATGAAAGCTTTTAATCATTATAACCAAAGGTGGACAGTTGGACACATAGAAGAGTTTTGATTCAAAACATTTTTGTTATTATATTTATGGATTTGCCTCTAAATCGTAAATTCGCTACGTTCCTTCGTTATTTGTTCAAAATTTTACAAAAAAAGTTTTCCAAAAAAAAAATACAACCGACTTTTCTTTTTTAACTTTAATTTCGGAACTCGGTGTTTGTGGTTCCTTTTTCATTTTTTGAACACCGACTTCCGAAATTAAAGTTATTTTGTACTTTTTTGATTTTTTGTGGAAAAGTCGGTTGTATTTTTTTTTGTAAAAAGTTTTTTATTTTTCACTTTTTAGTGGTACCTAAACCCCCTCCCCTCCCCCCACCTAAACGAATCAATTACATTAGTGTAAAAAAACGCACTGCTCCAATGCAGAGTAAATTAAAAGGTCGTCAATGTAGACAATGTAGATATTTTTTTAGATTTTTGTTGATTTTTCAAAAACCGCTTGTTCGATTTCGATAAAATTTTCATGGGACTATTTGGAAAGTATACCCTTTCCAACAAAAAAAGAATTTTTCAAATCGGTTGGCAAGCGACGGAGTTATGCGCGAACAAACAATTTGAGAACCTCCTCCTTTTTTAGAAGTCGGTTAAAAATACCTTTTTCTGGGTGGCTAAATATTTTTAGGCTGTAGTGTATGTACCTATCTCTTCGTTTTCCCTAGATGACATGGACAGGATAGGACAGACATGGGTTCTTTAAGGATTTTCCCACGAGAATCAAAAGGGTTTTCTGGCAACGTTTCTCTTTCCTCAACGATTTAAAGTTAAAATAATCATTTTTTCTTTTTTGTGTTATACATAATATGTATATATATACCTATATTCCATTCACAATAAGATTAGACATTGGAACAAAATTGTTTATAGTTCGTTTAACCAATTTTTACTTCTATTCCGTACGCATAAGGATGGCATTAAAAGCAAAAACGTGATTATAATACTAACTGTTTACTGCAGCTGCCATGTGTCATGCCACCGACGCAATAGAAGTCAAAATCGGTTGAACGGACTGTAAAAAAGATTTATGTCAATGTCTAGTCTTATCGCGAATGGGGTATAGTCTATTATCAATTTTCTGTTTGTATGAATTTAAACACTAAATGTGGAAACTTGTAACTGGTCATATTTTTTACAAACTTAGCAGACATTTGTACACTATCTATTTAGGTGTAAGGTTTCCTAAAATATATTTAAAAAAAAGTCTGTATTTCGCCTTGTTTTAATGCATACAAAAGCATACAATCATACATTACTGTAGGTAGAGCTACACTAGAAATAGAAAATTGGCAACATCGCATAGTGAATTGAAAATGTGACAATGCCAATTTGGGTCAGCTATAGTACGCGAGCTGCAAAGTTGCCGTTTTTGTTAAGAGGAGTTTACACGGGCAACTATTTGGCAATTTGCTAAAGTATGATGGCAAATATCAAGTAACTAATAATTGCTAAGTAGAGTAACCGTTACGTGATATATTTTGGTGGGCCCGTGGTGCTGGGTCTGCGGTTTCAAGAAAGCGAAGAAAAAGTCTTTTAAGAAAGCAAACAAACAAATGATTGAATAAAACGGCATAAAACATTTGATTGCTATAACGCAATAAAAACAATACACGTTTGGAACAAGGCAACGAAGCACATAGTCTTCTAATTGTATTCAGAATTTAAAGTCTTTTTCCTATTGATTGTTTCACCAACCTCGATCAACAGTTGTCCCACAAGAATTGCCTGAAAAAATTGCCCGTATAACTAGACCTCTATCCCATCCAGAAAAAAAAAGGGTTACGCCACCGATCTTCGTTGAGTGGTTCAAGTGGAAGTAACTTGGGTTCAGCTGCTGATTGGATGACGTACCCTTGACGTACCCATAGGTATCTATAGGTACTTATGTTAGTGTGTAGTTGGATTGTGATTTGTACGTATAGTAAGCCAATCTGCCGTCATAAGAAAAAATGACGTATCTACACAAATCAAAGTAACTGATTCCCGACCTTAAATTACTAACTTAATGTCGGAAATCGGTTACATCGTTTTGTGTATATACGTCCTTTTTTCTTATGATGGCAGCAATGTACATATGTAGGAAAGAGATATTTGGGATAAACATTTGTTTTTTTTTTTATTAATAGAGTGGTTATTTTTTTTTGCAAATAAAACCAACAGCGTGTAGTTTTTATGACGTTGAGTTGAATTTGGAATAAGTAATTTATTTATTTAAACTTTATATACAACTAGCAGCGCCCCGTAGTTGAATGTAGCTTTCTAGTGGTGAAAGAATTTTTGAAATCGGTCCAGTAGTTTTTGAGTTTATTCGTTACATACAAAAATACTAATCTTTCCTCTTTATAATATTAGTATAGATAGTACATTTGGGCTTCATGCGACAAGGCATTCTCTATCAGTCAACTTTTGGGTTAAAAAGACTACATTGTAGTAGATGGAATAAATTAAATTTCAAACACAATCAATTAAGAGCTCTGCAAAATGCTTACTACAAAAGAAATGTAAAATACCGTTTTTTTAAGTCGGTTCTATAATTTGCAAAAAAAAAACTTAAATAAATAACATTTTAATGGAAATTATAAAATCCTAATAAAAATAATAAGTTTTCATAATTTCCATGCTTTTAGTAATAAATTGATATGATTATGTAAATTTCAACAGATAGAATACAAAAAAACATCATTTCCCGTTAAAAAATAATAATGATTCAACAATTTGATTATAACCATGTAATGAAAAATCTTTCACAATTCATTAACCATTATTCCTTGTTGCTCAAAACAGCGATACCGTTACAGTCTTCACATTATTTTCTAAACAAAAAATAAGAAGGAAAAACGTGTAAACAACAAAATAAGTAACTGACAAAGTTTGTATATGATATCCATAATATGCTACGATACAGATCAAGATTAATGATCGGCGTACACTTTCAGAAAGTAGGAGTGAAAGCGAGGGAATGTATCAAGATTATTATTCACGACGTTCGCCGTATTGTATCGTGCTGGGTGCCATATTTTATTATGTTTGGAGATGAAAATGGGGTATTAATTCGAAGTTTACCTGCTGTTATTATTATTGTTTAAGATAGAGCTTGTTCGAAGACTTTTGCAGAGCGCTTGGAAATATTATACATTAACAACTGCCGCCCGCGGATCTACCCGCATGATTGTCGATTATCCAAGGGAACATACTCCCGGATAAAAATTATCCTATGTGTTATTGCAGACTATATTCTATGTCTTTGTCAAATTTCATCAAGATCCATTCAGGATTTTTTAAACAAACATCCAGACATACAAATTTTCGCGTTTATAATATTAGTAAGGATTTGTAATTTAAGTGTTATGTGCTTATTGATGATATCCTTTAGAGAGTCTAGGTGTATTGGACTCAATGGCCCATCGTGCGTACATAACCAGATAAATTACCATAAACAAAGAAGTATTTAAGGATCGCAGCAGATGGCGATTTTTAGTCTGTGCCAACGGCCAGGAAAAAAGACAAAGTCAAAGTCAATTCATTTATTTCAACTAGACCATTAACGGCACTTTTGAACGTCAAAACATTTTAAAATAAAAATATTATAGTGACTCTAGTTGTCCATTCGCAAAAAGTAGATTCTTATGGAGAAGAACGGACAAGAAACTCCATAGTTAGACATAATATAATGATGCATTCAGGATGTCGATGGGATTACCGCGCTACTGTAGTACGTCCAGCATGTTCGCGGGGCGGGGATTGATGGGTTTCGCGCAATAGTGCGCAAGCAATGCCAGCCGTAACAGTATCCTGAACGCTTTTGCTGAACGTTTTGATTGTCAGTATGTGAACCACTGCTGCATGGTGCACGTACTGACTAATGTTAAAATACTATTTTAATTTCATTTTGGTTATTTTATTTATTAATGTATAATTTCAATTTCAATTTTCTAATTCATAATTTGTAATAATTCATAAATGAAAATTTTAACTACTAACACTAGTTATAAGTTATATTTTTTTTTTTTTTTTTTTACTAACAGAATGGATCATTGTTGTCCGTAAAATAAAGATTATTATTATTATTATTATTATTATTATTATTAATGCGCCTTCGTCATGCACCGGGTGCGCACCAGCCCCAACAGCATCCTGAAGTCCATAGCGGACAGGTGGGATAGCCCCATGCTGGGGTATTGGATGTGCCTGCATGCGACTATAGGTAATTAATTCGAAGTGTTTCCAGTAGCTATAAACACTAACACTAGTTTCAGTCTGAAATATGTTTCTTTTATAACTAATAATAATCTTTGAGATAGCAGAAAAAAAAATACATTGCATCACGCTGCAATTTCTCAATGACTTATGGCAGAGGTATCTAAAGTACGGTTGGCGCAGTGGCTTAGGAGTGGTTAACTGCAGGACCACGTGTCAATGGTTCAATTCCCGCACAAGCTGTTCCTGTATGTATACATGTTGGTAAAAGCACCCACGATACAAGAGAAATCGTATTATGGGGCAATGTTCCTATCTTAAAGTTCATTAACCATGCACAGATCACGATTGGTGCGTATAAAAGCATTTGCGTTGACCCGGAATAACTATCATTCGGCAATACAAATATTTGTTTTGTCGGGTCATTGTTTCGTGCGGGAATCGCAGCCGCAATATGCAGCTCAGCAGTCAATCACTCAACTTCTCCGCTAACCGTATTTAAGGTATACCTCTGCCCAAACCTTTGCAGAAACTTTTTATCCTAAATAGACAATTATTTTTATATCCAAGCTTTATTCCCATGTACATTGGCAGATTCTGGGCCTCAAGTCTGCTATTACAATAATGTCATAATGGTCTTTCCCTGGCTTCATAATTGTTGATTTTGACAAATTTGGTAATCAACAAATATCAAAGCGTCACTATGACTTTCCAATGGTCAATCACTGAACTACATTGAAAGAAATGGCATAGAATGGTAGTCTCGTTCATAATGACAAATGAATGACAGACGTATGCTGTAATCTGCTAAACTTTTGACAGTTCCTGTGATCAGTAATCTACCCTTAGAACGTCATTGTACAGTCATTGTTTTTGATAACATAGTCATTATATTTATAGTAATTCTACCACTATTACGAGACCATTGACCGACCAATGATAAATTTAGCAGATTACGAACTTTTAGCAAAATGACAATAGGATCGTATTGTAATGACGAATTTATAAAGAATAGCAGACTTGGGGCCCAGATTACTGAATACAAAAAAAAAATCCTCTCACATTACACATTTATATGATCAAGTTCACTAATAACACATTACTTTAACGCACAGATCACAAGTATGTATACTCAGTGTTCAAGCCCAGCCCAATCAGCCTGACCCAACGCGACGCATTGATTGCCGCTCAATCAACTACTTCTGAGCTGAATACCGCTGCCATAGTGATTGGCAATCTGTTGCAGTAACGATCCGAATATGTAGGGAACTGATGATTGGGAAACTGATTTTGGAGCTTTAGTAAGAAATTTATCGAAGAGAAAAACTACGAACGAGTTGTACTGTCGCGGAAAGGGTTCCGAAAATATCTTTTTTCATCATATCTATACTAATATTATAAAGCTGAAGAGTTTGTTTGTTTGTTTGTTTGAACGCGCTAATTTCAGGAACTACTGGTTCAAATTGAAAAAATCTTTTTGGGTTGAATAGACCATTTATCGAGGAAGGCTTTAGGCTATATAACATCACGCTTAAGCCAATAGGAGCGGAGCAGCGACAAAGAATGTTTTAAAATCGGGGATTCCACGGGGACGAAGTCGCGAGCAGCAGCTAGTTTAAAATAACCATAGACTTCATATAGGTGGTCACTACTGTCCTAGAACGCAAACAGCACTACAAGTAACACGAGTAGGTTTTAGTTAATAAGAGTCTGACACTACCTTCCGCTCCGCCCAGAGCGGGAGAAGTCATTTGATGATTTCCCATCCAGAAAAAAAGATGCGTAAACTTAGTATCACTGTCTCATGAAATCAATAACTAGTTTGTTGCTAACGAGATTCTATGTATATTATTTTAAAGCAAAAATCCGACCTTTGAAGACCTGTTTTAGTATGCCTGTACTAAAATATAGTAAAGTAGTTCCCTGGCAAGAAGATAACATACATACCAACACATAAAATGTTGCAATAAAAGACCAATATCAGTCTCCATCAGCAAGTACCTACATCATCTGCCTAGCCTTTTCCCAATTATATTGGGGTTGGCGTTCAGTCAAGCCGGATTCAGTTGAATACCAGTATATTACGTGAAGCGGCTGCCTACCAGACCTTCACAACCCATTAACTGGAAAACACGGTACGTCTTGGCAAGACTGTCAGATTTTCTGGCTTTTGACAATCCGTAACGACTGCCAAAGGTCTCCAAATGACAGCCGAGACCAATAGCTTAACGTGCTTTTCGAGACACGGAGAAGTTTCGTTATGGTAAGATGGTCACTCATCCACATACCAACCTTGGCAAGCGTTGCTTAACCTAGAAGATTGACCTGTGCCGTTATTATAATTTAGCCACGAGCTCCTCAAGTACCTACCTGAAATAAAAATGCTTTAATGAAAAGACCTTCAGTCCCACTCACCTCTCAACTCTAAAACTACAAACACTCATTTTAACTCAAAGTAATAGGTTTGTACACAATAACCTCATTTAAACGTGAACATGGCACAAGTTTTGTCATCATAACGTTTATTACTCTTGGGGCGTCAACGAAACGCCAATCTTCATATCTCACTTAAACTAGGGGTTTGCTGTGGTTTTGCTTGAACTATTTGGAATCTAAACATATAAATAGTTTACTTGCACAATCTCGTCTGCGTCACATAAATAGAGAGACAGAAAAAAGAAACAAGTTTTTGCAAAAAAAAAAAATTCAAATTCTGTTCTTATTATAAAAGTAGCAGCGCCCCGCGGTTTTACCCGCGTAGTTCCCGTAGGAATATGGTGATAAAATATAGCCTATGTTACTCAGGGTGAATGTAGCTTTCTAATTGTGAAAGAATTTTTGAAACAGGTCCTGTAGTTTTTGAGTTTATTCGTTACATACAAAAATATAAAAATACAAATCTTGCCTCTTTATAATATTAGTATAGATTATATTGGCCTAAATAGTTTACATCCACGTTGATTTTTACTATTTCCTCAAAGCTCCCCAGCCCCCCTAGCCAAGTTGATAATCTACAATCGTTAACGCTAGTCGAAAACGAATCAAATGTATGAGAATGAAATCGTCTCCACGATAAGTCACGTGGTTAGAGCAAACGAATAGAAAATTCGTAGCCAAGTTCACATCGTTCAAAATGAGAGAATGAATTGTTATCGTTTCTACAATGTTCAACGCTACATCCTTTGTTAAAATGTTTAAAGTTAATGTTTAAAGCATTTAAACAGAGTTTAAATTTTAACCTGTTTGATGTTTGTAGGATCAATCGCCAGAGACTAAAGAATAGGTCGTTTTTCTAAATACATTGTAGAACGAGCGGCCGACTCAGGCGCGACAACATGGCTACCAACTTATCGTTTTCGACAGTTGCTAAAACCGAGGCGTTAACGATTGGAGAATAGAATTCGACACGAAACGTTTGTAACATGGCTAGGGGGGCAGATGCTTAAAAGGTCAGTTCATGCTGTTCAATACAATGCAAATCCCATAGGTTTTTTATTGTATTACACTGACTTTTACTACATTATATTAGGTCACGGATAATTCCATTGGAACCTCATCCCCTATAAAGAAGGTACCTAAACTCGCTTTTCCATTACGAAATTACGAGGAAAACAGTAAACCTACCAATAAATAAAGTACTTGAATTAAACAGACAGACAGACGCACAATATCCAAGTATATAGTTGACAAAAGGCCGTATCAACACTAAGGTAAGTATTACCCACCTCCCATATATTACCTCAAGAGTCCGTGACGTCATTTACCCTCTCAAACGAATTGGTACCTTGGGACTGAAATATTAAAGTGGTTTTTTCTTCGTGGGCGCAATTTGAGAAGAAAATACCCGTTTTGACGAGTGAAATCGCTTTGAAATCTAAAAGTGTATTTTTTGTTGGATAGAGGCATGAATAGAATGGTTTTTGGTCCAGGTTTTTGAGATAACATAATCTGACTAAAATGTTCTACCTCTGCTGGGACACAGGCCTTCTCACAATGTTGCGGAATTTGTTCGAAAGAGTCACCGCGGCCCTGGAAAGCAAAGGGCACAAGAAGGATCACAGGTGGGTTTTAGTCAGTAAGAGTCTGACACTCCCTTCCGCTCCGCCCAGAGCGGGAGAAGTCATTTGATGATTTCCCATCCAAAAAAAGGCCTCCTCACAATGGGATGGAATTGGCTGACATCTAGCAATCCGCACAGGGCTTGCGTGGTGGGACGCAAGCCCTGTGCGGATTGCTAGATGTCACATTTCTTCGAAATTTTGTTTCAATGGCATACCGGTTTGACGGCGTTCCATAGGGTCAATGCTTGCTAGCGTTGCAGCATTTGTTCGAACGAGTCACCGCAGCCCTGGAACGCGGCGGGCACTAGGAGAAACATGGGTAGTTTTAGTCAGTAAGAGTCTGACACTCTTCCGTGGTGTGTGTACTTCAGCTCTGCCAAGAGTGGAAGAAGTCATTTGATCAGAGTCATGCCGGTTTCGGCAACGTCGCGCATTAAATCCCTTTAAATGATTTTTGTTCAGACTATTTTGTAAACATTTACTTCACTCGGCTCAGTAAAATTGATAATTAGACTAGTGGCTGAGGCGAAATTTTCATTAAAAATCAATTATCTACTAAATCAAGATTTGTCTACATAAAATTGATTGAGTCAGGCGTTACTTTGCGGAAATCCATTTTAAATTGAAAATGAAATTAATATATCTAGTTTTAATTTCCGCGAATATTAGTGGGTTGCAGGTATGCACCTTGAGAGTTGCGACAACTCAACGGTCAGCGAGTCAACACGTCCCCTGAGGATGCCTCGTGGAGAGGCGAAACACGTGTCGGTATTGGTGTTGGGTTTTGCTTTGCCTTCCTGCATGTGCATAAAATCCTTGCATTTGCCTTGTAATTTTGCATGTGATAAAATATAGCGGGCGGGAGGGAGGTGCATACCTGCAACCCACTAATATTCGCGGAAATTAAAACTAGATATATTAATTTCATTTTCAATTTGTCTACATGTCAAATAACAAACTTTAAAGAAAAATACTTAAAATAACAAAATTTTCTAAATATTATAAGAAATTAAATTACAAATGTCCAACTAATAACAATGTCTAATTTTATCTTAACGCCATGGAACTTTCTAGTTTGTCCTAAAATTCATAAGTTCAAAAATCGATATCGCTGACAGAATATCAATTAGACCAGCGCTTGCCATGGTTCGAACCCACGACCTACAACACTTAAGTTGGGGACCGTAACTACTAGACCACTACAGTTCTAAGATCGAGATGTATTTAATTCAACGAATTCGTTTGTCACTTGACTGTCACGTCTCGCCCTAAGGGTTCAAACTACTTTCTTATTTACGCTTTTAGTTTCACAGTTTGTAAATAATGATGAGTCTCAAGTGACAGGTTCAGACAGGTCACACGAGAACTTCACAAGCAAATAATTTATTATGTCTAGGTAGAAACGTTTAGACAGATATAATGACGAACTAGAATTATCTAGGGTTGCCACGGTATACCTATTTTTTTCTATTTCTGGATGAGAAATCATCAAATGACTTCTTGAAAGGGAGTGTAAGACTCTTACTTACTAAAACCTATCCGTGTTTCTCGTAGTGCCCTTTGCGTTTCAAGGCTGCGGTGATTATTTCGAACAAATTCTGCAACCTGCCACGGTAGATATACCTGTGTTTTTCGCTTAAGAGCGTATACGCCAAACGGCATTTCATACAAATTTTGTAGTCGTTATTTTACGAAATGACTGAACCGATTTTAATGAAACTTCACACATATAAGCAGGATACATAGGTCTAAGAGTAAGTTGAAAACATTTTCGATTAATAGTGTTAAATTAGACTCGTTTTAAATTTTCCATACAAACATAAATTTCCAGTTATCTTTTTTTGATCGCTATCGCTAACCATGTTGTCATCAACAGCCTGTTGCAGTCCACTGCTGGACATAGGCCTCCAATTGCACGCCACTTAGATCTATTTTCGGCTTCTTGCATCCAATTTATGCCAGCCGTACTGCGCAAATCGTCACTCCACTGTGTCTGAGGACGTCCTACACTACGTTTGCCGAGACGCGGTCTCCACTCTAGAACTCGTTTACCCCAACAAATATTTTGAGGTCGTCGACGCACAAAAAATGTGCCTAAAATGTAGTCGACCACTTACATCTGATTTACAGGTGTAAAAGAAAAAATAAAGATGGCGATTCAGTTGCCAGCTCATTCAATAGAGAATTGTTCCACCAGTTTCCGAGTAGAAATGTCTTCGATATTTTTTAGTGCCGTTAAGAAGATTCCCTCTTTTATGTATGTTTTATTAGGCACTTTTATTTAATGGTCACTGGAATTGTTACGATTTTGGAACGTGACGCGAGTATTTCTTTAAAAGTTTATAGGAATTAGGTCTTTATTTAACAAAGTATTTTCTGGTCAGTTCCATTTTGTTTTGAAGTAACAAACGCATGTTATTGTTTAATATCTAGGCCTAATTAACAAAAACCTAGTAAAAACTTCACATCGCAATATAGGGACATAAACTCAAGCCTTTATTGCGGAAACTAAATTTCTGTTCAAGTAATTTTAGGCTTGTATTTGTCACGTCCGCGTCATCGGAAAACTGTTAAAGTTGATAAAATAACGCTTTTAATTCAAACTAGGGACTCCACTGAGTGGACCTATTTGGACATTCTCAAATCCATTGGAAGGAGTCCTGCATACTTGAAAAAGTTTTTCAATTGTTCCTATCCTCAACTCGCAATACGTAATAGTACTTCAATAATAACAGTCGTTGATTGTACTACCCTCAAAACCCAGTACAGCATGCAGTTAAGTACTAAAAACTTCACTCCATTTAATTTCCAATCAATTGATCATTGAATCCCCGACAGTTCGCATCAATAAATGCCACGACGCGCGACGCCATCTTTGGCGCTATGTAATAAACCGTTCGAAGCCGGGACGGGAATTCTTTAAGCCGCTCAAACCAGTACGGCTTGGAAACGATTCAATTAAATGTTGGAACTGCCGCTTAGGAGACATGTGTGTACTAGTGTTTGTAGGTAGGTAATATTTTGATAAGCTACAAATGTCTATCGAAAGGATTTATCATATTTTTATTACTATGTATCTATACATTTAAATAGAATAGAATAGAATAGAATACTCTTTATTATGTACACCATACAAGTAACAGAAAATATAGACAAAGAAAACATTACATAGGGTGACACAATGGGCGGCCTTATCGCTAAAAGCGATCTTTTCAAGACAATCTTTGGATGGATTTGAAAGAGAAAAAGGAAATACAGTACTGTAGGTAGTCTTAGGTTTACTAATTATATATAAAATAAATACATGATAGATAAATATATACAATAATAATTATAAAACAAAAAGCATAGAACGCAAATAAAAACGATTAAAGAGAGAGGTAGTGATGAGTGGGTGGTGTGTGAGTGGTAGTGGTGTGGTGGTGGTGGTGGTGGTGTGGTGGGTGTGTGGTAGGTGGAAATAGAGAAGTTTTAGTTACTTAAGATAGATAACTAAAATTTAAACAAGTTAAAAGATGGCGTCAAAAAAATCCTCCGCATCGCTGGGCCCCAAGTCTGCTATGTTTATAAATTTGCCACTCTAACACGATCCCATTGTCATTTTGCTAAAAGTTCGTAATCTGCTAAATTCATAATGGTCGATCATTGGTCGGTCAATGGTCTCGTAATACTTTTTGATAACAGAGCTATTAAAAGAAATGACTGCACAAGACGTTCTAATGATAGGTCATGATCAAAGGAACTGCCAAATTTTTTGCAGATTACAGTTATTTGATTACAGTCCGCGGGCACTGCTAGTGTTTCTATATTCATTTGCTGAAAACGCTGTACCTATGTACCTTTTATTACAATAGCACAGCAAACACGTAATAATTTGCGCCGTCACCTATCAACCCGAAAACAGATGCCTACTGCCAGAGAATAATAAAACAGTATAGAAGAGACACTGGTATACTTTCTTTTGTACCTACATACGTACATGTATATATATATATATGTCGGATACACATAACTACCGCTCTCCATCGGCTTATTATCCGCGTTCACGTACGTAAGTCAGCTAATAATGTTTCCACTACCTGGACCTGGCTTCCATCGCGTAAGAGGGAGTGGTTTGTAACAAAAATGGCAACGTTTTAGGAGATTGTTTTCACGTAAAATTTTGACGTCCAAAAAGTGCTGATTTTCAGCTTCGTTTTTCTCATGTCACATATATCATTAATATTTTTGCAATACCAGTGCAGCAGTGTTATCTCGTGTTCGCGAGTGCGATTGCTGAGCGTTGGATCCTAGGTTCGCGCCCAGATTGGGAAAACTTAAACTCAAAGCATTTATTTCAATTACACCATTTACAGGTACTTTTGAATTGGCGAGATCGGTCGGTCAAAACTATGAAGCTATTTGCGCGTTCCAAAGCGTAGATGTCTATGGAGAAGAACGTGCAAGAAACTCCACGGATACACTTTTAAAAATAATAAATTGTTATAAAGTTAAGTTTACATAAATAATGGTGATATTATACATATATGTGAGAACGATGTAAAAAGACGTGCACCGAAAAGCATCCAGAATAAAAAGAAACAGTACAAAGAAATAATCAAATAGAGTATAATTATATTATAGCATTGTATTGTATGTATAATTTATATATTATCTTTGTAGTAATTTAATATTAATCTTGTTATTGTTTATTTTTTTTCTCTTTCGTACTGCACCTACAACACTTATTCTCTGCATCACCCTAAGGTTGACTGGTAGAAAATGCCTATGGCATTAAGTCCACCTCTGTACATTTGTGTGCGTGAAGTATTAAATAAATCAATAAATCAAAATAAACCGTGGCAGTCGAGAGATGGCCAGTCCCAGCTGACGGCGCCCCTTCACGAACAAGACCAAATGATTTAAGGTTATTATTATTCTTAATAATTATCTGCCAGTCGCGGAAATTGGATGATCATGATGAGAGTGAACCCGTGACTGGTCTTATCTGGTCCCTGGTCGTGTGCGCCCACGCTCTTGGCTAATATCCATTGAAATCGGCTACCATGATCGGGATTTGGACAAAAGTATTATTTATTTGTCAATATTGTGACGATCGCACATTTTTTTTTTACACCATCGTTATAAATAGGCTTTAAGAAGCATTCAGATCTAAATACCTCTTCTGTTTATTTCAATTCTATGCCTGCTGCCTAATTTGCCGAGAAAGAGTAAATCTTTGATGCCGTATTACCGTTTATTTGACGTTACAATGAGAAAATTACATGCTTTTAAATCCTCAAGTAAACGTCGAAAGGCTTTCACGGAGAATTTAATGTCAAGCACGGAGAATGTACTGAGATAAACCTTTTGAGTAGAAATGGAACGAATTTGATGTGTGACAATAATTGTTCACTTGTAAAATGAAGTGTTTCTTTTTACGACCGCTTCTGAGAGGGTGCTTAACTTTTAGGTTATAAATAGGATGGGAATTAGAGAATGCGTGTGTAAGCTTTACTTAAAAAGTTGTTATAATATGCTTCACCAATTGGTCTTGGCATAAGCATGTATGACATTTTGTCGCTAAGTAGTTCGATCCACGTCTACCGCGTATGCGAACTACGCTCGATCAACAGCCTGTTGCAGTCCACTGCTGGACATAGGCCTCTCCAATAGGGATGTTTTCTGAGTAAAAAATATATGATTATGTTTAGTCCGTCAGTTACATTATAGAAAAATATTGGACACGTATTTTTTCCTTTATCAAATCTATAAAAACTGACGAAGATACAAAGCATCAAAGATCAGGAGTGGGGGCTTGTGACGTTACGGCTCGGTAAAAATTGTAGCGAGTAGTGATGTCACACGAGTTTTCAACGCTCTGTATCGTCTTCATTTTTTGTCTACGTAAAAAAAGAAAAAATACGTGTCCAATATTTTTTGAAAATCTAACGGACTTATTAGATTTTTTTAGTCAACTACCCTATTGCACGCCACTTAGATCTATTTTCGCATCAACGCGCTCGTGGAGACCACTCCTGCATAGGACTTGTTTGTTGAATGGAAGACGATTTTGTGAGAATGTTAGTGGTTCTGTGAGAAGACAAAGTAAAAGGCTTTAATATAAATCTATACCTACTAATAATATTATACAGAGGAAAGATTTTTTGTTAGTTTGTTTGAACCGAATAAGCTCCGAAACTACTGGACCAATTTTTACAATATTTTTCACCAATGGACTACGCGGGGCACTGATGAGTTTAGTATAGATGGCTAATTTGCTGTATTAAATAGATAAATGACTTTTTTTTTTTAATGTGAAAGTTGTATTTAGTGAGATTTTTTTGTATTGTGTTCAGTGTTACACCACATCTTATGAATTACGGTTACCAACGATATTATATGAGCCAGTCTAATATGTAAATCTTGAAACACAAGTGGAATGTCTGTCGACTTAATGAAAACCCAAACAATTGTTGGAACAGAAGCTTGCCTTTGATGATTTGGTCGGATAGACATTGTGTTTCATCTAAATGCCGCCCTAGGAAATGTATAACAATACACGAATTTCAAGCTAAACATAATGCAAGGCATAACATTGCCCGGACGACACGGTGTGTCCTCGTCGAGGCGATCGGCGGCGGCGACCTCTGTCCAGCCCTGGTTCAATCCATGGTCCGGAGCGAGGAGGCATAGCCAAGCGGTAACCTTCTGCGAAGCAGTAATTCTAGCGAACGAGGAGGCAGAACGCGTGCGGGAGAAGGAAACCTCACGCCCCAGCCATCGCAGCAGAAGAAGACGCCTCGTCCATCGGGAAACGCAGAGCGATTTACGGCCACCGAAGGCGTGGGCCTGCGATTGGCGAGCTAAGGTTGGCTCGCCGTCCGATAGCAACCAGGCCCGGGTCGATGGTGCGTCTTGTTCCACGCGCTTTCAAAGATATGTCAACAAAGATTAAGGGGCCCCATAGGGTCTGTGCCTGCTAGGGTTGTGGAATTTGTTCGAAACAGTCACCGCGGCCCTGGAACGCAAAGGGCACTACGAGGAACACGGGTGGGTTTTAGTCAGTGAGAGTCTGAAACTCCCTTTCGCTCCGCCCAGAGTGAGAGAAGTCATTTGATGATTTCCTATCCAAAAAAAAGACATTACACTGTAAGTTTATTTATGATTTAAAAAATGTATTCCTTATATGTATATATATAAGAGTTAAAAAGTGATGAATAGCATCAATTTTATGATTGTAAGGAAATACTACAAAATACATTTGGTCGTGACAAATAGTGAGACACAGAATACCAAAAATCCTATTTGTATCACCGAAGAACACAATCACACACTTACTCATATAATAATAGTAATTTCCCAGAATTACCGAAAGCAAGAATATCAAATCCACAAACGAATAACATCAAACAGGAGAGGTAATTAATATTTACTTACCTACCTACTCCTTCTTTACTCTGTCGTGATATTGTTGTTATTCTGTTGTAATGTAAATAACGAAATTGGTTTTGAGCAGTATATTATGTTTACTATGTATTATCGTAGGTATGTGGTATTATAGGGAGCTCGTTTCGTTCGCGCGAATGCTGGAAATTGTACAAACTGATGACAGACGTATTTTTAATTTTTTTATATTTGTTGCCATTAGTATGGACTGTGCCACAGGCCAGCTCTGTGGCAACTGTAAGGTTGTCACAACAACCAACAACAACAACAACTGTTGTTGTTGTTGTGGTGGCAGTGGTACGCTTGCGTAAAAGTTGCATTTGAAGCACCCGATGCGCTTTGTGATATAAAAACTTCCTCTTTTTCTTGTTCAACCGGCTCATTTTAATTAAAATTTATATGTCCACTTTTAAAAACTAAAGAAAATCACTCTTTTACACTTTTATATCATAGTCCAATAATGTTTCATAATATAGTCTAATAATATTTTCTACTAGCTTCTGCCAGCGACTTCGTCCGCGTGGAATAGTTACTTTACCCCCGATTTTGAAACTCTGAGCCCGATCGGTTTAGAATTGACAAAAGATAAACATATGCTGTTTCGGGATATTTTTTAGATAATTTTATGTAGAACATTTCCGTAATACATGATTTCTATGTAACTTTAACCATTAAGGCTACACACGCGACGGAAGCTTAAAAAATGGAGTAACTTCTCCCAACATTTTCCTTCACTGCTCTGCTCCTATTGATTTTAGCGTGATGAAAAGTATACTATAACCTGCCCAGGAGTATGAAGAATAATTGCACCAAGTTTCGTTAAAATCGGTCGAGTAGTTTTTGTTTCTATAAAGAACATACAGACAGACAGACAGACAGACAGACAGACAAAAAATTTACTGATTGCATTTTTGGCACCAGTATCGATCACTAATCACCCCCTGATAGTTATTTTGAAAATATATTCCTTGTACAGAATTGACCTCTCTACAGATTTATTAAAAGTATAGATAATCAAGTCACCATGGTCACCATGTAAGGTTGTCAGTCCGGTCAGATGAGTAAAACAAGTGCCTTCATTGGTATCTCGTATATTTTTGATCATAAGTGCGAACAATCGTTAGTATACATTGATCCTTAATATTAGAATACATAAGTCTTACTTACACACTACACAACAGTCTGCAGTCTAGACAAGCGATAACGTGGTGGTCGTAGTAGTTACACATAAAATAATGGTACTCAGTAGTATACAGTTAGGCTGGAAGCGCACCAATTGCTTGGTTTCGAGAATTATAATATCAATTTTGTCGTCATCATCTGCCTAGCCTTTTCCCAATTATATTAGGATCGACTTGCAGTCAAGCTGGATTCAGCTAAATATCAGTATTTTACGTAGAGCGGCTGCCTATTGCACATTCACAACCCAAGGCACTTCTTAGCAAGACTGGTGCCAAATTTTCTGGTCGGACAATCCGTAATGACTGCCAAAGATCTACAAATGACAGCTAAGACCAACGGCTTAACGTGCTTTCCGAGGCACGGAGGAGTCTCGGTATGTTAAGATAGTCACCTAACTACAGACTGAAGTCGGCAAGCGTTGTTTTACCTTGAAGGTCGATCCGTGCTGATGTACTAATCCAGGAAATGGTCTACCAAAGTGCCGAGTCCGATTTAAATTTGTTTAGCTGTTAAGAAAAGCTAACAGAAAAAACAGGCTAAGTTGCTTTCGTATTTATGAAGCAAAGCCGCATGCATTATGATTGTTATAATCGATATTTATAGTATACTAGTAGCCCCGTGGTTTCACCCGCGTAGTTAACGTTCCCGTGGAAATACGGGGATAAAATGTAGTCTATGTTACTCAGGGTGAATGTAGATTTCTAATGGTGAAAGAATTTTTGAAATCAGTCCAGTAGTTTTTGAGTTTATTCGTTTAATATTAGTATAGATGGAAAGGTTGGTATTTTTGTGTGTTTATTAGGAATAAACTCAAAAACCGATGGACCGATTTTAAAAATCTTCCGCCTTATACGTGGTTAACATAGGCTATACATTTAATAAAATATGTAAATTCATGCGAACCCGGTACGGACCAATAGTACGATTCTAAGATAGTTCTTCACTTGTGAATTGCAGAAAAACTTAAAACAATTATTAGGTTTTAAAATAAATTGTAAAATTTATGACAGCTAAAAAGCATTGCCTTAAAAGTTAATATTCATAAACACAACACATCTTAAGTTAGATAATAATAATATAATTCCCAAGAGTGTCATATTCCATCACATCTATAAAGGTATAAGCACACAATTGTAATAAAACACGTAAGCACAACATTTACTTAAGTGACATGATAAATTATTACACTTCATATTAGGATAATAAATGAAGACAATGACACTGTCACTTCTAGAACACCTCTGTGTGTACTCGGATTTATTTTAGCTGATTATAACTTTAAATAGTAGTTTTATTAAATTTGATGACAAATATGAAGCTGGTGGGAATTTAGAATCTCTGGTACTCTGTTCTGCAATGCTATTCTATAAGAACTCACTCCAGTGCTCACTTCTGATTCTGCGGTGAAAACTGTATTTTTGGTATTCTGTAACTTGATGAAAACTACGCTAGCGCCACTAAGTGAGAACATAGGTGAAGTGAACTACTTTTAAGTGAAAAGTTGTTTAACTTGACAGTCAGAATATCAAATACTTTTCATTTCAGGTGAGTTACGAAGTGTAATCGAAAATGAGATATGAATCGTATTCGCACGTGAGTTCTTACAGAATAGCACTGCTGTAGTATAAATCCTCCGCAAATTGTGGTAAAGTCGTAAATCATTGTTTGTAGAACTCCAGAAATAGAATTTCTAATAAAACCTTTTGCTTGTTTACAACTTCATTCTTAAAACTAGCCGACCCGCGCAACTTCGTCTGCGTCACGTAAGAGAGAGTAAAAAAAATGACCCCGTTTTTGCAACAGTTTTTATTGGTGCTCCGCTCGTATTGGTCTCAGCGTGATGATATAATATAGCCGATAGCCTCTTCCTCAATAAATGGGCTATCTAACACATAAATAATTTTTCAAATCGGACTAGAAGTTCCTGAGATTAGCGAGTTCAAGCAAACAAATAAACAAACAAACTCTTCAGTTTGTGTATTATTAGTAATTATGTATATAAAGTACAATATATGTCGGTCTATTTTCAAACACACGTACACTCCTTTCTAACATTCCAAATATAATCGTCAAAACCCACACATTATCCTTCCTACGTACGTCACAAAAAGAGTTATTATCCAATGATTTATTACAGCCATGACCTTCAGCGTGACACTTGTCACATTGTGTCACGTCTGTCTGTATTGTGTGTACTCGGCTTTACTCTAACCATATCATAGTGTTCGTATTAAGTGTTGTAATAAAAAAGTGTCTGAGTTTATTGTGTTGGGGAATGGAGGGGTGGAATGGAGGGGTGGGGGAAGTGCAGCGTGCAGTGTTGTGACGGATTAAGTGTTGAGTCTTTTAGGTTCTCTATTGTATTACCTAACTTTTTTATCCATAATTTAAAGAGCCATAACTTTTTTTGTCCTAATCATCATTTGTCCGAATGATAACTTACCCGAACTTAATATCACCTAATATCTCATGCCCTAAAATTAAAATCTCTAAATATAATATGTCCTAAACCCGTTTGTCATAAATATTACAATCAATAATATACAAAATATATAAAACCGTTTTCAATAAAAGTTATAAGTCCTAAATTCAAATTACAAATAAACAAATAATATTCTTAGAACGTATAACAAAGCAATTGCTATGAGCTTCTCTCATTTGTTATAATTAAAAATATTTGATGATGCATTATATTTTTTATTATATATTACGTAAATAAATATATTATACATGTACTTAATAAAGCAGTTGATTGTGAACATTTGTGGTTTTTGTAAGCAAGCAAGCATGCAGCATGCAAGGAGTCATGCAGCATGCAAGCAAGCAAGCAGCATGCAAGCAAGCAGCATGAAAGCAAGCAGCATGCAAGCAAGCAGCATGAAAGCAAGCAGCATGCAAGCAAGCAGCATGCAAGCAAGCATGCAGCATGCAAGCAAGCATACAGCATGCAAACAAGCAAGCAGCATGAAAGCAAGCAGCATGCAAGCAAGTAGCATGCAAGCAAGCATGCAAGCAAGCATACAGCATGCAAACAAGCATGCAGCATGCAAGGAGTCATGCAGCATGCAAGCAAACATACAGCATGCAAGCAAGCATACAGCATCCAAACAAGCAAGCAGCATGCAAGCAAGCAGCATGAAAGCAAGCAGCATGCAAGCAAGCACGCAACATGCAGCAGGCATGGTTTCTGTCACGGCTCCGGCGCTGCGGGGCTCCGGCGGTCCCACGCGAGTTTATCGTCGCAGATGGGTTTAACGCTCACCACCGCAGCTTCGGCTTGCTGGCCGGCTTCGCCGGCCAACCTCAGCTGCGGCGGCGAGTGTTACAACCACCTGCTCCTCTACTCGCGGGCCGCCTCGCCCCTCCGCGCCTACGCGATTTTAAATTATACTCTAGGGGTAGGGCAGACAAGACTACGTGGAGTCGGATTTACAGCGATTCGTTTCTGTCACAAAAACCTATTTTTAGCAAATGTTTTAAGATTAAAATATTTATTATAAATGAACATTCGGAATAATACACATTATTCAACACAATACTTAGGACATATGACTTTAGGGCATCTAAAATTAGGAGATTGAATTATTATAGTACTCGATATTATGACAGAATACTTTTAGAACTAAAGATAATTATGCTAACCAAAATTTCGGGGTTTTGAACATTATGGTTATTGTAGTTTATAGCAAACGTGTTATGGATAATGATTTTCGGACAAACAATTTTATGAGAAGTAAGGGAGTACCGTCTTTTATTGTTGTTTGTGATGGTAATGGTAAATAGTATTTTATATAGTTGTGGATGTCTTATCCTAGTATAATAAAATCCACTTTATGAAAATCTTATATTAGTCAATACATAACAATATGGGAACGGGAACTACGCGGGTGAAACCGCGACGCACTGCTAGTATGTTATAATCATCATGTTCTAAATTCTTTAAAAAATGGATCATTAAACTATAATATTTCTTACTAAAGCTCTCCAAAAAGACGCTAAGAAAACTCAAAGGAAAATAGACAACCAGTGGTACGTACCCATCTGCAAGCCACAGAGTAAGAACACTCACAACAAAACTAACACCACTTTACAGTATGACAACGACCTCATAAACTAAGTTTTTCTTCTACACCTAGATCAATGCGAGAACTACCTTCTAACTTTATAGTAGAAAAGGTTCAACTTAGAAAAGAAAATTTACTTTAAAAGTGTGATATCACTTTACATGAAATTTATCATAGAAGTTAGTTGAAAAATGACTAGAAGCTTCACCGCGGGTCTTTTAATATTGGACTGAAAGTAAAACTTGGTGTGGGGAGCGATTGACGGTTCTAACCATAGATATAATAAACAAGGAGATATGCCCTGTAGCCGAAAATGTATCGGAACCTGTGTCTCCTGTTTTGCCCTACCACCCGGCAACTACTACGAATGCAGTTCAGTAAAAGCAATAGATACGCAGTCGCGCACACACCCGCATTTTTGAAATCGGTCTGTACTACACAATCAATTATAAACCTTATCCTAATAAACACAGCGTATATTTACAGTACACCGTGCAACTTACTCACACAAAAACAACGGTGGGTATCGTTGTGCTGTGCAAAAGCAATTTATTTTACATATACGCTAGTGATTGACTTATCGATTCTGGCATTTATTACACACGCCATGCTGCCCATGTATAACAAATAAATAGCATGAGTATGTTGACTATTTTAAGCAAAGGTCACTAATATATTATCTTAAACATGCCGATTACTATAATGCATTCGAAACTTTATCGAAAGTAAAATACAATTACCATAAAAAGTAAGGAAGTAGCACGAGGATAAGGCATACATACGATAATTCAAAGCCAAAAACACTTGAACGATTATTTACCAAAAATTTATTGCAATCTAAGAAAGTTTGGTAAACTTTTGTAATATTTCATTCAACAATCGACATTGTTGTCGACAGTGTATCTGCACAATTACATCACTAACTCGCGGCAAGAAGCAGCGGCCGTACTATGCGATACATCGGCTTGCTAAAGTATCGTTTTGTGATTTTTACATTGCTCATCCAGTCACTTAGCGACAAACTTAGGTAGTGGTTAAGGAGCAGTGTATTCATTGTAATATGTTATTGTCGCTGTGACATTTGAAAACAAAAATAACATAGTATAAGCAAGAAATATTTTACGATTTGTTGTTTTTCATGATTTTAAAGACAAATATAGTAAAATACTTGTATTTTGATATGGTAAGTGATTCCATAATTAACAAAGTTTTGGTTTATGCTTCGGTTTTTACAAGAAAACACTGAACAACACGGCATTCTTATATCTTTTCACGCTCACGGTCGTAAGCGCACTAGTTCGCGGATTCGACCATTGCGTAAGACATGCTCGCCCAGAGCATGTCGCGAGGACACCGACACGCCCCCTTGCCACTTCTCCTGTATTTTATATTTCTATGGTTCTAACGGTTCTACTGTGACTGGGTTGTAAAGTTTCTGGGATATTTTAAACTATATTATGTTCGTTCGCGTTAAGTATGCAGTGAGTCATCAGAGCCTCAAGTCTGCTATTACAATAGTGACTTAATGGTCTACCATTGATTTCATAATGGTTGATTTTGACAAGTTTGGTAATCTACTAATATAAAAGCGACATTATTAATAGCCAATGGTCAACTACTGACACTCCATTGAAAGAAATGTTATAGAATGGTAATCTTGAACAAAATGACAATTGAATGATAGACGTATGCGGTAATCCGCTAAAATTTTGATAGTTGTTTTGATCAGTGAGTCATTCCTTTTAATAGGTCGGTTATCAAAAAGTATAACGAGACCATTGACAGACTAAGGATCGAACATTATGAATTTAGCAGATTACGAACTTTTAGCAAAATGACTATGATCTCATGGTGGAATGACAAATTTATAAAAATAGCAGACTCGGGGCCCTGTGCAACTGCAAGATAAAGGTGTATTCACAGTGGTGTTAAATTCAAACGTTCGAAGCAATGGCTTTAACTATAATTGTGAATTTGACTTTTTAATTTGAAAACATTTGTTAGGTGCGGGGTTAGGCCGACAGACAATGATGAATCACTGCATTCTTAACGCGAATGGACTATAGTTTGCGATGACTAAAGATCGTTTAATGATGTGCGTATACTATGATGCAATGAATTTGGTAATAGTGTATTATTGGATATAGCAAGCAAAATTATAAATGGTTTTTAAATGCTAGCCTTTGCATGTGCCTTAGACTCTGAGAGCAGTGGTGGCCAAGTGGTAACGGCCCCGACTTACGAATTGTAGGTCGCGGGTTCAAACCCAGCCAGGCGCATTACTTTGTGTAATTAATTTCATTACCACTGCTCTCAGAACAGCGAAGGAAACATCGTGAGGAAACCGGCATGTCCTAGAACCAAAACTTCGCATCTTTAATCTTTATACTTTGAATTGTTTTTATAGTTTCCTTTTTTTTCTTTGCATTGTCCTCACATATAGAAGCGACCAAGGATGTAACCAAGGTTATGTAATACAGAATATGATTTAAAAGAGTGTCCGTGGAGTTTCTTGCACGTTCTTCTCCATAGAGATCTACGCTTTGGAACGTGCAGATAGCTTCATCTCTTTCGTCTTGACAATTCAAAAGTGCCTGTAAAGGGTGTAATTGAAATAAATGATTTGAATTGAATTGAATTGAATTGAGTTCATATTCACCAACCCGCACAGGGCCCGCGTGGTGGATTATGGCCCATTCTCTCTCCTAGAGAGGAGGCCTATGTCCCAGCAGTGGGAACGTAAAAGGCTGATTATGCATGCATGTCACTTTGCTGACGTACCATATAACTGTCTCTATGATCCCATCTGTGAAAAAAAAACCAGCAAAAATGGTTCGCGCCATTTATGTCTGGAATTGTAACAAACGAATGAAGTAATTCAATTTCACATCTATAATATATACTTGTGTGTGACATTGTCAGCGTGGTACTTAGAATCTGAATTCCTAAGTAGTGAAATGTAGCCCATATTTTAAGTTAGACATCTAGCAGTAGAGTGATTAAAACTGCGTTCAAATCCATGCAGTAGTTTGTGCCTGATGCACGTACAGACATACAGACAAAAAAGTTTTTTGCCTATCCGTCTGGATAGGCAAAAAACCTAAAATCTGTTTTTTTGGCTTCTGTTACTCTATGTATATTTTAATATCTTTGTAAAGACATCAACCTATTATAATTTTTTATAGGTATATAGATGTAGATTAGTTAGTTTTTTTTTATAATCGCTTGCAGGGCAAAATGTTAATTTAATGTATTTCGCTTAGCATATCAGGCACCACAACTGTTCTTGGAATAAAATGAGCTCTGCATATTGATTGTACCTCTATAGGATTTTTATTATGAATTTGGCTCACGGTAAGTAGACATAAGCCAATCGCTTCGCCTCGCCTTCAAATTAATGAGATAAAAGCGCCCAATCAAATTGCGATTATGGAATACCAAGATCAAACGAAACTTCTGAATTGAAAGCTTACAATAGCATCAAGATCAAAGGACCAGCTAGAATGTTGTGACATTTTATCTTTTCTGAAATCCTGGTCGCCTGGTGCGCTCAGCGATCAAAAAGGTCAAAGATCAATTGAATAAATTAATTGTTAAATGGATAAAAGAACAGATAGGAATTTGAGAACCTATTGTATCATTTTGGATGTCATTTTATAGATTGTGTCAAAAGATGTCAAATGTGTAAATGAAAACAATATATCTAGTTTTAATTTCCGCGAATATTAGTGGGTTGCAGGTATGCACCTCCCTCCCGCCCGCTATATTATGCACATGCAAGATTACAAGGCAAATGCAAGGATTTTATGCACATGGAGAGGCGAAACACGTGTCGGTAATGGTGTTGGGTTTTGCTTTGCCTTCCTGCATGTGCATAAAATCCTTGCATTTGCCTTGTAATCTTGCATGTGCATAATATAGCGGGCGGGAGGGAGGTGCATACCTGCAACCCACTAATATTCGCGGAAATTAAAACTAGATAATATTGTTTTCATTTTCAAATTTGAAATGGATTTCCGCAAAGTAACGCCTGACTCAATCATTTTTTTTTTTTTTTTAGATGTCAAATTATGTTTACTGACTGGTAAAATGAAAACAATATAATCTACTGATGGTTTTTATTCATTGTGATCATCATCTGCCTAGCGTTTTTCCCAACTATATTGGGGTCGGATCCGGCTTAGTAGGCGACTCGGCCGCTTAGTAGGCGACTCGGCCGCTTAGTCTCGTCCGACCCGGCCGAGACAGGAATTTCACTATTATTAATATTTTTGAGTGGTGTTTCGGACTATACTTTTTTTAAGCAAATTTTGTACAGTCAGAATGACAAACCTTAGGTAGAGTTTTATAATTTAAATAAAAATCAGGGAATTGATAGAAAGAGATAAAGTTTAATATACAATTACAACAATCAACAGTAAACACGATAAATCACAATAATCAGTCTTATATATCAATTAAAAATTTATTTAATTGTAAGAATGTAGTTTTACATAGTACCTATGGTATCAATATTTTTTAAGTCCTACACACTCTGGCATAACATAAATATTGAAATGCCATTCTTATATAGCTAAGTACAACTAATTATATGATTTTATGATTGACATTTAGTCCAATATTAATTATTGTAATTAGGTAGTACTTTAAAATCATGTCAAAATTAAGTACATGTCGTCTTGGATTTTAACAATATTCCATAATATATTCACCAATAACATAAAAACAATTATTCAATATCCAACATGTCAGTTGGTATGCATCCGATACCGATACCGATGCCGATATATCGGCATCGGCGATATTTTTATGGCCGATTTAACGAAACTTTTTAAATTTCGCGCTTTGAAAATGTAATATAAACGCGCGTGTTGTCTCGTCTACTTTGTTTTTGAAACAAAAATCTCATCAATGTTAATTTTAATTACTAAAACTTAACTAATCTCAACGTGTCTATAGTTTGAAATGGTTTTATTTAGTTTGTCCTGTTATTTGTTCTTTTTATATTATTACAAAAAAATAACCTGACTTGCTACGGTATCATATATGTATGGTATGTAAAAATACGATACGATACTAATACCGATGGATCGGTATCGTAAAATGTGTATCGAAGCAAGAGTGATGAGCTGACAAATAGGGATACTTGTCACCTCATCACTCATTAATGTTTATTTTATTTATATTATTAATAATTTATCCATGGCGACAAAGTAAAATATGTGTTATTTAATTATGTGTCTGACGGTACTTTGCCTCTAAAAAAGGATTCGTCCGAAACACCACTCAAAAATATTAATAATAATGAAATTCCCGTCTCGACCGGATCGGACGAGACTCAGCGGCCGAGTCGCCTACTAAGCCTCGGATCCCAGTCAAACTGGATTCAGTTGCATCCCCGTATTTTATGTGGAGCGGCTGTCTACCAGTCCTCCACAACCCATGAACTGGGGAACACGGTACTTCTGGGCAAGACTGGTGTCAGATTTACTGGCTTCTGACAATCGGTAACGACTGCCAAAGATCTACAAATGATAGCCGGGGCCAACGGCTTAACGTGCTTTCCGTGGCACGGAAGAATCTCGGTATGTTAAGATGGTTACTCATCCACAGAACGACCTCAGCAAGCGTTGCTTACCCTTGAAGATCGACGCATGCGGCTGTTATATTTTAGCCAGCTGTTATAGTTTAGCAAGCTCTTCATTTTTCATCTATTTCGATCTTTGTGCGATATTGTGTAACAGTTAAAAAACAAAAAACCTGATTAGGATCTGCATTTTAAATATAATAATATTAGGCACTTATTTTGTTTTCCGAAAGCCAAATTAATTAATCGGGGTAAATGTTGCCCAAGACGTATTTTTCGGGAAAAATCCATTTTTGTGTCTTTTCGTGGAAGTGGTTTTGCGGTATTGTCTTATCACATAAAAGTCCATTCGCGCAAGTTCTACTACCATGACAGAATTACTGAGAGATTTCAAAATTAAAGGTTAAGTAGGAACAGTACCAAAAGAGCAGATTTTTTCATAGAATGCACATTAAAGCAACGTTGTATAACACAGAAACAAACACATAAGGGCTGGCTTTTACCTTGGACAAAGGATAAATAAGCATTGCCATACAGCGTGGTAATGCTGACAGCCTTTTGGGTACATTACCAGTGGCCAGCGATGCGGAGGAATTTTTCGACGCCATTTTTTAACTATTTTTAGTATTATAGTTTTTTGACTATTTTTAGTAGTAATCATAGTAGTGATTATTCTTAATAAATAATAAGAAATTTTAATGTATATAAGTATAGGTAATTATTCATATTAAGAAATTCAGGTATCTGGTTGTAACACATAAGTAAATGTTATGTTGGTATCAGATCACATAAGCATACCTAATCTAATTCAAACATGACGCTTGTTCCGGTACTAAAACTTTACGTTGCATATTTTGAAGCTCTTGTTGTTGGGAACTCAATTTATTTCATGTCATCATCTTGTTGACGAATTAGTTTTTTTTTTTTAATATTTTACCACAGAAAACTATGTATTAAAGAAGAGCCGGTATTTTTCTATAATAATATTATAAAGAAGAAAGATTTGATTGTTTGTTTGTATTGAATAGGCTCCGAAACTACTTGACCGATTTGAAAAATTCTAACACCCCTGAAGGCTTACAATAAAGTCTGTCCAGACAAATGTCGGAGAGATAGATTTTTTAAATTTAGAGTTCAAAGTCTGTGCAGACTAAAAGTCAGGATGCTGTATCGTAAATGCACTAAAAACCAGCTTAAGCGTATTACATAGATGTTGAGCGTATTTTGCCAGCCCTATTTGGCGCTGTAGCAGATGCAAGGTGTACCAACCTTACTTAATAGACTGGCTATTGCATGTTGTAGTATACGTAGTTAAGTTGCTTGATAGCACAAGCGACTACTTCAAAAATTCTGAAACCCAACAACAACGGAAACGTAATTCACCACGCCGAAATACATTCAAGCTAGGTAACCCTCATGTTGTAACTTGAAATTCGGTACACTAAACTTACGAATAAGAAAACATATCCAAATTTCACGACAAGCAAAAAAGTTCCACCATACGGAAAGATATTCAAAAAGAGCTAACTTAAGAAATACATTATGCTGATCAATACATATACGAATATCCGCGGATTCAGGCATAATTGCTTTTAACCTCCTTTCAAAGATTTCCAAAGGCCGTTTGACTGCCAATACGTGTTGTGGGGTTCGCAAAACGCTGCGTAATCAAGATAAGTGGGACCCCAAGGGTTACGGGACCCCCGCGTTCGGGGGGCCTTTAATTTGTTTCATGTAATAAAGTTTATGGAAGTTTGTTTCATTTTCTCTTTTTATTGTTGATTGGAAGTATTTCTTTTTAGAGATGTGCGTTACGTATAAGATTGATCTAGATTGAATCTAGATACGATGTAAAAATCAAATTGTCTCCGATTTATTTATATTATTCGATTCTGATCTTAGCTTCCCTTTTTTTTAATGGGAAATCATCAAATGACTTCTCCCGCTCTGGGCGGAGTGGAAGGGAGTGTCAGACTCTTACTGACTAAAACCCACCCGTGATCCTTCTAGTGCACTTTGCGTTCCAGGGCCGCGGTGACTCTTAAGAACAAACACAATGACATTATCATGAGAAATTACAACGATATAAACATTAGAAACGGATAGTTAAACGCCAAAATCAAACTTCTTGGTAAATCGTTCACAAAATACAGATGAGCTAAATACAACCACTATCAAACCAAACATCATTGAAACCGGCAATTCCACTAAATAAACAACCAACCTAAGTTTGCAATACAAACAGTTCCCTGACAAACTTGGAACATGTTTTACAAATACGCAATTCATTAATATTGGTTGTCATATTCACAGAATGACACCCATGAGAGTTGTATTTACACCATTGTATGACATTTAATTTTGTTGTTATGTTAGCGCGTTTGTAGCTCCCTGAAGAGTAGAACGAGATGTGTTGATGTTCCTGTATGACAATGCTCGATTATGTAGGCAATTAAATGAAATGGGAAAATACCCATATCATGTTTGAAGAAAGAAAGAAAGAAAAATTAACAAAAGCTGTAGATATCAATTGTACCTACCTAAATGTGCGAGGCCAAAAAAGTTCCTATCTCAGAATAAGCTGCGATATTTAAAAAAATAAATATCACAGCGCTGGTATTCTGATAGGTCCTGTACAGATTACTTTTCTACTTTGATACAAATTATGCCACGGATACACTAACGAAACACATACTAAAAGGAAATATATAAATACATAAAGAAAATAATAGTTTAACACAGTGAATAAAGGAAAAAAAATAGGATTAAACATCGTGAGGAAACCAGCATGCCCTAGAATAAAAAAATTTAAGACATGAAATTCACCAACCAGCACTGGGCCCGCGTGGTGGATTACGGCTCATTCCCTCTCCTAGAGAGGAGGCCTGTGTCCCAGCTGTGGGAACGTTAAAAGGCTGATTATACATGGATTGACTGGCTATATCCCTTGGTAAGACTAGTGTCAGGTTCTATAGTTTCTAACAATCCATAGCAACTGCCAAAGATGTTCAAAAGACCACCGGGATCAACGATTCATAATAGTTACAGACTAAAAAACCTACCACTGTATAAAGATGATCTTATCGTATCATAACAAATGTTGACCCTAGAGCCTGATACTTGTTTCCGCTCCACCCAGAGCGAAAGAAGCCATTTGATGATTTCCCTTTCAAAAAATGTTCATTATTTAAACATTAAAAAAATCCCCGACATGCGGAATACTTGTTGTACGCACATTTTAACTGCAGTGTTTGTTTGGTTGAGCGCGCTAATCTCAGGAAATACTGGGTCGAATATTAAAATTATTTTAGTATTGGATAGCCCATTTACTGGAAGGCTGTGATAGACTATATAACATGCACGCTAGGATACATAGGAGCGGAGCATTAATGACAAATGTTTTTTTCCTCTTTTACATATGTGACGCAGATAAAATTGCGCGAGTCAGCTAGTTCGGAATAAGAACAGCAAAATTAATTCAATAATCCAGAGCGTGAGCTTACTTACAGTGAAAAAGTTAATTTAATTTAAATTCTCGATCAGGCAGATCCGTAAGTGCGGCTGTGCTACTCAATTCCAATATTTATAACTTGTGTTGTGTGAGTGAAATTGGTTTTTCAGAAAAATATTTTTATTTATATTTGCTATATAATTATGTAGATCAGAACAGATCATGCGAGTGAATTTTCTTTGTTGATTGAATTTCCTGATTGTATTCAGTGTGGGCGTTGTACTTATACAAAAAAAAATGTTTTGAGTTAAGTCAACAATTATTTTTTTCTTTATCTGAATTATTCTTGTCTACTTGGAGTTAATTTGTCAGCAGAAAATCAGAAATATTTACAATCTGTTTTTTTGTGTCAATTTTTACTGTGTTGATAGTGGTAACACTTTAATTATGTAAATTATGATAATGTTACCTTTCCAAACCTGGATTTAACTTTAAATATTATTCTAAATTTTTAAATGTGTTACAGTTAAATAAAATCAATTGCCCTTATCTATTCCATCAAAAGGTACTTTGCTGAATGTGTGAGTAATTTTATTAACGTCTTTATTATTGAAATTGATTTCATTCCGATATGTGCGAATTGATTCATTATTATTCATGGGAAGCTAGAGGGTTGGATCAGCATTGTTTAAGATAATAAATCTGCTAATAGGTATTAGGAAGCTGCGGTTGCTCTTATATGGAATATTCAAGCTCTTCTCATATTGAATCTCATTAGAAAACTATTAAAATGTTAAAGCTACATTTAAATTACAAATGATAATGTTATTTATCGCACAAGTTGGTAATAAATAACACTTTTAGATGTCTTATTTTTCGTAAGTTTAAACCAGACGAGGCTGGTCATATGGTCAGTAGATTGGCTAGCACTAATGAAAATCAAGACATTAGACAAACCAGCCATATAATTCGACAAAAAAAAAAGCGTTGTTCTGTTGTACGTTTTAAGTCGCGGACTTATACATGGGGTAGATATCATCATTAGTATAAGCATAATCAGCCTTTTAATGTTCCCACTGCTGGGACACAGGCTTCCTCTCTAGGAGAGGGAATGGGCCGTATTCCACCACGCAGGCCCAGTGCGGGTTGGTGAATGTCACATGTCTTCGAATTTTAGGTTCTAGGACATGCCAGTTTCCTCACGGTGAGAGCAGTGGTCATGAAATTAATTACACAAAGTAATGCGCCTGGCTGGGATTGAACCCGTGACCTACAATTCGTAAGTCGGGGCCATTATCTTTCAGCTACCACTGCCTCCCTATATCATTATTGCCACGTCGAAACCGGTAACGATTCCCATGGTAGAGATCCGAGGCCTTTTATTGATAATAGCAAACCTTCTAAGGATATTTTCAATAACCGAACACGTTCCTACATTTCCAAATTCCACAAAACTGTCATAAAAACGTAATCCCAAGCAATATATGAACATAATGCCTCAAATTCTTCCCAGAATTGGCCCGATAAAACCCGAAATTAACCCAAAGATATAGCTGAAATAAAATCTCATTCAAATCGGGCCCCATTTGCTATCTTTGCAATAATGAGCATTACATAATGCTATATCGACAGTATAAATCCGTTTGACGTATGAATAGATTCAAAGATAATTAAGGATGCCTTCATACGAAATATTGCCGCAGTTAAATCGGCTAAATTAAAATATTCAAAAGGCTTTAAACCGGTGCCAGGCAAACTGGGCGAGGATATGATTCCATTGGTGAACGAAGCGAGAGGGTATTTGATCTTGTTTAGGTTTTTGTGTAAAAGGAAAATTCTTTAAGCAGGGTAAATGTTTTAATTATCTTCGGCTTAATTGAGTCAATGACACGAGATAATTGGATATTCGAAATAATGTTTGTTTACTGTGGGTGGTATTTTATAGACCAGCATACGATAATAGCGCTTAATGATGCAGTCGTATTTTTGGGTGCAGCAGTCATTGTAAAATAAATCATCTAGATAAATGAAGTTTGCAAATACGTTTTATTTTTGCGAATACCTATAATGAAATGCATGAACTATTTGCGTGTTTTAAAATAATATATATGCCAGCCACGTTCTTATACATTTCAAGGGGGTAAAAACGTAGCCTAAAAGATAACTAACAATCTGTATTATCATAAATACCTGATAGAAAGTTGTAGATACATCCAGATTGACTCACACACAATCTTTGCTTATTCTCGATAGAATTTCACGTACATTTGAAAAATTCTAATAGACGATATCAAATATTCTATCCAGCACGTATCTCAAGTGGGTCTAAAGTAAAATTGATGACCTTATATGAGTGGCTCTGACACTGCAGAGATTTTAAGGTCTTTTCACAGGTCATCTGTCTGATGGCTGTTTTAGTCGAGTGAAGTGATTTTGGTTGTCCTTTGCAATTTGCCATAGTGCTATATTATTCAAGATATTTAATATCGTTTCAGCAAGATGTTAGGATTTAACCCTTAAACCATATTTTACTTAGACAGTAAATGAAGTGCTATTTACGATCACCGTAAAGTATGGTTCGTTCGTTTTAATACTGATATTATATTCACTGTTCAAACCACCATTGCGGGTTATTAGTACCATTAATAGAAACAACCAATGAACCAGAAAACATTACTACTTACCAAAATTGAAAACGGAAACATTAAATTGTTAATTGTGAAAGTACAATAATCTCGATCATTTAAACAGCATGACAAACTGAATAGTGTAAATACATGAGGATCATGTACAGAGCAACTAATTTTACTCGTAATCCTGAAATACATGTTTGCTGTCTCTGTCTTTTGGACTGTCTTGGAGTTCGTTAGAAAAGGACAGGAAATCGCTCTCGAAAACAACGGAATCGAGGCCTAAAACCGTTTCCTTTTCCCCATCTCACCCCAGATTAAAATACAAATTTACTCATTGAAATCGTTTTACAGGCAGATTACCTCCGTATTTATTTCCTGCTTGAGTGTCGGTAACATGTCGTTTCTAAGCTTTGTTCATTTTGTTATCTTAATAATGGGTTCTGGTTGTCTAGAATTGTAAATCAGTTTTTGTATAATAGTGTGTGTGTTTTGGAAATGGTTATACTGAAACAGATTCTTACAGATACTGGGCTTTCATTTTTATACCACACGATTCAAAGTTGGTATTCAAAGAAAATTGCTTTTTAGTCGATAGAAAATGGAATTGAAAAACTTCAAGCTTACAATAAATACGTGTTGGTAACAATTCCATAAGAATGATGATTTTCAGTATTCTATCCTCAGAAAATTGGCTTTTGACAGTGATATTGTTGTACTTTTTTGGATAAAGTTCCTAATACAAATCCCGAACTGGAAAGAATTTTACTTATAAGAAATCAAGTCATGAGAAATTCTCGTCGCTTATAAAATATTTAGATCGAAATAGATTGAACGTTCTCGAGAAATTTCTGATATCAGAATATTGTAACGAAAATTCTACTTTGCTTATAACATGTACATAAGCAACGAGACTAATCAAATTATTATTAAGCGTGTCTTTCCCACCTCCCCAGAGTAAAAACCTCTGGGAAAAACAGTGTCAGTATTTCAAGTTCCTTTTCTGTACTGTATTTATGAAATATTCTCGTCTATTCTCATGGGGGTCTTAAGAGAAGACTGAGAGATCATACCGGGAGAATTAACGGTAAAGTTGTGTTTAATCAGAATGTAATCAGAATTAGAATATAATAGAATAGAATACTCTTTATTATGTACATCATGTAAGTTACAGAAAATATAGATAAAGAAAACATTACATCGGGTGACACAATGGGTGGCCTTATCGCTAAAAGCGATCTTTTCAAGACAACCAACGAATCAACCAAGAATTAGATTTCATCTAAACGTGTAAGTGATTATGTAGTGGGTCTTATGATTGTGGTGTGTTTAGGAGACTTGAACACATTTAGCACATGTAGTGTTAACGAATTATTAATAAGTTTACTGTTACAGATCTGTGCGTCAAAAGTTAGTTCAGTTACATTTAATTGAATTGAATGCCCGCCTAACAACTAAATAACCGAAATGGCACAAAACATATGAATTTCCTGACTCTTTAAAAAAAATCTACCGCGTAACCTTCACCCGTAGAAACGGCTGCGCCAACCGAACTTGATTAAATTTAAGATTTTGAAAGCTTCATAAAAAGGGGAACTTCTCCTCCTGATAATAATGCTGCATGCACTAATACCTTCCTGGAGATTATACAAAAAGGGAAGGAGGGGATCGGGGTATTGATATAATTTGCGTTTATAGACTGACCTTATAATGGAGTTTTAATTTAGGGTTTTGAGGGCAATGTGTTAATAGTTCATTGACAAACGTAGAATCACCATTTATTGGGTCCTATTATATGATAAGCGTCATCAAGGCTTTAACTACTACAGAAGAAAATGGCCCACAGTGGCAGCAAAGAACATGTAAGGCATGAGAAGTCATTTTTTCATCGATCCTAATCAATCCTGGATTCTTTAGGATTTGGATAAGAAATTATGAAGGATTTGGATTAAACTCATACTCATACATACTATTTAGATTAAATGAGTTTTTACAAGTTCTATTAACACTGTTTTGAGGATTTATTATTTTGTTCCAATGATTTCATTTGAAAGACCATAGTGATGATTTTGTTAATTTAATTCAATGATTCTGTTTTGGTGATATTTTTTAATAAATTTTTAAAAGGATTTCATTATTACATTTTATTCCTACGATTTAATTTTTAAGACTTTATTTCATTGATTTTATTCATTTATTTCAGCTTTATACTGGTGATTTTATATGAACGAATGAACTGTATTAAGTCTTGTGATGTTTCAAATGATTAGCCAAAGTACAAGTTTTTGCCTAGTTTGACCACAGATATTTAATTGTATTCCATTCCATTGTATTGTGAAAATATAGCGTATTGTATCACTGTAAAAAGAGCTGGACAATATCCTGGAATCTGTTCAAACACTCCCGGTATAAAAAGTACTACATCCCAATATATAATACGTTTTAGTAAGTACCCTACACAGTAAAATACAGGGTTCTTTTTGTTTTAAGAGTTATTTCCCTTGGGATAATTTTCGGCATGCTCACGGGCGAAGCCGCAGGCAGCAGCTAGTGGCATATGAAGCTAATTCGATTAAATTAGAAACGTGATTCATTTAAGGGTTACCCGATAAATACACATGGAAAACATTTAATATTGTCTTCATTATTTAAAACTGATATCTATACTAATATTATAAAGCTGAAGAGTTTGTTTGTTTGTTTGTTTGTTTGTTTGAACGCGCTAATCTCAGGAACTACTGGTTCGAATTGAAAAATTCTTTTTGGGTTGAATAGACCATTTATCGAGGAAGGCTTTAGGCTATATATCATCACGCTTAAGCCAATAGGAGCGGAGCAGCGATAAAGAATGTTTTAAAATCGGGGATTCCACGGGGACGAAGTCGCGGGCAGCAGCTAGTTAGAAATAAACGTGACACACGTCCATAAAAATATCTTATACATTTTCAGTCTTATGTACTGAAATATTGAGCCGTTTTCTCAAGTATAATAATTTTGCTGGAATTTCAAGTTAGGCTCATAGCTTAGCGGTCTGCGTTCAAATATCTTTTACATAAGAGATGTAATTTTCTTAGATATTATGTTTCTGAAATTATAGCAAAAATAACCTTTACATTTAAATTAGACTTCAGTTACCATTTTAAGTCAATCTAGCCAATGTTATTTAGACATGAATGTAAGTTGATGCCAATTTGTACCTACGAAATAATTTCATGTATTCATATTCAACAGCATTTATTGATATTTATTTTATCGAATCAGCATTGCCATTGAATGTGGCAATGCGGCCAGTGTTCTGGGCACTTTTTCAATTCCCTATGAGGGGAAGGGGGAATCCCTTCCCCCCTTTTTACTCCGCTTGTACATTTATATATATTTTCTATATCATGGCTTTTTAGTGCAATTAGTAGGTAATAGTACAAACAAATGTAAAATAATATTCACAACACACAACTACAACATCGATAAGATCAATATTATTATTACCAATTACTTTTGAAGCCCATATCGTCACCAGTATTGTATGCGTAAAATGTACACTGAAATATAAAATATTGCAGATATAGATAAACATGCAATAAACAGAATTAAAATTAAATTAACAATAATAATATATAGAATAAATAAACAAACATAAAAATGAATACTATATTAAATATAAATACAATACAACGTACAGATATATAAGGTATATTTTACTTAATAATAACTTATATTTAATTATTACCATATATTAGTATTTGGAAAATATATAAAAGCGCTCTTCCTCTCTCCTACCTATTTAAATTTTGCTGTGCCCGACAGAGTCCATAATTGATACCGCACTTATTTACCTACCACCTGTATATGCTAATTGTCGATTGCAATAAATACTTGAAACGTTTAAGTTCTATTTTCGCAAGAAGTAGCATATGATCTTCTCCAATCTATCTTTGTACCAAATTTCATCAAAAGCGATTAGTCGTCTAAGCGTGGCAAACGAAGAAATTAACGCTGCGGGCATTTTGGGTACATTACCAGTGGCCAACGATGCGGAGGAATTTTTCGACGCCATTTTTTTACTTACTTTTAATTTTTGTTAGTTAAGTGTTTCTTTATTTAAGTGTATATATAGTAATAGTTATAATGAAATAACTCTCTTTCACTTTTATGATATTTATGTTCATTAACCTACATGGTTCTCATATGATTTGACCAGTATGGATTCTATGGCCTTTAAAAGAGACTTTGACCTCTGAGTTTGTTTCGGTGTTTCTTCTCAGGGTAGTCGGCTAGGAAACACCGGCTTCATCTCGCTTAAAATGACAAGAAATATTGGACGTGTAAAAGTGTTATGTTTAACCTACTTACAAAATAAATATCATATATCATTTGTAGGATGTTTGAATTATATCAATAAGCCCTACCAATATGTTTTGATCAACTTCCAGTCCGTCCTGTTAGACTGGCATATTGGTAGGTAGTATTTTACCGTGGAACGACTGCCTACCGCACCTATTCAACGTAATAAGTGACAGACTTTTCTTTATCCGTCTTAAGAGTGCTGAACAAATAGTATGTATAGTATGTTTGCAACAGTATACATATGTAGTTGAATTTGTTTAAAAGAGTCACCGCGGCTCTTGAACGCAAAGGGCACAAGAAGGATCACGGGTGGGTTTTAGTTAGTAAGAGTCTGACTCTCCCTTCCGCTCTGCCCAGAGCGGGAGAAGTCTTTTATGTATATACATAATACTGTATACATACATATATACAAAAGTATACATTCATACTTCATTATATAGGTACATATGTATAATGAAGTATGAATGTCGTGTTTTATGAAACAGTGAGCTGTTTTGTTATAAATGGTGACCATCTTTGAAATGACCGTAAGCCCTTTCCTTGATACCTGAAATAAAAAAAGCTTCCGAATGATGACAAACTCTGATTTCAGAAAACTTTCTTACAGCAAGTTGTAAAAAGTATTTCAGAATATTTCCTCGCTCAGTTTGATTCGCGTGTTTTTGTCAAATTCGTTCAAAGTTATTCATGAATTTCTTTCACCTGGAGACGAAAATATATTTTTTTGGTGTGTAGTTTTGTGCGTACGAAGATTTTGGATCTACTTATTGGATTATACAAGCTCGTCCCTATCCCGATGTTGATTTGGTAAAATAGCTTGATGGGTACAAAAGTTTTAGTTAATCCGAGGTTGTTAGGTATCTTTTGATGATATGCAAACAGGTCGTGGATGGGTTTAATCTCGTCGCTGAACTACTGTTTTGGGAAAGTCCATCGTGAAGTTTTAAAGTCGCCTAAAGGTAATGCCTAAAATTTTATAAACTCTGGAAATATGATTTGTTTTATGGCTCATTGAATATATAATAATAGTTTACTTTTGAAAGAAGGGGCACAGTTTAATTTAAGCTCTCATTAGTCTTTGAAACATGCATTGAAAATTTCTACCAATTTATTAATCAGCGAAGACTTTTGAATAACCAACCATATTATAAAGAAATAGTCTACAACCAAGAACTTTACAAAAATAGAAACACATCTTAACTAAAAACTCATTCAAATGCAGATATGACTATAACCCGTAACATACTGCCTCCATTTTGTAATTAAAATCAAGGAATTCACCACCTACAAGTGTTAATGAGCCATTTTATGCCACATAATGTTGTTCTCATTCACATCTTTGGTTTAAGTACCTATTAAGATGGTACATAGACGTATGCTTATATAGAATGTTCTTGTACTTAGAAGTAACTGCTTTTAAAGCGAATAAAGAGGGGTATGTAAGGATACATAAAACAGGTTCAACTGGATCGTGATCTATGAGATCTAGGGATTATAGGCGATACCCCGACCAAAACCTTGCGATAGTCTCTTTTTGACGACACGGTTGGCGCAGTGGTTGAGCGTTCGGCTACTGCGCAACGTGTCGCGGGTTCGATCCCCGCACGGAACAAATGTTTGTATGGCTTACAGATCTGATGATTGTTCCGGGTCTGGGAGTCTTGTGTATGTGAGTTTTCATGTTTGTGAACGCACCCACGATACAGGAGTAAATCCTAGTGTGGGGCGACTTTTTTTAATATTAAAAATAGTGCGTTTTTCTTCGCTATTTAGATACTATTAACTCATTAGTTGTGAGAAATAATCTACAGTCCATGATTTCAGTATGGGAGGGAAATGGAGCTATACAAGACGCATAGCACTATCTCTTTTTCACTTTTCGGAATCGTTTGAAATAATGGAACCTGCGGCCCTGGAACGCAAAGGGCATTAGTAGGAACACGGGTGGGTTTTGGAGTCTGACACTCCCTTCCGCCCCACTCAGAGCGGAAAAAGTCATTTGATAATTTCCCATCCAGAAAAAAAGGACCGGAAGTGTGGCAGATCTTGTTACAGAGCACTGAAATTGCGTCTGGTAAACATAATTTTTTACCAAATTCTTTATACAACGGCCAAGAGATTTCCAGATTATCCTCTGCAAGTCTGTTGAAACTGAAAAAGTAAATTATACAAGGCATACGTGACATTAATTAAACCAACATCAAAACAACCACGGTCACATGTACCTGTTAGTGTTGCCAACAATCGAGCATCACTGTTGCCAGCCTACATTTAATTTTAATGAGCTTTAAAAGGGTCCACCCTTAACTTAATTAGTTAAAGCTTATCTGCAGACAAGTTTTACCTCGTGCATGTTAATGTAACAGAGTCGTAATACATACGGAACCTCTTACTTGGGGACGTGACTTTTTAAGTAAGCCGTTTTGAAGTTTTAACTTGCCAGTTGCCATGGTTACGTTCGTTTGAGAATATGTTTTGTAAATTTTATTCCAGTTGAAAGAGAACGTTTTGTTGGACTTTTTTAAGTGAAAGATGTTTGAATTGTAGCGGATTTATGTAAATCAATTTTATAATACACTAGCAGTGCCCCGTGGTTTCACCCGCGTAGTTCCCGTTCCCGCGGGAATATGGGGATAAAATGTAGCTTTCTAGTGGTGAAAGAATTTTTGAAATCGGCACAGTAGTTTTCGAGTTTATTTATCACAAACATACATACGCACATAAAATACAAATCTTTACTCCTTATAATATTAGTGTAGACTAGAAGCGCCCCGCGGTTTCACCCGCGTAGTTCCCGTTGCAATGGGATTACGGGGATAAATTATAGCTCATGTTATTTGCTGACAATGTAGCTTTCCATTAATGAAATATAAGTTAAAATCGGTCGATTCGTTTCGGAGATTATTTGGTACAAACAAACAATCAAAAAATCTTTCCATATAATAATACTATAGTACAGATTGAATACAGGTTTTCCAGACATAATATCATCTTCCTCACAATTTATCCATGATTTTTTTGGGTTCCGTATCCGAAGAGCTACCAACGGTTCCCTACTAACTACTAATAAGCCTCCACTGTCCATCCGTCAGTCTCTCTATCTGTAAGCGGGCTGTACCTCAAGAATCGTAATAGCTAGTTTAAATTATCACAAAGTATGTATTTCTATTGCCGCTATATCAACAATTAATAAAAATTAATTAAATAAAAAATGATACTCTACAAATTATACAAGAAACGTGTGTTTTTGGGTTTATGGTACGGAACCTTGCACTCGCACTCGCACTTCACCAGTTTTCTGATCTACTTCTTAGTTAAGTTAGAGGAGTTCACATTCCTACTCAGTACTTTTCTTACGCTTCATTCTCCATTTCATCTTATAGAGTCTGATGTTTTAGTTTTCATGAAAGCTAGTTCATTTACCAGTAATCTGTTACAACTATAGACTAAAGCCAATAAGTTTCACGAAAACGGAGCTTAGTCTACAAACAGTCTAAACTAATCAGACTGAAATTCGCCTTTGACTTTAACAATAATTAAACAGAATTAACACGTCAGATCACTGGACTCAAAGTAAAATATTGGTATACTGTTGAAAGAAAAGAAAGAAAGAAAAATAGTTTATTCCCCTCATTTACACGCACATACATATACAAAATATATTAATTATACACATCAAACATTAGGCCTACCTATGTCAGGGACGGACATCATGCATGAAGTCAATTCATGTTTTAATATATTTTATACTTTTCTATAAATTCAAGTTTTGAAACTTAACTGTCAAATATATTGGAGAGTTTGTTGCGCTACGTCTTCTTCCCATCTTAAAGAATTGAAAGTGGTGCGGGCTTTTGACGTTTAAAGAGTGCTGATTTTCTGCATGTTTTAAATAAATACATTTAGATTTTGCCGATCCTAGCATAATTTGAAATTGAAAACAATATATCTAGTTTTAATTTCCGCGAATATTAGTGGGTTGCAGGTATGCACCTCCCTCCCGCCCGCTATATTATGCACATGCAAGATTACAAGGCAAATGCATTTGCCTTGTAATCTTGCAGATATATTGTTTTCAATTTCAAATTAAAATGGATTTCCGCAAAGTAACGCCTGACTCAATCAATTTTGATCCTAGCATATTTGAAAAGCCAAAGCAGATGATGAGATAGGACTTAATATTACCGTACATAGACCCACTATTAACAACATAACCGAAGACACAAGAACATCAATAAGAAACTCTAAACCAGACCACACAAACCTCTTGTAGAAACGACACGACAATCCAACACTCGCAACATCAAATTAAACCATAAGCGTACACTAACCGAACTGCCTTACACTTAGTGAGCCGGGAATTTATCTACCCCGATTTAATTAAAGGTGGGTATAATCCATAGACCATGGAACAGCCGCACTGCGCCGGCAGGACTTAGGCCACGAATTCCACCTAGCAGTGACTTGAACATTTTTGCGAGCGGTGGCAGCTTTTCTCCTATTGAGCTATGTCTTCCTGGTACTTTAATTTTTGATTGTATAGTAATTTTTCCCTGCTATCTTGACCGGGCGTCTCATAACTTTACCATATTTGGGCAATGTACTTTAAATATTGTGGATAGAAAAAATAATGAAAAAAAGTTTCGTTTTTATTTTAAAAACAATACGAACTGCATTCAAAGAACTTTAAATAACTGCGCTGCGGTGAAACTGTATATTATTATCATATAATCATCTATCAGATGATTATCATATATCAGATAACAAAGATCCATTGGGTTAGTAACAATCGTCTTAACCTATGTTAGTACTTAACCAAAAACATCGACAAAGTACAGGTAATACGTGTTCATTTATTTCGAATAAATATCATAGTACCTATCTAAAATAAAAGGAATACCATGAAATTAAACGGTACGTTAACTAATAGTTACAGTCAATTTAGTTTGTTAAATGCTCAAAATGCATCTCGGAATGACTTCGAGAGATTATAGATAGTCAAATTCTGATGCGTTTAAAAGTATTCCAAACGTTCAGTTGACAATTTATCGAGAGTTTACGATTTTTCAAGATATTTTATGCTTTTTACAATTATCCGGGGACATATAATAATGATTTAGCTACCCGTCGTTTTTTTTTTTCAATAGGGAATATTTAAAATAATATTTCTAAGTTCAGTTTGAAAGAAAGGAATACATAAAGTCAGTTGTTATAAGCATGACATAGTCAGAGAAAGCGCTACACATTATTCTGAAATAAAAAATAAATTAAATGTGCAACGCTTACCGAGCTGGGCTCGTAAATGAGTGCCCGTCCCAACTTAACGAGACACGGCCGAGCCGAGCCGAGACCAAAGACTTTGGTATCGGCTGTCATTGCTCAGAAGCCAGAAAATCTGACATCAGTCTATTTATTTTATTTATTTATTTTTATCAATTGCTTACTATACTAACAGTTTGCTCCAAAACGTATAGCAAGCCAACAACATCATATTATTGTTAAGAACTAAAAAAGTTTACACAATTTTTTGATCACCGATCTTTGAGTACACGTAAATACATCGACATCCGGTTCCTGAGCAATCAGGGCGTTCAGTAAACTGATCTATGGAACTGGGTATAAGTGATCGTGTTGCTCAGTTCCACAAGGTCAGATAGGTCGATCAATATCAGCATCGGAACTCAGCTGCATTCAGTTAGACTCAGAAGTTACCCCAAAATACTTGGAAAAAAATAGGTAGATTGATTTAGTTAAATGTTGAGGCTGTCAAAGCAATAGTCAGATTTGTTAGTGGCCGTCCATTTCTATAAAAAAACGGCGATAGTCAATGACACGCTAGGTTTGTATGGACAGTTTTGACAGTGCCGCTTCTAGTACTTTGTAACTCTGCAGTATAATTAGAAGGAATGGCTCGAGGGTTGAAAATTAAAGCGCATAGGTGAACGACGTCAATGTACTAGGTGGAATTTTGTAATTTATGTCAAGAGGTCTCGTGTTCTAGTGTTTAGGTGTTTGGTCCTTGTGATTTAGGATAGTTCTGTCTTATATTAAAGTGGCAGAGAATTCGTAAATTGTACTTACAAACAGGTTTCACTGGTTTCTTTGGTGACACTCCTGTGGAGGCAAAACAGTTTCTCATTCGCCTACTTCCTAGTAAAGGTTCAATTTAATAGAGCACTACGTTCTGAAAAAATCTCTAGTAGTATAATAGAAAACTATAAATAGATTACATGTAGCGAAAATTAGAAAGTTGAGATGGATGTGTGGAGTAAAGAGGATGTATAAAGTGAGAAATGAGTACATTAGAGGTAGTTTAAAAGTGGCGCCAGTGACGAAAGACTTGAAAGGGAACCGCTTGTCTTGGTGTGGTCATGTGAAAAGGAGGGATGAAACGCATGTAATTAAAAAGGTTATGAATACAAATGTGGATGGATAGAAAGGGAGAGGTAGGCCAAGAAAAGATGGATGGATTGTGTGAGGAGTGATATGAAAGAAAAAGGAGTTAGTGATAGCGTGACGGCTGACAGGACAGAATGAAAGAAAAAAACGTTTTGCGCCGACCCCAAGTAACATGGGATAGGGTCAGGAAGATGATGATAAACATAATAGAAAACTATATCAGACTTCTAAGTTTAAATATTCGTACACCACAAATTAGCCCGTAAATGACCCGTCTGATCCGGGAGTGGTCTTGAGAGCGAGAAACATAAATATCTTGTCTCTTGTATGGTTACTCCACGTCCTCATCCCACCGGCCCCCTTCTACCGTAAGACATCTAGAAACACTGTAGGTTACCATCCCTAAGGTAGGTTGCTATTTCACCAATTCGCACCAAGCGTTTCCAATCGTCTTTTGTAATGCGCACAGCAAAGGAGTGGAACTTTCTGCCTGCGTCTATTTCCGAACGCATTCAACCCTAATCTCTTCAAAGTTAGTGAACAGGCTTCTTCTGGGTAAGCTCATTCCATCCTCGACTTTATGTCTGTCACTTGTGACCTAGACTAGAGTCAAGAGCAAACCCAACTCACAATAAAAAAAATAGCGAACGCATGTGAGCAAACGTTTGAAATCTATGTTCCGAATTGCATGCATTAAGTTGGACGTACACGCTTGAGTTTGCATTATGGTTTAACCTAACTTTCATACCCAACTATCATGCATAACCTAGTGTGATCGCCATCTTATTACCTACAAGATGGCCCCCTCGCCATGCAGACTCGACTGATGAACAGGGTCCTTCAAATTTCATTTCCCACTGTAACCTAAAAGAGAACGCACCAAAAATATAACTAAAACATAAACAAATTACACTTACATACATACATACCTACATACATACGTGCTCTTTCCCGACTACAGAAAAACTCCGCGGATTGTAGATAAAAATAAATTAAATAAGGCTTACTGTAATCCTAGTTTGAACATACATTGCTCGCACATACGAGTTCCTATGTACATGTGGGTGGTGTGTACACACACACACAGTACGGTGGGTGGGATGTTTGTGCAAAACGTGGGATCGTGTGTTCACGGCTTATCTGTGAAGTTATTTTTTGTATTGAATTGTTTATGTTTTTTTTGTTGTTTGTTTTTTTTTATCTATTTTTATATTAGTTGTTCGTGGAATGCTTTTAGGAGTTTGCTCTTGTTTGTATTAATCAATTACCACAGCTCGCAACAGAAGAAGAAATTCCGGGCGTCGCGCGTCGGGAGTCTCAGGCCGATTCTCGGCCACCGTAGGCGCACTCCTGCGGTAAGCTATGGATGGCTCGCCGATCGATAACAACCAGGCCAGGGTCGAAGGCGAGTCGTGTTCTACGCGTGCCTCAAAAATATGTCAACAAAGAGGACAGGATCCCATCCCAGTGCCTTGAAAAAAGAGTCACTGCAGTCCTGGAATGCAAAAAGCACTAGGAGGAATACGGTTGGGTTTTAGTCAATAAGAGTCTGAAGTAATTTGATGATCCATCAAAAACAGGCCCTATATATCTTTGTCCCAAAATTAATCAAGATTGGTTCGGTTTTCAAATTTCCCATTCAGAATAAAAAAAGAACAGCTTAGCAGCGACCTACATAAACACAATCCGGGAGACTTGATCATGCTTAGGATATTGTGGGTACTGCTCCACACCCTACACACCAGGAAACCGAGGTATAAAGAAGTACATAATAATAATAATGAATCCGTTTCACTAACTATCAAATAGAAGACTATTTTGGTCTTAATAAGCAAAGTCTTTATCAAGTTTGGTAAAACTTTGATATAATCCGTGGACTATTTGGAATATTACTTTAAAGTTCCACTTTGACGACCATTAAGCGAGTTATTAAGATTTGGGACCATTACCGACGATTATATTTAATTGCTAAGTATATAAAGATTTAATTTTGTTGAAATTATTATTTACTTTTAAAGGAATTTCTGAAAGCTTATTTAAAACTGGCTTCTGCTGAGCATTGCCTACACGATTGACGAAATTTATCCACGGGAACGTAACACCATGGCAAATAGTATAGTAAGTCCTAATGGTGGTTTGGGAAATTTCTTCGCCAACATTTCATTAGTTCATGTCGATGCACAATTTCTCGAAATAACTTCGAGAGATTTAAAGACTATCAAATTTTGATGCGTAAAAAAGTGATCCAAATTCCGACAATTTGTCGAAAGTTTATTTTATAGTTTTACGTATTTAACAATTACCCAGTGACATATATATATACATACCTATTAAAATAAATTAAGAGTACGTTTGTTTTAATTGTATCATTACAGTGGTTCCCAAAAACTTTATTTTTATTTATATTTTCAGCCTATTTCATACCACTGTAGAGCAAAGGACTTCAATTTCTTCTTTTCATTCATCCCGGTTAAACAAAGCTTGTGAGCAGTGGTGGTCGAGTGGTATCGGCCCCGACTTACGAATTGTAGGTCGCGGGTTCAAACCCAGCCAGGCGCATTACTTTGTGTAATTAACTTCATCATCACTGCTCACAAAACGATGAAAGAAAACATCCTGAGGAAACCGGCATGCCCTAGAACCAAAAATTCGAAGACATGTGACATTCACCAACCCGCACTGGGCCCGCGTGGTGGATTACGGCCCATTCCCCTCTCCTAGAGAGGAGGCCTGTGTCCCAGCAGTGGGAACGTTAAAAGGCTGATTATGCTTATGCTAAACAAAGCTTGTCCACACTTGCTCAATGTGGACAAGCTTTGGCTCTAGGCAAAATGCAATTCTATTAACCAATGCGATTGCCAAAATATCAAGGATTGATCATGTGATATTTCGGCAGCGGTTGCCGATCCTGTATATTTTTGAAGTTTTGTCACTCTGTCACTGGCAAAATGTCGCTTGTCAAGAGCCTCTTGACAACAATCGTGTCAACAGGTTTCAAGCTTGTTTCACCTTCAGTGCCTGGGTCTGCCAGGAAGCTAATCCAATTAATTCTGCTATATAATCTAATGTCATCTTTCACAAATGCTTGCACTGTCTGGACAGGTCCACTCAAATCTGTGTGGCACTTTCTTCAAAAGGCTACCTCAGACATTAACCTACATGGTTCTCATATGATTTGACCAGCATGGATTGTATGGACTTTAAAAGTGACTTTGACCTCTGAGTTTGTTTCGGTGTTTCTTCTCAGGGTAGTCGGCTAGGAAACACCGGCTTCATCTAGCTTAAAATGACATGAAATACTGGACGTGTAAAAGTGTTATGTTTAACCTACTTACAAAATAAATATCATTTATCATTTGTGATTGCTTGTTTGTATTCAAGCCTCATCATCATCTGCCTAGCCTTTTCCCAACTATATTGGGGTCGGCTCCCAGTCATGCCGGATTCAGCTCAATACCAGTATTTTACATGAAGCGGCTGCCTACCAGACCTCCACAACCCATTAACTAGGGAACACGGTACTTCTTGGCAAGACTGCTGTCAGATTTTCTGGCTTCTGACAATCCGTAACGACTGCCAAAGATCTACAAATGGCAGCCGGGACCAACGGCTTTACGTGCTTTCCGAGGCACGGAGAAGTCTCGTTATGTTAAGATGGTCACCCATCCACAGACCAACCTCGGCAAGCGTTGCTTAACCTAGACGATCGACCCGTGCGGCTGTTATAATTTAGCCACGAGCTCCTCAATCAATAAAATGCGATTTACTGACCAGGACAGGACATCCGATCGGTCTCTTCAAAAAGTGTCGGGACTGGTAGATAGCCAGCGTAATAGATTTTCTTTTTTACGATCTTAAAAGTTAAAGATCAGAATGCTTAAGTATTTCTTACGGAACCGGCTTCGCAAGTCAAGTGGGTGATAAATTTCCTTTAAAGTTTGGAAACATAAACATTTAAGTGGTAGTAATGCCGTAGCTTGTGTAAGAGTTAATCCGAAATCGTATTACTGCTATAACTATTTTCTGCTCCGAATATTCGTGACAGGAATATTTGGAACATGAATGTTGAAAAGTGTAAAAAATCTTATTAGTTCGTCAGATAGATTTCCAAAAAATATTGGACACGTATTTTTTCTATTTTCACAGAAACGAAAAACGAAATCAGTGCGTTGAAAACTCGTGTGATGTCACTACGTGCTGCAATTTTTACCACGACGTGACGTCACAGCCCCCACTCATGATCTTTGAAGCTTTTTATCTTCGTCAGTTTTTATAGATTTGGTAAAGGAAAAAATACGTATTCAATACTTATTTAGGAAACATCCCTATTGTGGATATGTTTTAGTAAAGAAGAAGTCTTGGCTTCTTTTTCCTCTTCAGGTAAAATTGTAGGAAAAACAGAATCGACAGCTAGGTGACAGAAATCTAATTGTATGAAGAAAACAGACATCCTTCTTCGCTATATAATAATACTAGCAGCGCCCCGCGAATTCACCCGCGTTGTTCCAGTTTCTGTGTTAATACGAGGATAAAATATATAAATATAAATAGCCTATGACACTCCACAATAACGTAGCTTTCTATTGGTGAAATAATTTTGAAAATCGGTTCAGAAGATCCAGAGATTACCCCTTACAAGGTAACAAACTTACAACCTCACAAAATCACAAACGTTACCTCTTTATAATATTATACTAGTACTGATATAAATTATATAAAGAGGAAAGATTTGTTTATTTAAATTGAACAGGCTCCGAAAGTATTTGGCGGCAGTTACTGTAGTTCTTACGTTGAATGAATCTTTGAGGCACGCGTGGAACACAGTGCGCCTTCGACCAAGCCTGGTTAAATGATAATGATAAATGATTTTTATTTTGTAAGTAGGTTATAATTTTTATCGAACTTAGAGCCAAGATAAATAGGACTGGAGTCGGTTATAGGCTTCTTTAACGCTAGCGTGCAAACCTAGTAGGTACTCTGTAAAAATCTTTAATACTAACAAATACTACATATATACATAATACATTCCATTAAAACTATTCCCTCCGGTCCCAAGACCACAACTCATCTCCATCCCTGCAGTACGACACACAAGTAACACACCCCTTGCAATTTCACCTTCCCGTTACCCCTTAAAGACTCTCGAAAGTCATTACCCGGATAAGTTACCGGTAACCGTAACTACATTTACCGTTATACCGGGTAAATTAAATTCCTGTTTCTTGCTTATATAACAAGTTGGGTGATATATTATCGCTTGACGCTACGGTGTTTGTAATCTTGTTAGTCTGAACTGAGGAATAATCTCTGAGAGGGTTTAGTTTGGTTCGTGGATTATTTTGATTGCATATTTTGGAGATTGATGAATGGAATGTCTTGGGAATATGGTGTACTTTTGTAAATAAATTTAAAGAAATTTACCAAGGTTAGTCCTACCAATTTATAAGCATTACACGTAGGAAATACAAAATGTAGGATTAGATTGTCAAAAACATACTAAGTGACTTCTACACAAAAAAAAAACAAAACGTACAAAATAACTTTAATTTCAGAACTCGGTGTTTGTGGTTGCTTTTTCGTTTTTTTGAACACCGACTTCCGTCCCTACATTCTGACAGATTGTGATTACAATGCAAAAACGAACGTTGCTTAAAAAACAGGTCAAGTGCGAGTCGGACCCGCATTTAAAGGGTTTCGAATGAATCTCATTTTTGTAACCTGTTGTTTTCAAACCACACTTTATATACATAGGTTTTCCTGTAATCTTTTGGCAAATAACTATTATTGGTATTTTTCTTAAAACTGAAGACAGTTTCGGCGATAGAGGAATTATTAATTGTATACCTATAGACTAATTTCTTGAATAACTTCAAAAATATTAATTTGTAATTGCGTAAAAATAAAATATATTCGATATTCTCACAATACGTCCTACCATTCGATATGTCAAAAGGTTCAGTTTGAAAAACATTTTTCCTATGTTTTCTAAATTGCCCCCCAAAAAGTGACTCCATTTTGAAAATTATTTTATTTTCGTTACACGTAGTGCTTGGGTCACAAATGTGTACCGATAAAAAAATAATAATAATAATAAAATCTTTCATTTTTTTTTCATAAATAAGAAAAAAAATTTATTCCGGCGCTCAGTTTAAGTTTCAATAATTCTTAGAGCTATTAAAAAGAGCTTATAATTTTCGCTTGCTAGTTCAGTTTGTAATCTTCTGGTTTCGCACAGACGTATATCCTTGTTAGCTGTGCGAGTATATTTTTATCAAAATTTGATATCAGCATATAAGCTGAAAAATTTTCACTGTTAGACCATCCTGGCTTCTGACGTCCAGTGGATCCCCATGGCCTTCAAGAAGTCATCGGTCCACCTTCAGGTGGCTCTTTAAAGGAACACGCTTTTCGGTTTACAGTTCCAGAATCTTTCAGCCTCATTTACCGTCCGTTACGCGAGCAATATATATACATATACTAGCAGCGCCTCGCGGTTTCACCCGCGTAGTTCCCGTTCCCGTGGGAATATGGGGATAAAATATAGCCTATAGCCTTCCTCGATAAATGGGCTATCTAACACTGAAAGATTTTTCGCGTTCAAACAAACAAACAAACTCTTCAGCTTTATAATAAGTATAGATATAGATTTATGTCACCGAGAAATTGCAGACTGTGTAAGATTGTTAAATATGGCGTAAAATTGTAAACTATTCTTTTATAATTACTATACATTCTGCCACTCAAGTTTGGCAATTCTTTGCGCTAAAGCGTTAACCTTGATTACACTAAGAGAGAGATTACAACAAAAAAAAAAATTCGATTTCACTACATATGTATGTATGTATAAACATTTGTTTCAATGTACCGTGTTTTAAGAAAGAAACATATCCAAGGTGGAAAGATATTCAAGTATTCAAGATGATCTTCAGTAAACAAAAGATAAACTTAGTTTACAAAACAATAGTATGTTGCTCCAACACCATTAAGAATTCGATACCGTCGTCAATATCGAATGTCTTCCCGTGGGCTTTGCAACGAAATCAAACAGACTTGAAAAACAAGGTAGGTGGATGGAAAGCAGGTCTATTCTGTTGGGGTTCGATTTTTGCACTTAGTCCTCATGTGGAACCATTATGCGTGAACCACGGCAGCCGTCATTTCCACCAGCCAAACTCCCCTCCACAAGTCAATCAGTCCTCCCAGTAATTTCAGGATTTCTGCAAGCGAATCCTAGAAGCAAATGAAACATACATTGTATTACGTATTTCGAGGAGCTTGTAACTAAATTACAACAGCCGCACGGGTCGACCTTCAAGGTTAAGCAACGCTTGCCGAGGTTGGTCTGTGGATGGGTGACCATCTTAACATAACGAGACTTCTCCGTGCCTCGGAAAGCACGTTAAGCCGTTGGTCCCGGCTGTCATTTGTAGATCTTTAACAGTCGTTACGGATTGTCAGAAACCAGAAAATCTGACACCAGTTCTTGCCAAGAAGTACCGTGTTCCCCAGTTAACGGATTGTGGAGGTCTGGTAGGCAGCCGCTTCACGTAAAATACTGGTATTCAGCTGAATCCAGCTTAACTGGGAGCCGACCCCAATATAGTTGGGAACAGGCTAGGCAGATGATGAGTGTATTACGTATTTCGGCGATGTCTGTGCACTTTAGGAGCATGTGCAAAACCGATTCCTCCTTCCCCATGTATGCTATGTACAGAGGACTTGCCGTTATACCTATCGTGTTGAAATGTTTGTTCAGTGAGCAGTACCCGGTGTTGTGATCTCCACTATCATTCGTAGGCTGCCAGTCGCAGAAAGCACCGGTTTAGTTACCTGTACCTGCAGCCTGGTGCCAAGGCCCACCAGCGTTCTGCTTATGTGAGGGTGTATGGTGAGGAAAAGCGGATTTATAACTACCAAAGAACACATTGATGGATTCTGTCAAGAATATAAGCATAATAAGCAAAATCAGCCTTTTAATGTTCCCACTGCTGGGACACAGGCCTCCTCTCTAGGAGAGGGAATGGGCCGTAATCCACCACGCGGGCCCAGTGCGGGTTGGTGAAGGTCACATGTCTTCGAATTTTTGGTTCTAGGACATGCCGGTTTCCTCACGATGTTTTCTTTCACCGTTTTGAGAGCAGTGGTGATGATATTAAATTACACAAAGTAATGCGCCTAGCTGGGTTTGAACCCGTGACCTACAATGCGTAAGTCGGGGCCGTTACCAGTCGGCCACCACTGCTCCCTGTCAAGAATAATATGAAAGAAATGGGAGTCAGTAATAACGTGACGGTTAATATGAAGGAATGGAAGAACTAACTCAAATGGTTTTTATTTCTGGCTGATCTAGAATGGACCTTTGCGAAAAAGAGGCATTACTTATAATAAAGCCAAACAAATGACAATAATAAAACTAAACAAAATATAATCATTAAATCAACAATAAAAAAAACAGCAATCATAAATTCATTCATGCTAAAACATCAACACATCAGATCATGGCTTAAAATCTGATGGATATCTCGCAATTCGGTGTGCTTTTTGTGTCTTAAGCAACTCAGATCCAGTATGGCCCCAGAGTTAAGCGAATGTCGTCTTCCCATCTGGTTTCTGGTCGCACCTTTCTTCCAGTACCATCAAAGCTTAACAAAATTAATATAATAACCACCGCTCTTTGAAATAAAAATATAGGTAGGTGACTTAATGGTGTATAAAAAATATAATTTAACGTCTAACGACAACTCGTAAAACAGAAGTTAAATAACCAGGGACTACCATTATCTATTTTATTATTTTCAGTATGAACCATTTTTTTATATTTTCCTCTTATTGTTTATGGCCGCTACTTTTTGTGTTTTAAACATTTTTTTTCTCTGGGTGGGAAATCATCAAATGATTTCTCCCGCTCTGGGTGGAGCAGAAGAGAGTGGCAGACTCTCACTAACTAAAACCCACCCGTGATCCTTCTAGTGTCCTTTGCGTTCCAGGGCCGCGGTGAGACTTTCGAACAAATTCCGCAACCTTGACCCCATGGAGCCCCGTCTTTTTTGCTGACAGCTCTTTGAGGCGCGCGTGGAACACGACGCGCCATCAACCCGGGCCTGGTTGCTATCGGACGGCTACGCATAGCTCGCCGTCCGCAGGCCCGCGCCTATGGTAACCGGGAATCACCCTGCGTTTCCCAACCCCCGTGGCATCTTCTTCTGTTGCGGCGGCTGGAGCGTGAGGTTTCCATATCCCGCACGCGGTCCGACTCCTCCTTCGCTAGCATACTGCCTCGCAGAAGGAGGTGACCGCTTCCCATGCCTCCTCGCTCCGGACCATGGATTGAACCAGGGCCGGACGCGAGAGGTCGCCGCCGCCTGTGTTTCAAAGCTTATGAACAAGTATAATTTATCGAACATCATGACAGTATTCCCAGAAGGAATTAGTAGATCCACGTTTCATGCGTAATGTTTACGTCCCATATTACGGGGGTGGGCCTTTTGCTGTTAGCATCATCATCATTTACAGCCGAAACATGCTCACTGCTAATTTCAAGCAAGTGTGGCTACACTTGGAGGCGGTGGTTATTATATTAATTCGACATCGTGAGGAAACCGGCCTGTCCTAGAACCAAAAGTTCGAAGACATGTGACATTCACCAACCCGCACTGGGCCCGCGTGGTAGATTACGGCACATTCCCTCCTAGAGAGGAGGCCTGTGTTCCAGCAGTGGGAACGTTAAAAGGCTGATTATGTATGTTTATGTGGCTACACTTGTACACACACACAGTAACAATCCAAACTGTGTGTTACGAATTTGTAATTGCAATTAGTAAAAGCCAATAACGCTTGATGCGCCTTGGGGATCCATGACCTTAATATGTTGAATTGCTCAGTATAAGGTCCTGGGTTTGGTCTAGATCAACGAGATAGTTAAGACTCATCCAATATCTCTAAAAATGTAGCTTCATCATTTTTGTTCTACAATAACTAGATAACATTATTTTATAAGTATGTATTATAAAGTTACCAAAATCACTTGACAGAATTAATTCAAGACGTTCTAAGAAATTCTATGTAAACAACACTTGGCAAACAAGCTTTTAGATGACTTAATCAGATTAATTTTAAGCGAAGTACACATAAACTTTTAATAATATAATTTTAAAACATCACCTAAAGGTCAGCACACACATTTTTTAGGACAGTAATAAAACACTAGTGCTGCAGACTGCTGACTCAGGCTAATATGTTTGAAACGCAGACAAGTGGAAACTACAAGTAGTCTCGGTTTACCAAAAGTTGAAAATGTTTAATAGTAGTCTGCTTCTATACCATTAGATAGTGGTTTGCAGTGTCGTAAGTGCGTTCTATGTATTGCTGAATACCTTATGACTCACTTAGACTTAAGCCCCGTTTACACTTGCCAGTAAGTCGCATGGCATGCAAGTTTAATAACATCGCGGTACCATACGTTCGAACCACTGACCACAATATACCTCGGTAGTCCGCAATGCAATGACACTAACATGCGAGCTGGTTGCTGGTGTTTTTTTTATGGATGGAAAATCATCAGATGATTTCTTCCGCTCCGGGCGGATCGGAAGGAAGTATCAGTCTCTTACTGACTAAAACCCATCTGCGTTCCTCCTAATGCGTTCCAGGGCTGCGGTGACTGTTTCGAATAAATTATGCAAACACAAAAAAGGTGGTAACCTTAGACAGATTAACATTCTGTGAGCGATAATGGTCAAAACGTTCAAAATGTAAATGACATGCGCTGCCGAAATGTCAGTGTCATTTTGACGTTTAGATAAAAGGTTGTCTATGGCGGAATGTCACCTCGTCTAGAGCGTATTATATACTTTGATTATATAATGTCTAGATGGAGCGTCGCCCTACTGTCAAAGCAAAGAAAACGAGGCAACAATTTCAAACATGTGTGCGTGCGGACGGTGTTTTACACTATGCGTCTTTGTCTCTGTGTGCGTGAATAATGATACCAGCTACTAGAATTCTCCCATAGATCACATATTTTAAAAAATAAGATAAGTTTAGTTGTATGTATGTAGTATTATTCAGTTTTAGTAGTGTCTGTTTTTCTCTTTTTTAAATAAATAAAATATACAATTTAATTAGGGTGTGTGTGTGAATGTTGTAGGTATTAAATCAGCTAAGTTAATCAAATTAGAATAATAAACTTTTTAGGCAGTTTATATAGATTGAATCTATGATTTAATACTTATTAATCAGTACCAGATATTAATTATTACCAAAATGAGGACAAAAAGACGGTACAGCATTAAAACCTTATGGTGGCTCGGAACATGAGGCGAGTCGCTGTGCAGTAACAAATTCGAGTGTCAGCGGGGTTGAGGGATGCGGTACTGCGCAGCGAGCAGCGCACTTCAGAGCCGTCATAAAGATTGAATTGGAGTGTACCAAGTAAATTATTTACCGAGCTAATAACAATTTTTACTTGGCATCGGCTTCAAAAGCATAATTATAAAGAAAGACTTAATAAATTAATCTTATTAAAATTACTCTTAGCATTTTTTAAATCGGTTTATTGAACCCAATGCAAAAATAATCATTAAAATTGGCTCATAAACAAAAAAGTTATTCGCCAAAATTATATTATTATAAAAAAGTAAAAGTATAGACGAATTAAAAAAACTCCACCTTTTTATAAATCGATAAATAAACTACGTCAACTAAATTATATAAACGTTACCATAAACCAACGAATATACCCACAAAAAAAATATGTTAAGTTGGGAGGATAAAAAAAGAAACTGGCAACACTGACAAAAAATGGCGTAATTTGGTAATCATAAAAACAATAAATAAATACGTAGTTTTCTAGTTACTTAGCGATGATAGGTGATGTATTTGGTACTTTTTACCCGTAATTTATAATTCCGTCGCAGTTTAATAACACATACCGTCATTTTATCGCTGTTTTTTGTTTATTACTCAGCGCGCGTAAAATGTAGTGACACCAAAGCGGCACGATCGGCACTAATCGGCGGGTAAGTACTTATAGGCCAACAGTTGGCTGATATTTTTTGACACGTTTCCGCACTATTGATGCTCTATCTAGACATTATATAATCAAAGATCATATAGTACTGAAGACGAGGCTTTGGCCTTACTTATTGACAAGAAGATTAGTAAATACCGAAGACGAGGCGGTATCGGTATGGTCTAAGACCTTAGCCTGCCCGAGAAGAGCGAAGGGGAAAAAAAAAGTGTTATGTAGGTAGAAACGTAAAAATCAAGTATTTTGGAAGCCTTTGTATGTCAAGCATCTATCATGATCCATAATATCTGGCTTCGTCACGCTCTGTTGCTAAATTTTGTCAAACACACAGACCATTACCACACTGCATATTTTATTTGTTGTGGTATGCCACGGTACACTATCGCGGCTGTTATGTTATCAAAGGTCTAAACAATTGATATTTGACCATTAAGAGCGTACACGCCAAACTGCATTTCATACAAATTTTCAAGTCGTTATTTTCCGAAATGACTGAACCGATTTTAATGAAACTTCACACATATAAGCAGAATACATAGGTCTAAAAAGTTAGTAAACATTTTCGATAAATAGCGTTGAAGTTAAATTAGACCCATTTTAAATTTTCCATACAAACATAAATTTCCATTTATCTTTTATAATATATAAATATGATATTTCGAAAATGTTTTAACTATTTTTTTAGACATATGTATCCTGCTTATTATGTGTGAAGTTTCATTAAAATCGGTTCAGTCATTTCGCAAAATAGTGACTTGAAAATTTGTATGAAATGCCATTCGGTGTACACGCTCTTAAGTCTTGATACCGAACCGTTAAGGTCGATCCACACATACCAGAGCCGAGCCCGGAACGTATCCGTGGCGTGGTCAGACACGTCCTGGATACGAACGTGTGTGAAAGTGTTCATATATAATGTACACACCGATATTGTTTTGAGTTCCGAACGGAGCTCGGCCGGCCACGTCCCGGGCAAGGATCGGGTGTGGATCCGCTGATGTTCCTTTATGGGTTCGAGTTCCCTTAATGGTACTCACGTTTTCGTTGATTTTTCAACAGATTACAGCAATCAATTGCTGTAAAATTCCACTCTATCGAAGCCTACTTATGTTATTGATGGAATTATTCAAAGTGAATATTTTAGAAAGAGGTATAGACTTATGTATTTACTTATTGGTGGAGGTAAAATAATGGCTACTTAAGTACTTGAAATTTAATGCTTTTAAAAAGATATGGTCATTTCTGTTACACTAAAGTGCGATCTTACAAGAAAGCAGAATTTTATAATATTGCTATGCTAATATTATTATTACAAAGGTTGAATAAACAGTATTTTCACGTGGTCTGAACAGATATCGGTGGAGTTTGCAATCCCCAATTTAGCTAAAAGTAAGTCATGTACCCATTGCGTTTTCGTATGAAATGTTACCATCTATCTTTTCTCCATCTTATATGGTGTACCTACATAAAAGAAAGAATTCTATTGTTCCCAGTGAACGTATGAGTAAAAATAAACTTTACCACTTCTCGAACAGAAAAATCCCATAAAATAATTCAACACCCCAAAAAAGGGAATGTCAAAAACACATTACGGCATTCTCAAAACGTTCCAACGTGCCCGTATTAAGATTGGAAGTACCGAATTGAGTAGCATTTGTCACGTATGCTCAATCAAATGGAAAATCGTGTTAGCAATGCGGTTTGCGGTACCTCGGAAGCCGCCCCCTTCCATGGCAAAATGAAAGCCTGTGGAAATTTTAAATTTATATAAAAGCATTCTCGGGAAGCGAAAATAAATTTAATTTAATGTGAATTTTATCATACGCGTGGTTTTATGTTAAGTGAGTTGCTTGGTATGTGACTTCGTTTGCGTGAATTTTAGGGATCCTTGCGTTGGATCTGTCATGGGTTTTTAAGTTTGGAAAATTTTATCGGGTTGAGTTAAGTTAGTTGTCGTTATTTAAGTAAAAAGACACAAATAAGGCAATATATAATTGATACCAAAAGACGTTTATTTATTTATTTAACAATTTATGTACACACATTTAATAAAAAGATAGGAAGAAGGAAACAGATAAATAGGTACAAAGGTGATGCTTATTTCTATAGAAATTTCTTCCAGCATACCTGCGATAGGAGAGTCGAGTAAAAAGAGATGTAGACATTGTGTGTTAACGGGGCACCGAGCTTTTTATACACAAAAACGCGCTTTTATAACGGTTGTTTGAAGTAGTAAACAAATAAATTAAAATCTAAGGAAATAAATTGGTATTATTGGCCATATATACTAGGCAGTATACACGATGGAAACACGATTTGATAAAGTTAGCTCGATAGAATAAATTCACAAAGTTATCTCTAAAAAACACAACAAACGCTTAGTACGGCGTGAATACTTCGCGAAAGGTCATCAGTTTTTTAATAATGACTAAACTACATGTTTTCTAGAACGTATACACTTTACATTTTCAAAATATGTATTTGTTTAACAATAAGAAGGAAATACCTAAATTCGCGCGAATTTTTCCCATTATAAGCAGAGCCGCCGCGCCGCCCTCCTGTCCGCTTTAGTCCGCCGTCGGCCATCGGACGGGGAGCTTGTGTCGCTTGCGCTCACGCGCGGATTTAATAACGTAACGAAGAAAATTGTATGAAAATGAATTGTAGCGTATTTGAAATGGGGAATAAAGTAAAGAAATCAAGACAGAGAAGGGGTTGGCGAAAAACCAATGCTAAATAAACGCTTGCATGAAGAAATGAATTAGGGTAAGGCCACCAAAATTGTCAAATATAATATCACAAAAGTAACACAACAGATTTTCTGTTACCGTTACACAAATGTAACCCAAAAGTAACACATCTTTTGCGTAAAGGTGGTTTCATAATGGTTAAATAAATAACCTTAAATAATACAAGATATTTTTTTGCTGTAGTAGTAATGAAATACGATTTTTAAACGATATACTTACTTTAAATTGTAATAATGAACTCAAATAAAAACATGACACAAATCTGTCATACAGCATTTTTATTTATTTATTTTTTATGTACACACAATATACTAAAAATAAACTTTTTACAAAAAATAAAACCGACTTCTAAACAAAAAAAAACCAAAAAGTATAAAATAACTTTAATTTCGGAAATCGGTGTGTTCAACAACAAAAAAGCAACCAAAAACTCCGAGTTTTTTTGTTTAGAAGTCGGTTTTATTTTTTGTAAAAAGTTTATTTATTTTTCACTTTTTAGTGGTTCACTCCCAGCTAAACATACCCATCACAGCGTACGTGGTATAAATTGGTGCAAACAATAAACAAATATGCGATTTCAGCTACCCCGACAGATTTGCTATCATTTATTGAAATTAACAAAAAAAACCGCTTGTTCGATTTCGATAAAAAAATTATGGGACCATTTGGGAAGTATACCATTTCCAACAAAAAAAGAATTTTCCAAATCGGTTGGCAAGCGACGGAGTTATGCGCGAACAAACATTAAAAAAAAATACAAACATCCGAATTGAGAACCTCCTCCTTTTTTAGAAGTCGGTTAAAAATAGAAAATTTTGTACAGAAACCAAGAGCACAAAGATACTGCTTATTTCAATAGAAATTTCTTCCAGCAGAAAAGCTATTGCTTTTGATCTTGATATTTTTCAGGATTCGTTATTTTTAACTTTTCAATTTTTCAATCTTTCAATTTTCAGGGTAAATTTCATGGAAGACCGATTACAAAATTTATCAAACTCTAGAATTGCAAGTTCAGAAACTAATTATTTTTATGAAATAAGTGTTACTTTCATCCCAAATCAGATTTGTTGATAATTATAGAAGTAAATTGATTGAGTCAGGCGTTACTTTGCGGAAATCCATTTTAAATTTGAAAATGAAAATAATATATCTAGTTTTAATTTCAAAAAGGCAAAAATGCATTTGCCTTGTAATCTTGCATGTGCATAATAAAGCGGGCGGGAGGGAGGTGCATACCTGCAACCCACTAATATTCGCGGAAATTAAAATTAGATATATTATTTTCATTTTCAAATTTAATTATAGAAGTTATAATTACATCAAATGTTCTGTTTTATTATAGGATGCCAATTACACCGAAACAAAATTGTTGTCTTCCAGCAGAGATTCACTAAAAATAATTATATACTAACCGTTGGTATTGTACATAACAATTTTGCTGGCTTCTTTATTCCCGAAAAAGTCTTGCATAACGAACATAGTACTTACCGTGTAACTTCATTATCAGAAATTCAATAGAATCTGCCTGCAAAAACATACTTCGACTTTTAATTCTATTCTTGACACTTGACAGTTCAAAGAAAAATAATGTTACGTGTTTGAAGACAAGTTATTAAAAGTCGCATGGTCCTCATATAACGTATTGTGTATGTCAGAGGTTCATTTAATGTTAGTCTGGCGGCTTTAGTTCTTTACGTGGCCTACCCAAATGGAGGAGGATTAAGGAGCTCAACGATTTGACGAACAATGCCAAAGTAAAGTTACTTTGGCATTGTTCGTCAAATCGTTGAGCTCCTTAAAGTTTTAAATTTGAGCTACATGATAATTGACAAATGCTTGCACTGTTTGGACAGGTCCACTCAAATCTCAAACGCCGGAGTACCCCAAGGCGGTGTCCTCTCCCCTCTAGTGTTCTCGCTATTTAGTACCGATATTCCCACTAGTACTAAGACACAGCTAGCTCTGTTTGCTAACGACACGGCGATCTATTGCTCCGGCAATAGCGAAAAGGCAATAGCCGGCCACCTCCAGAGATCCGCAAACGCACTAGGCGCTTGGTTCCGGAAGTGGAGACTGGAAGTCAACCCAGAGAAGAGTCAGGCGATCTTGTTTTACAAGCCCCAGACTCGTCTCTTCCCACCACGTCCCAGCCCAATCACGTTATTTGGCAAGCCGATCCCTTGGGTGGAGCAAGCCAAATATCTAGGTGTGATCCCCTACTGAAAGCTTACTTTCGGAGAGCACATAAAGACGGTACGCAGTCGTGCCGTTTTCGCTCTCGGTAGGCTTCATTACATCCTGAATGCACGCAGCAAGCTATCCCTGAAATGCAAACTACGCATTTTCACCACGTGCATACGCCCGATAATGACTTATGCGTGTATAGCTTTCGCATACGCTAAGCCTCACCAGATTCATAGGTTGCAGGTTATCCAAAATCGGTTTCTTCCAAAGGTTAAGGAGCCCCGTGGTACGTTAGGAATGAGTGACTCCATGTCGACCTCCGCATCCCCACCATCAAACAGTTCATGAAACGTTTTTCAAAGCGTTTCATAGAGTCCGCTAAAAGAAAAGCACCAGAACCCCCTTATCGTATCGGCTACCAGATACACGCCCTCCCAGATCAGCAAGATCCGCCGACCGCGGCATACCCTTGTTGAGCCCGATGACCCCATCACCCAGAACCAAGAGAGTAGTAGGGAAACCAGTGCTCTTAGGAAAAACAAACACAGACCGCGTTCCGTATACCGGCCTCGCCGGCAAGGTAAATCACGACGCCCCCGTCAAAACCCTCTTTTGCCTAACGAGCCGGCCTGCGCTGCTGAGCCATTACCGTTAAATCACCAAAATAATATCAACCTGACCCAGCCTGTCCCTTGCTTCCCTCCCTCAATGACCCTGCTAAGCCGAGGCCCGTGTCCTTAGCGAGCGGTCATTTAGGTTTTAAGTAGTTTTTAGCCCTGGCTGGGGGCTTTAAATTCATTTGAGACCACCACAGGATTTATCAGTTACGCAGTAACCAACCTTAGTGTGCTGAACTGCGAGTGATGATACCGAGAGCTTTTTTTAAAAAAAAAAAGCTCTCGGTATCATCGAAACATTGGACATCGTACGAACAACATATGCACAGAAACTGTCGCGTTCCGTATCATTGAGTTGTATAGGTACCTACAGTGTGTGATTCGCTAGTGTGACTGACTTGTTCGTGAATTGCAATCTGATTTGAACTGCAAACCGTTTTAATATTGCGGTATAACCAACACTACCCTTATTACGCCCACAGTACTAATTAAAATGTGCCTGATGCTAACGAGAGACAGACATACCTTCTCCGATAAGTACATTTGTGAAGATAATTGAATATAGTTTATTCTTACACCAACTCAAATAGCTGTTTTTTATTAAAATCTGTCAAATTAATCGTCAAGTTACTGAATGGAATTAAAAGTCGAACCTTACGTACTGACGAAAGTAGTTTTTACTGAATCTACTTTGATGAATAAATAATTTGAAATTGAAAATAAAAGGTCGACTACTGGGATTTTTACCCTACTTATATAGCCGATAAGTTATTATACGCGCGGCGCGCGGTCGGCGCTACTCTCTTGCCGGTGTGCCTCACGCACACATATACGGAGCGCATAGAATACCTAAAATCGATTAGCGCTAGAAACTCGGTGCGCCCTTAAAGTATTGAGTAGGAAAAATGAAAACAATACAGTTTAAATATAACATACAATCTATAGTAAATATACTAATATATAGACATTATATTAGTTGATATTCCGCGTGACCCAAGGGCTGGCTTTTGCCTTGGACAAAGGATAAGCATTGCTATACAGCGTGGTGATGCCGCCAGCATTTTGGATACATTACCAGTAAATTTGAAAATGAAAACAATATATCTAGTTTTAATTTCCGCGAATATTAGTGGGTTGCAGGTATGCACCTCCCTCCCGCCCGCTATATTATGCACATGCGAGATTACTGGGCAAATGCAAGGATTTTAAGCACATGCAGGAAGGCAATGCAAAACCCAACACCATTACCGACACGTGTTTCGCCTCTCCACGAGGCATCCTCAGGGGACGTGTTGACTCGCTGACCGTTGAGTTGCGACTGAGCATTTAGTACAAGGCACCCCCCTTTTTATACACTGCCACCGTTGGTTATTTGTGTACAACTACCCACAAACATTCGCAGTAAAGGGGAAGAAACCAAATTCGTCTGGTCATTCAACAGTGCAAAATTATTATTATTACTATGTTTAAAAATCTCTAATTGTTCTAAAACACACAGCCGGAAACCCTTATCACAAATATGTAGTATATTAAAACTATTGTTGTCGCGCAAAGAATGGCCGGTATCAATTAGATGTTTCGCGAAATTCGATTTGTCCGAATGGCCATTTCTATACGCGGCAACATGTTCCCCATACCTTATGTCAAAGTTTCGGCCCGTCTGACCCACATACACCCCGTTGCATTCATCACAGACCAGCCTATACACCCCAGACTTTTTACTATTTTCTAAAATATCTTTTCCGTTACAAATACGGCGTATATTCTGGTCCGTTCTGAACGCTACATAAACGTTGTTTTTTCTAAGTAAATTACTAATTCTATCTGAAATGGGGCCCATATAGGTCAGACTGGCCACATATCTATTAATATTAGTACGCGGACATGCATATAATAGTGAACGAACCCTTTCTTTCTGCTTTCTACTAATTAAACTGTCTACCATTGACTTTGAGTAACCGTTAGAAATTGCGATCTGGTAAATAATATTAAGTTCTTTTACATAATTTTCTGCTGAAAGGGGGAGGGCAAATAATCTATGAATATAGCTGCGGAAGGCGGCTAATTTATGTTGAAGAGGGTGACAAGAAGAGGCTGGTATTGTCGTGTCAGTGTGTGTCGGCTTTCGATAAATTTGGAAATCTAAGTCACTATTGTGTTTTGTGATAGTTAAATCCAAAAAGTTAAGGGAGTTTTGGGACTCTAATTCTAATTTAAATTTAATTTTTGGGTGAGTTTTATTTAGTTTTTTAACAAAAAGGTCTATTTGTCGAACGGTACCATTCCAGCAGATAATTATGTCATCTACATATCTATAATAAAACAGAATATTAGGTTCGTTCACTATATGTTTACATTCAAAGTTATCCATAAAAACCTCCGCCATTAGTGGACTTAAAGGCGACCCCATAGCCAACCCTTCCTTTTGAATATAATATTGGTTATTAAATCTAAAATAATTTTGTTTCATGCAAATACTAGTGAGGTTAAGTAAATCCGCAATTTCCCCAGGATGTAACCGTTGCTTCTCAAATTGGATACCCAGAATACGTAGACAATCATCGATTGGAACATTCGTGAATAAGCTGTCAACGTCTAAGGATAACAACTTTGCATTGGAAGGAATTTGGATATTTTTTACTTTTTCAATTAAATCTAAGCTGTTCTTCAAACTATATTTGGGATTAAAAGAAGTTCTACTTCTCAACAAAGTGTTGAGACGTTTAGCTAAATTGTACGCTGGGGCACCAATGTAAGAAACAACTGGTCGTACAGGCATGTTATCTTTATGGGTCTTGGGTAGACCATACAACAAAGGAGCCCTCGGATTCATAGGAACAAGGTTTTTTAATTGGTCTTTTGATATGTATGACGTGTTTTTAATGGCATCCTTTATCTCGAGGGCAAACTTCCTTGTAGGATCCGCACCAAGACGTTCGAAATCCTCCCCCAGGATGATGTCGTTAACTTTTTGAGTATAGGCAGTTTTTTCCAAAATGACGACAGAATTTCCCTTATCAGCCTTTGTTAATATTAAATCATTCTGCCTAATACGGTGCTGAACTGACCGATAAAGGTGAATTTCGGTTAAATTTTGATTGGGAGGGGACGTGAAAACTCTCTTAATGTGAGTTGCCACTTGATGTTTAACGACATCATCCTGTTTTCCTTTGAAGCAAGCTATCTCGGTGTCCACCACCAAAGTTTGAAGAGATTCCTGGGAAAGTCGGGGTTTAATATTGTATTTTAAACCTTTCTCTAACAAAGACATTTCTTCGGGGGGCGCGCGCCATCAGCCATGCCCATGATGGCAACCCAATTACGGGTGCGTATTTACGCTCCCCGGAGTGCCCCCGCGGCCAGGGGATGAAAGTCCCGTGACCGCTCGCCGCGCCCCCTTACGGGGGCGCAGCGACTGCTACGAGTTTAAATGCTCAGTCGCAACTCAACGGTCAGCGAGTCAACACGTCCCCTGAGGATGCCTCGTGGAGAGGCGAAACACGTGTCGGTAATGGTGTTGGGTTTTGCATTGCCTTCCTGCATGTGCTTAAAATCCTTGCATTTGCCCAGTAATCTCGCATGTGCATAATATAGCGGGCGGGAGGGAGGTGCATACCTGCAACCCACTAATATTCGCGGAAATTAAAACTAGATATATTGTTTTCATTTTCAAATTTAAAATGGATTTCCGCAAAGTAACGCCTGACTCAATCAATTTTACATTACCAGTACCAGCAGCAGGCCAGCGATGCGGAGTATTTTTTTTCGGTGCCATTTTTTGACTATTTTTGTTTTTAGTTACGCAGTTAGAAATCACCAAATGATTTCTTCCGCTCTGGGCGGAGCGGAAGGGAGTGTTAGACTCTCACTGACTAAAACCCATCCGTGTTCGTTCTAATGCCCTTGGCGGTCCAGGGTCGCGGTGACTCTTTCAAAAAAAAATCCGCAGCCCTGGTCACCTGATCCCTTGCATCATTTGAAACGACAGCTCACATTATGCTCAGTTCACCTACATTTTTAGAGAGGAGAGCAGTGGTGGCCGAGTGGTAACTGCCTCGACTTACGAATTTTAAGCCGCGGGTTCAAACCCAGCCAGGCGCAATACTTTGTGTAATTTATATCATCACCACTGCTCTCAATACGGTGAAGGAAAACATCTTGAGGAAATCGGCATGTCCTAGAACAAAAAAATCGAAGACGTGACATTCATCAACGCGCACTAGGCCCGCGTGGTGGATGGCGACCCATTCCCTCTCAAACTCAAACTCAAACTCAAAACGTTTATTTCAATTAGGCCATTAACGGCACTTTTGAACGTCATCAATAAAAATTATCATAAATTAAGTGACTCTAGCGTCCATTCGCAAAGGTAGATTCTTATGGAGAAGAACGGACAAGAAACTCCATAGAGATCTCTCTCCTAGAGAGGAGGTCTGTGTCCCAGCAGTAGGACTATTAAAAAGCTGATTATGCTATGCACCTACATTTTCACGACTAACTTTTTAAGAATCGACCGAAAAGCGATCCAAAACTCACGTGTTCGATGCTCTCAGTCCGTTTAGTCGTGACTTTCAACTTCGAAAAGTAGACAGCCCTAGAATCGATACACCATCGTTCCAATAAACTGCCCACATCTCTGCAGAAATAAGTGTAGTTAATATCAGGATTAGTCGCAGCTGCGGGACCCAGCATTTTGTTTGTTCCCAGTGACAGATCTGGTCATCCGTAACCATCTTGTGTAATCAATTTGGCTACTCTGTTCTCGACTGGCGACCAACTGGCATAGACCTCGGAGATCCTTACCAAAGCCCATACTTTCGTATCAAAGAAAAGGCGATGAGAGGGGGCAGGGAGGTCAAGATAGCTGGACTATTTGCAGATTGACCGGGCTGTACGTGTTTTTGGCTTCCTTCATTTTTGTAACGATGTTTGTTCAAGCTCTACTCGATATTGGGGGTAAACAAACAGATACGGGAGGCTAAACTAGCGGTTTGGCCAATCGAGTTAGAAGTGTCGTTTTCTATTTTGGTTAAAAGTTTTTTTTTGTTCGGGTTATTTTTAAGCTGTATATTTTTTGGCCGAACATGTAAGCTTTGTGTACAAAATCTACATACATATTTAAACTACCGTTCTGAAGATTTGAATTTAGCATTAATTACAGACGTGCAAAAAGTGTTTAAAGACAATAATACCTTATGACACTTGTGTCATAAGGTATTATTGTCTTTAAACACTTTTCTATGATTACACTGAATATACATATCTTTCAAATGATGAATTAAACAAAACAGTGCAGTGCAGTAATAAGCAGTTCTTCTGGAGATTATACTCCACCTGTGTTTTATACCTATAAAAACTTCCAAAAATCGCAATTCATTAATTAAGAATACATTTATTACAGCAGGTTTAAAAATACAATAGAATAGAATATAATACTCTTTATTATGTACACCATACAAGTTACAGAAAATATAGATGAAGAAAACATTACATAGGGTGACACAATGGGCAGCCTTATCGTTAAAAACGATCTTTTTAAGACAACCTTTGGATGGATTTTAAAGAAAAAAAGGAAATACAGTACTGTAGGTAGTCTTAGGTATAGATACATGGTTATCTCTGTTCTCTTTTCATAAAATCAGGTGTTAAAACGAACACACATTGTTTTTGCTGCCCAGGGGTATTATTAAAAGCCATACCCGAGCATCGACCTTATTCATTCATTTATATTCTCTTCATACCTGAGTAACGAGAATTAATTCGAGCCAACCGTTTTTTGGAACCAGCGAGGCCTAAAAATGTATGTACGGTGTTCGTTATTAGCACAGATGTCCTATGTAAGGGCGCAGACACATCTGCGTTAAATAGAAGAAATATTTTTATGGAGAGCAAATTATGATATTGGCTTTCTTTATGTCTGCACGTAACTTAAAATGTTTTATTTATTTAATAATTTATATATACACGTTTAATTAAAAGATAAGAAGAAGGAAACAAAAAATGTACAAAGGTGATGGGTGTGATTTTTTTGTTGTTTAGATATTGTCTCTTACTTCCTTCGGTTTTTAGTTAACTCAGATAAAATGGAAACATAATGAATTTTAAATAAATAATAAATAAATATCTTGGGACAACTCACACACGGCTATCTGATCCCAAGCTAAGCAGAGCTTGTGTTATGGTAACCAGACAACTGATATACATACTTATATAATTTATAAATACATACATATTATAGATAAATCACACCCAGCACAGAACAAACAATCATGTTCATCACACAAAGTTTGTCCTGGGTGGGAATCGAACCCACGACCTCCGGCTTAGCAGTCAGGGCCGCTAACCACTAGACCAACAGGCCCGTTAACCGTCAAATGTGATTCCGGTCAGGCAAGTGACATTTTATATGCAGTAGCCGATCATGTCCTCAATGGAAGCTGATAAGGAGTCTCCTCAGGGCTTCAAGTCTGCTATTACAATAGTGTCAGAATGGTCTATCATTGATCTCACAATGGTCGATTTTGACAAGTTTGGTAATCTACTAATATAAAAGCGTCATTATGACTTTCCAATGGTCAACCACTGACACTCCATTGAAAGAAATGGCATAGAATGGTAATCTCATACATAATCACAAATTAATGACAAACGTATGCGGTAAATGACCTATCTCAGAACGTCGTTGTGCAGTCATTTCTTTTAAAAGCTCGGTTGTCAAAAAGTATTACGAGACCATTGACCGACCCGTGATCGACCATTATGAATTTAACAGATTACGAACCTTTAGCAAAATGACAATGGGATCGTATTGGAATGACAAATTTATAAAAATAGCAGATAAATTTGAGGGGAGGAGAACGAGGGTCATGACGCCTTGTGGATTCTCAAGTTGCTCACCAGTTGATTGCCTGCAATTAAACTTGCATACTAGTTGCTTGTAGATGGAAATATGAAGTAATGTGCATTATCTGACTACGGTAAAGCCAAAAGGCTTCACCCTGACCGTTTGTGCCTCGGTCTTAATTTGTTTCTGGAATTGTCGTTTTGTAATTTTTAGATTACTAAACTTTATTTCTTTCTGCAAGTTGTTGCAAGCGTTAGAGCTCAAAATATGAACGCACCCTAACAGTCTAGGGGTCAACAACATATAGCCGTACATACAATAGCACATGTGTGTGACTGGCGGACACATTTCTGCGTCATTGGCTCGTCCCTTCCTCATTTTTCTAACCGCATGACAACCCTGGTACATTATCTCTACATCTGTTATATACCTACGCTTGTTTGAAAGGACAGGGTTGTCAAATTTAGATGGACCTGTACTTCATTTTGGTTAAATTAAAATTTGACGTCATTGTTGCGTGGTGTTACGAGTTTACCGTTAAAATAATGATGTTTGCTTACAAATTGAAAGTACAATTTGCGAGTAGGTTAATATATTTAATGTTGAGAAACAGCAACTTAAGCTATAGGTAACCAGCCAAATGCGAGTCGGAACCGCTACGATGGGTTCCGTACCATTATCTATATAAACCGCAAAAAACCACGTTATTATAATTAAATTATTTATTTCTTAAAATGAATTACATAACTAAATATTCTGTGAATATTTCCAGCGTCTACATGTTACCGTTAATAATATCGAGCAAAAAAAAACACGTTTGCTGTATGGGAGGATATATGGGATAGCGGTCATAAAAATAGATAATCTGTGAAAATTTCAACTGTCTAACTATTATGGTTCATGAGATACAGCCTGGTGACAGACGGACAGACAGACATACGGATGGACATTGGGGTCTTAGTAATAGGGTCCCGTTTAAGCCTTTGGGTACGGAACCGTAACAACAATGTAACGAATAAATATAATGGCTTAGTATCTATAACAGTTTTTAGTAGGCTTGATGGTCGGATTTATCCAAGAAATTTTAATCTCGGGATGAAAAGTTGAAAAGTATCGTTTAAAGTTAAAGGTAACGTTTAAACTGAATATACTCTAAAACTACTGGGCCCACACATAAGGAACGGGAAAACACGGATGAAATTCAAAATTTTATTGCTCAACACAGTACATAATAATAGCTTTTCCAGATGTCAAGTGAATGTGCAATCAACTGTGTTGCACCAGTTCAGGTATGCAAAATTATAATTGAGATTATATATGTCATTACATCCAATTAATATCTTCTAAAATGTCATAAATTCCAAATATTACTCCATAAGTGTTCATAAAAAACCTAAAAAAATTAATACGTTATATATTGTCAACTAGCAACGCCCCGATGTTTCACTCGCGTAGTTCTCGTTCCCATGGGAATACCAAGATAAAATATAGCCTATGTTACTCAGGGTGAATGTAGCTTTCTAATGGTGAGAGAATTTTTTAAATCGGCACACACACAAAATACAAATCTTTCCTCTTTTTAATATTAGTGTTATATATATTAGTGTGTTGTTTTAGTATTCGAATTAATAAGTTACACAATGTTATTTAAATAAATCAATAAGTAGGTAAGTAATATTATAAATCCAAAATAAATAAGTAAGTAATGGCAGAGTTTTTAATGCGATATTAATTATGTCCATTATAGTCACCACAGTGATAAATAATTAACAAAACAAAAAATGAAAAGTGTGGGCGTTGCTAGTAATATTATCAATAAATTGGACTTTCGTTTGCTATTTCAATATGTTCGTAAGTTTGTTGCAAATATCAGTCGTATTTATTTCTTTCTACACAAAATACAAGTTTAAACAAACTATCGATCGATAATGAACCAAAATTTATTCACATAAAGTTAATGTAGTTGTGTGTATGTAGTTTGACTGTATCTAAACATCAATTTGTAATAATTAAATAAATGGCTCGCCAGCATACAGATAAACTCAGAGGTTTTCGTTGTGTATTGTCTATTCCAAAAATGGTTTTTGACCAATGTTAAAATGTTACTTAAAATGTTTGGAATTAAATGAAAATTAAAATTTTACAGAACCACAAAAGTTTAAAGTCTATCCGGTTCTCAGAATACTGGTTTCTGTTGGAATTGAATTGTGGATGTTCCAAGTTAAATATTTATATTGAGCCGCATCAGATAACACAGGATTCAAACCGCAGTCTAGTTATGTAAACTTTAGGTGGAAGAGTTGGTCAACATTTATGTATATAAAATGAGCGATAGTTTCTTGACTTATTTTTAAATGTTGTAATAAAATCACATTATCATAACATTAATTAACTTTTCAGTTTACTCATAGCGAATAAATTACGTAATACTAAAAATAAATCAAATAACTCAATCGTTCAGTGGCCGCAAGCGCTACTGCTAGGTATGGGTTCCCGAGTAAGATTCCTTGGTTAGACAAAACTTTGTTCGATTTTTCAAAGTTTTCAAGAAGCAGCTCGATTGATGGCAATAGTCGCCCACGTTTTCTTAATCGTAATTGACAAAATTTGTTTGTACTTTCAAAATACTGGCGTGTTTTTTGTAAAAAGATAACACAACATTTTTGTTTACTAAAAGCTACTCTAATATCCCGATACTACTATAATTTCCCGATAATTAGACCCTTGCTTTTGGCCATGGATTTGCTCGCGCTTACGTTTTATTTCACAAAAAAGTAACCGCCTAGCCTTTTCCACCATCGAATTACAAGACTGACGGCAATGCGTCACCGGTACATGGTGGGCATTCCAACCCTACGCACAAAACGTTTTGGGAATACTTGCATTGTGCGTACAGCTAAGGAGTGGGTTACCCTGCCGGAGTCTGTGTTTCCTGATAGCTACAAACATGGGGCCATTATGTCCAGAGTAAACTGGTTATATCTAGACAAGCGTTTTTCACTGTCGGCCACAACGTTTTCCATCAGGTGAGAATGTGGACAAACACGAACCTAGAAACAGTTTAAAAAAGTAAAAAAATTAAAGCTTGATTTATTCGAATTTTATTTACTTATTGACTACGTATATAACGTGCAAAACTCGACAGAGGTAGATAACCCTATCATCCAATAGTTGAGTTGTTTTTGCAACAGTCTACAGTATACAGATGGGATCAACCACTGAATGTTACATTCAAACTTCAAACGACTGGAAAATTACCGATTAATAAAGTTAATTTAAACTAATGTTTGGTTATTTTGATTATTGTCGAGTTTCTGAATACAGGGCGCTGGGATTATCAACAGATAACAGTTTATTTAAGGAGTTAAGGAACATTTTAGATGTTTCTGGAAGGGTTATTTATAAAGTTTGAGTTAAAATGGATTAGATTAATGTTGAAGCACGATGGGGCAATTTAAGATGTAAATATAAACATTGAAAAAGTTATTTGAGTTTTAAACGTCTAAAATGGCAAACACCTATTGGAAAACGCGCGTTAGAGGGCCTTGCACGAGCTGGAATGATGAACTGGTAAAGACCTTAGGAGTCTGCTAAATGCCAGATAGACAGCACTGGGCCACAAGTCTGCTATTACAATAGTGTAAGAATGGTCTATCATTGATTTCATAATGGTTGATTTTTACAAGTTTGGTAATCTTTGGTAGTCGGAGAACCGACAACCTTTGGAGTAAACGAGTTCTAGAGTGGAGACCACGTCTCGGCAAACGTAGTGTAGGACGTCCTCAAGCACGGTGGAGTGACGATTTGCGCAAGACGGCTGGCAGAAACTGGATGCGAGAAGCCGAAAATAGATCGAAGTGGCGTGCAATTGGAGAGGCCTATGGCCAGCAGTGGACTGCAACAGGATGTTGATGATGATGATTGATGAATCTACTAATATAAAAGCGTCACTATGACTTTTCAGTGGTCAACCACTGACACTCAATTGAAAGAAATGGCAGAGAATAGTAATCTCGTAAATAATGACAAATTAATGACAAACGTATGCAGTATTCTGCTAAAATTTTGACATTTACTTTGATCAGTCAGTGACCTACCATCAGAACGTCATTGTGCAGTCATTGCTTTTAATAGCTCGGTTATCAAAAAGTATTACAAGACCATTGCCCGACCAATGATCGACCATTATGAATTTAGCAGATTACAAACTTTTAGCAAAATGACAATGAACCCGACTTTACAGACACACAATTGATTTTTTGCATTTCAAGACTTTTTGTGTCATTAGACTCCTTTGTAAACATGGCCCTCAATCTTCGAACAACATAAATACTACTCCAGACTGCCCATAACCACCAGCGGTCTCCTACAACATAATATTGTGTTACCAAGTAAATGTATAGACTCTGGACGTAATTCAATTTTCATACTAATGTCCCCTTTGAAGTGGTTCCTCGTAGGACGTCCTAACGAACCAACGTACTGGGACTTACGAAGGGTAATGTTGTTATAAAATGTGCGGGAAATTGTAAATGATTGACTTTAATATACCGTAATAAATTTACCAACCTTTGGTGGCCGCTTGACTCTTATTGAGTCATGTGTTCCTGGTACCCGGATTTTAATTACATCGAATCACTTTGTTTGTTTTTCCGGAACAGAGCCTCCTATAGATAGAACTTTATTGGAAACTGTGACTTTATATTGTTGTATAAAATACTAGCACCACCCCGTGTTTCATCCGCGTTGTTCCCGTTTCCGTGGCAATACGGGGATAACATATAGCCCATGACACTTCACAATAACGTAGCTTTCTATTGGTGAAATATTTTGAAAATCGGTTCAGTCACAAACTTACAAACATTACCTCTTTATAATATTAGTATAGATTGTGAAAATTTGTAGTAATTATTGGTATAATATTTACCGACACGTGGTGGGCGCTTAACTTTTATTGAGTCATGCTTCCTTGGTACCTTGGTGGAATAATTTTGCTTGTTTCATGGGTTCGGGTCGTTGTTATTATATATTATTGGACTTTTTGATAACTGCGACTCCAGAGGGGCAGACTACTTCGTGTCAATTTATTGACATTTATTGTTATGATGGATCCTCCCTCTCCATACCTTATCCCCCGGCAAAACATGTACGCCTTTCTTAAAAATAAAATCCCTTAACCGACTGCGTACCAAGGTTGGCTGCTGTAAACATAACCTGGTGTAATGGAGCATTCTTCACTCATCCCAAACGCAGCATCAGTCTGGAACCCCTCAGAGGACATGCATGAACTCTTCAATAGAGTGTCGACTGAAAAAATCTAATTAGTCCGTCAGATAGACTTTCAAAAATTATTGGATACTTACGTATTTTTCTTCTTTTTTCACGTAAACAAAAAACGAAGAAGATACAGTTAAAAACTTGTGTGACGTCTACACGTGCTGCAATTTTACCAAGACGTGACGTCAAAAAGCTCCCACTTCTGGTCTTTGGTGCTTTTTATCTTCGTAAATTTGTATAGATTAGATAAAAAAAAACTTTTTCAAGCGGTCGCGCGGCATCGATTCGACCGCACTTACGTTTTCATTTATTACATCGAGATTTTTATACACAAGTATTTCTTATTTCCAGTAGCTTTTCATTAGTTCACTATGCACGAAAAATACAGCATTCTCGTCTACTCTAAGCTTCCATAGAGGAACAGAATTCAGTTGTTTAAGTCACGGCGCAAGCGTCTAACGGACTACACGCGCCTGCCTCTTACTTTTACCTTGACGAGAAGACTGATTCTGATGTAAACTAAAACAAAGTTGATAATAAACACTTTTATACTAATTATTTTTCTAAATATACTTCACAGAAAACTTATAATATTATATTATTATTATTATAGCTAGCCTGTAATGTCCCACTGCTGGGCAAAGGCCTCCCTCCACTCCTTCCACTTTTCCCGATCCTGTGCCACATCCAAGTCGTCCCGCCATCTCCTACGTGGTCTGCCGCGGCCCCGTCTCGCGATTTCAGGGCACCAATTTTGTGTTTTATAGTTTACTATAACATCTTTAGGTAAACAAAAGCCAACTTTGGGCATGCGAACTGCCACAGAGCACTAATAAAAAATAAAAATATCTAAATAAAAATTAACACTAAAACTTTTCTCCCAAGAGAACAAACCTTTGGATTGGCATGTGTAGTTTAAAACATCGTGAGAAAACCGTCATGTCCTAAAACCAAAAGTTCGAAGACATGTGACATTCACCAACCCGCACTGGGCCCGCGTGGTGGATTACAGCCCATTCCCTCTCCTAGAGAGGAGACCTGTGTCCCAGCAGTGGGAACGTTAAAAGGCTGAATATGCTATGCTGCTTGACGGTTAAAAACACCCCTTCTCTTTTATATGTAACTATTGACCTAATCCAAACAACTATGTCAAACGGCCGCCCTATAAATCAGACATCCCGACATTCCTACTAGAACTTCTGTTCATTGTTCATATTATCAAACAGTTTCTACGTTTATTATTAAGGCACTTTTACACGGGCAATTTTTAGCGCAATTATTGCTCGGCAACATGTATGGAGCAATCTGGAGCAATTATTGAATCAAATTAATATTTATTATATTTCATGTTATACTTCATTGTACACCTCATAATAAAAACAGGACAAACATCAATTAATTTTAAATAAAACTGGGCGATTGTAATGTCATAAAATATCAAGCAGTTTACGGCAACGGCAGCAAGCGTCAATTTGGCGAAATATTTTGCAATGGCAACATTGAGCAGTATGGACAAATTCCAAGAAACTAGGCAATGCTTTCAAAAACTACCCATTTCGTAAGTAATACAAAAACAACAAAAAACAGAGAGAGCAACATGGAATGTATGGAACAATTAGCAACAATATTGCCCAAACAATTGCCGCATTTTATCGAAGATGCTGCGCAGTGCTCTACTAATAGGGTAGTTGACTATAAAAATCGAATTATTCCGTCTGATAGATTTCCAAAAAATATTGAACATGTATTTTTACTTTTGTCACGTAAATAAAAAACGAAGACGATACAGTGCGTTGAATACACGTGTGACGTTACTACTCGCTACAATTTTAACCACGATGTGACGTCACAAGCCCCCACTCCTGATCGTTGATGCTTTTTATCTTTGTTAATTTTTATAGATTTGATAAATCAAAAAATAAGTGTCGAATATTTTTCAATAATCTAATTAACGGAATAATTAGAATCATATTTTTTATTCAGGATGCATCCCTATTGCTATGCTAAAAAAATGACAATGTAAATGACCCTTTACTTACCGATTAAACAATAATGACACAATATCGTTAGTTCGGGAAACAATAGAGAAAAAACTGAAGTTCGAAAGTCGTTTAAAACTTTGTTCGTAACACAATTGTTAGTTCTGAAAGTCGGTGTTGAATGGAAGCCGGACTTTATTAATTTTGTTATAGAATATTTCTATTAAAGATGGGGTGGTAACGAGTTCTAATGCTATTTTTGAAAAGTTTATTAGTGATGGGTGAACGGGCAATTAGGAATATTGGCCAAGCAATGCGTCATAAAGGCCGATTTTATATCGAAGTGAAGAAGTTTTATGGTTTAAATTGTTTGAGTTTTTTTTTATTATTTACTTATTTATATCGAATAGAAATTATTCATATTATTGTTAGCAACACTTATAAAAACTTATAAGTAACATGTCTCATTAAAACAAATTAAATTTGAACAAAATAAACGAATTCAAATTTTTATTTATTTATTTATTTAATAAGAGATAACTCACAATAACTGCTTTTAACCTGAAGTATTACGCGGGACAAACGGATCGGAAAAAAAATATTGCTAACGCGGAACGGAATCCGCGGGCACTGCTACTAAATAATATTCTACATTCAAAGCTATCAATACTAAATTGATTATTCAAAGACAAAAAACAAATTAAACCCTTATTCCAATCAACACTTCCCTCCAAAAATAACGGTAATGGAACAAAATTAAAAAGAACCGAGTATCCAAACCATTTTTGGAACACCTACAAAAATCCGACATTCATGACGTATTTCCGACAGCCATGTTCCGACACAGGTATCAATCAACGTTTTTTTTTTTTTTTATTTGGCAAGGAAATTCATACGCATTCATCATTCGAATGTCGCCAATGTTTATGGCCGATAAAGGTGTTTTTTTTTCTGGAACTTTTTTGATGGTACATGGCATATTCAGTTGCAGCGTGGTGGAAAGATTAGCGGTTATTATTGTGTTTTGAATGTAATTGACTGAGATTTTTAAGCGTTTGTGACATGTTCTTGGGAAGTATTCCCGTTTGAGGACTGATTTTTAAGAGCAGTAATGCGGAATGCTAATATCTCCAATTATAAAAGGAATGCTACGGTCGCAAGCACTGGACGGTGCTCCTAAAATCTTAGATTACATAGGCTTACATTATTCGAATCCTAAATAATAACATATTATATAAGTGAGTTTGTTATGGTTTCACGTCGTCGAATCGATTATAATGAATTTTGGTACATGAGATAGAAGCGCTAATAGTCTACTTTGACGCGAGCAAAGCCGCTTCCAAAAGATTCATAGTACATTATTAATAACAAATAACTATTGAAACATACTGGGGCAGACAGATAAAAAACCTTTGTGGGGTGTTTCCTTTGTATATTGATGGAAATCTTGGCAACGTAGCTTATATCAAATTGCACATCAACATGTTCACTACCTTTTTATGAATGGGAAATCATCAAATGACTTCTCCCGCTCTGGGCGGAGCGGAAGGGAGTGTCAGACTTTTACTGACTAAAACCTTCTTGTGCCCTTTGCGTTCCAGGGCCGCGGTGACCCTATGGGGACCCGTCTTTGAGGCGCGCGTGGAACACTACACGCCGTCGACTCGGGCCTGGTTGCTATCGGACTGCGAGCCACCCATAGCTCGCCATCCGCAGGCCCGCGCCTACTATGTTCACTATCTATGCTATGGTATAATTTTCAAGTGTCCGTTCAACGCACACCATAAATATATTTTTTTAATTGTGATAGACTCGCTCCTGTCCTTGATCTCGACTGATGATACGCAATGGATGAGGTCTATCATTTTTGAAAATTTTGTTAATTATGAAACAACTGTGTAGCTACTAACGTAGTGCAATGTCTGTATAGTTCATTCCTTATAGTTCATTCAACACTTCATTCCACGCGTGGGGCAGCGGCGTGCCGGCCCAGTCTCTGATAAATATTGTTTCTTACTAATAGGAGACTTTATTTCTAAGCTAATAATAATACGTGTTTTATTATTTGCTTAGAAATAAAAGACTTTCTGGCCGACTTCAATAAGCAAGAAGATTCTAAAGGAAACACTTCAAACTTTGTCCTATGAAGATACAGAGAAGTTATTACTTGTGCTAAAGTAAATATAATTCGTATTATTGTTATTTTAAATTAGTTAAGCTAAGTTAAGATAATGTAATTTTATACACCTTTTTACATAGATACCAATAAGATTAATATGATGACTATGTGAGTATTTAATAAACTAAAAATGTCCCAAGTCGCTTGAAACACAGGATTACCTAGTTCAGGCACAAATCATGTGTGCACTTTACATAGATTTAAGAAATACTGTATTTAATGTTATACCTTTAAGTTATTGAATAAACTTTATTATTTATTACTAGCTGCTGCCCGCGACTTCGTCCCCGTGGAATCCCCGATTTTAAAACATTATTTATCGCTGCTCCGCTCCTTTTGGCTTAAGCGTGATGTTATATAGCCTAAAGCCTTCCTCGATAAATGTCAATTCAACCCAAAAAGAATTTTTCAATTCGAACCAGTAGTTCCTGAGATTAGCGCGTTCAAACAAACAAACAAACTCTTCAGCTTTATAATACTAGTATAGATTAGTATAGATTAATAGTTGTAGCTAGTACGAGTATTCTTGAGTTATAGTCAGCATCGCATGAGTAGCTCCAGCGTACGGACTTAGTTTTTTGAAACATTTTAGTGGTTCTGCCAATATCCAAAAATCCATCCATTTTTCAGGGCCACGATTACACGAACGGGGTACCGTTCGTGTAATCGTGGAACTTTTAGGTGCGCGTGTAATGAATTTTCAAATGTCAGCACACGGAATGTTACTCTGATTTGACACAAAATATCTAGGTACACATAAACAAATCCAGCACATTGATCCTTAAAAGCGGTACCAAGGGAGAAGCTATCCTCGATCCATCCATATTATATCGAGGCCATGTTTGACGGCTGTTGGGACTGATGCGCGCCAATTGTGTCACCCTCGAGACACCCATATCCCGGTTAATTATGAAACAATTAGGATTTCGTTGGCACATCCCTGTGGTGTTGGGGAAATTGTTTTTCGCGGCCATATTTTTTTATTGGGATTTTTTTATTTCTGTTGCTTTTTTAGGGTTCCGTGCCCTAAGGATAAAAATGGGACCATATTACTAATACTTCGCTGCCTGTCGTGCCTGCTGTATCTTAAGAACCACGATAGGTAGACAGTTGAAATTTTCACAAATTATGTATTTCTGTTGCCGCTATGAGAACAAATTTAAATAAATATTTAAGGGGGGAGGGGGGGGGGTGCCATACGACAAACATGATTTTTTTGCCCTTTTTTGCTTGATATCAATAATGGCAACACTTCAAATATTCGCAAAATACTAAAAAGTGGTCATCCTTACAATCGATAGCTAACTCACTCACACATTTCGCAATACTTAATTATTGTACACTGAACCATAACAGAATTATCTTCCACCATTTTTCATGCACCTTAACACCATTTCCCAAATAAAATCACATTTACTCGACTAAAATCAATTTGACATATCCGAACGCGAGAAAGGAAGTAACGTCAGCCGTCACCAGCGGCTATCAATCATAACATGACAAAGTAGACGCCTGTATCTGATGCTACTTAATGCCTTTTTGTGCTGTGATTTTTGCAAAAATACTATCCCTGTTCCTCTAAACAAATTTTCTACAAGACTAAAAGAGATAGACAGTGTTTTGTCAGTCTAGCGAGGAGCCAACGGAGTCGCCCGAAGCGATGTTCTTTTTTTAAATTTATCGGATTCTTTTTTGTTGGGTTTCTCTAATCGGAGATGTCCGCTGTCATAATCGCTTTCGTTGTCTTTTGTTTTTTTTTTGGAGTAAAAGGCGTTTAGGCTTTATTGCTGGGGAAGCGATAAGGAGTCGTACCTCATACTTTTTACTGAGCGGTAAAGTTCTTTCAGAAAGATTTGGAAAAGATTAACTGAATATTTATGTCTGGTTATATAGTACTTAAGCATAGGCATAATCAGCCTTTTAAAGTTCCCACGGCAATGTGCCTACTGCAACTTAGATTTTTAATAGGTTAATAAATTATAACTGTTGCTCTGCCTTGTTTTGTTTACTTTTATGTGCGCAAAAATGAGAGATCAACCTAAATTTATCAAATCAAAACAAATCGAATGCCTTCATTAATTTCAAATGAACCATTTACAAGCAAAAATAACTCATCAAATAGACCCGAAAGTTAATTTACATAACAGTTTAGATTTTACCCGTAAAAGCTAATAAAATAAGGTAAGGTCAACTATTTTGGGTCCATGTTTCATTATCAATATAACGTAGTTAAACGTGAGGTTTTACAGAGTTTAACCCGTAAGGTTTGATTGATTACATGATACAGCATTCGAAAACAATGTACAAAATCTAACCAGACCGCTGAAGGTAATCTGAAGTTTCATCATTTGCCTCTCTCTCTCATCTGGAGTGTCAGACTCTTACTGACTTTTTTTTTTTTTTTTTTTTTCCTGGATGGGAAATCATCAAATGACCCCTCCCGCCCTGGGTGGAGCGGTAGGGAGTGTCAGACTTTTACTGACTAAAACCCACCCGTGATCCTTCTTGTGCCCTATGCGTTCCAGGGCCGCGGTAACTCTTTCGAACAAATCCCGCAACCCTAGCAGGCACCGACCCTATGGGGTCCCGTCCTCGGTGCTGACAGCTCCTTTTGACGCGCGTGGAACACAACGCGTCGTCGACTCAACCCGGTATCGGACGGCGAGCCACCCACGCTCACCGTCCCCAGGCATCAGCCACTGCGCAATAGCACAGCGGCCGACTTGTCTCTGGAGGGGGCCGAAATGGGACCATTACTGGCACTCCATCTCAGCACCCTCCCGAGCGTTGGGAGTCGCAGCACCCGCAGCAGAAGCGGCAGTGGCGGCGACAGAAGCCGCGGCGGCGGCAGAGGCGGTGGCGGCGGCGGACCTCTTGCCCCTGGTCGGGGCGGATGGCGCGCAGGCCCTTCCCCCAGCCCAGTGCTCGGCCGGCTTGCCAGCAGCCGCACATGCACTGCAGTGCGGCGTGGCCTTACACGAGCCGGCCCGATGACCGGGCTGACCACAGCGGAAACAAAGTCCGCTGCGGTCCACCTCCGAGGGGCACATAGCTCCCGTGTGGTTGCCCACATGGCAGCGGTAGCACCTCAGAGGCCTGGGTTCCAGCAGTTTTACCCGCGCAGACACCCATCCCACCAAGAGCCTTCGGCCCTCCGACACAGTTCTGGCCGCCGCCACGGGGCAGCTCACCACAAGGGTTTGCATGCCCGTGTTGTCAGGCCGGAGGTCGCCCGCCTCGCGGTTCTTACGGAGCGACTCGTTCGGGAGAATGAGTCGCTCCGGAGGGACCTGGCGGGGATGGCCAGAGCGGCCTCCGAGGAGCCACAGGGGAGGCCGAGTCCGGCGGCGCTGGAGGGGAGCCAAGTGCTGAGCCAGGTGCGGAGCCTGGTGAGGCAGGAGCTGGCTCCCTTCCGGAAGCAATTCTCCGTGTTGGAGGGCATGGTCCGGCGTCCCCCGTTGGCGGCGACACAGAGGCCCCCGGGCCAGCAGAAGGCGGCTTCGTATGCAGCCGCAGTGGCTGCCAGCCCGGGAACGTCCGGCCAGGCGAAGGCCAAGGCGGGAGCCGCGCCAGCGCCTGCGACGCCGGCGCCGACGCCTCTTTGGCCTCCTTTGCCCCGCCGACGTTGGCCGCCGCTGCCGCCAGGATGGAGGCTTTGGCCGCGCTGATGGCCTCCCGCTTCGAGGACTGCTTCCTCTTGAAGGCCACAGCGCGGATCGCGGCCTCCACGACCTCCGCAAACTGGGCCCTCTGGTCCTCATTAGCGGGAGGCACCTCTCCCGGGGGCTCTGAGTCGTCAGAGTCGAGAAGAGGCGGACGAGTAGAGGGAGCCCCACGACCGCTCCCTCCAGGGCAACGCCCCTCCTCCACCAACCTCTCGCCCCGACGCCCCGCCTCCCGGGTAGAGGGAGCCAGCCCTCTCCCTGCCTCACTGCCCCTGCCCCGCCTAGCGGTGGGGATTTTGCGGGCGGAGGCGAACTCGCCCTCGGAGGACGACTCCTTGTCATCCTCCCGTCTGGGCCGCTTGCGGAAGAACCTCACGCTCTCCGCAGCAGCCCCCCCTCCCTCGTCTCCAGAGCCCGCCGAGCTGACCGTTACTAGGTCTGGCGCGGAGCCGGAATCCGACTCCGCACCACCCCGGCGCTCAGGCGAACCCTCCTCTACGCAATCATACGCCATCAGCTCCTTAAAGGAAGCGGACTCGGATGACGACGATTGGGAGCCTCCTCGGCTCGTGTTGCCACTGGCAAGCGGAAGGCGTTTGGTGCCCACCCCAGAGTACGGAGGGCAGCCCGCCGAAGCGGGGTGGGATTCCCCGACCGCTGAGCAGTCGGGACCCACCTGGGGACTCATTTTGCATTCGCCTTTTTTCATTTTGTTCCTTTTAAGGGTGCGGTCCCTATTCGCTCCGCCCCTTCTCAGGGCCCTCTCCTCACCTCACCTCTCCACCTGCTCGCTGCTCTCACAGTCACGTCTGATGATCAGACGCGTACCAAAGAGCAGCGAGCAGGCGTGTGTCTCTCTTAGTCTGGTCCCTCACTTGCGACCTTCCGGCATGAGTGGCTCTACCGGGAAAGCTCGCAAGATCATTGGGACGCTCAAGCCCCACCACGACGACAACGTGGAGACACATTCGGTGGGGTACTGACTAAAACCCATCCGTGTTCCTCCTAATGTCCTTTGCGTTCCAGGGCCGCGGTGATTCTTTCAAACAAATTCCGCAATTTCATCATCTGCCTAGCAGTGGTGGCTAGGCAGATGATGAAAGTGGTGTGGTGGTGGTGGAAGTTCGCGAGTTCAAACCCAGACAGGCGCAATACTTTGTGTAATTAATTTCATCACCACTGCTCTCAAAACGGTGAAGGAAAACATTGTGAGGAAACCGGCATGTCCTAGAACTAAAAAATCGAAGACATGTGACAAGAATGACATTCACCAACCCGCACTGGGCCTGCGTGATGGATTACGGCCCATTCCCTCTCCTAGAGAGGAAGCCTGTGTCCCAGTAGTGGGAACATTAAAAGGCTAATTATGCTTATGCTAGCGTAGTCCCAGCTACATATATGTGTCGGGGTCAATTCTAACCGGATTTAGCTAAATACCAGTATTTTACGTATTGAGTAACATGGTACTTTTTCGGCAAGACTGGTGATACATTTTCTGGCTTCTGACAGTCCGTAACGACTGCCAAAGAACAAATGCAAGCGGAGGAGGAGTCTCGGTATGTTAAGATGGTCATCCATCCACGGACTGACCTTACGGCAAGCGTTGCTTAACCTTAAAAAATCAAGTAATTACTAAATAATAATTATACTAATAAAATCGCGAAATTGTATACAAACGCGGATTCATCCACTTCGCTGTTAACGGTAAAAGTGCCCAGAACACGGCCATTCTGCCAGTAGTAGTTCTGGGCACTTTTTGGGTACACACGTTGGCGAAAGAAAAGGGTTTGGTTAAATTAACAGTCCACAAGTTATTTTCTGATGTCCCGCAGGACTTAACGTATAATCGGACCCCATGAGCCATTAGCTTATGTTTCAACCCCAAACTTCACAAATATATAATTGCCGCGTTGAATGGCAATGTTGTTTTTTTGGCCGAAGAAAAAGTAATACCTCTGGTTACTTGGGTAGTCTACTATTGAACCTAGACAACGAGTTCAATAATCTCTCTCAATGTTCACCACATAACTAGGAACTTTGTAAACTTATATGAAAAAGCAACGCTGCCAAAGTTTTTTTGTCTGTTTACGATTCGTATTGAAAAAGTTCAACGTACTTTCTTGAAACTTTATTTTCTAGTTGTTGAAAGGAACACATTTCAAAATATAAAAAGTAGTAGTCCGCTGTTGTCGGAAGTAGGGTCCAAACTACCATTATAATTATTAACACACACATTCAATCAAAACAATACAAGTTTACTAAGTCAAGATAAAATTCAGTAAATAATATGAAAATCAAATTTAATACACTGGTATTATAAATAAGTCAGGTTCGAGGTCACTGCAGTTAAACTTAAATACATAATTATGATGTAGTACAAGTCAGGAATTCAGAGATGTCATATTATAAATATATTTTTTATTGGTCAAAACTTCACCAATTGCGTAGGTAATAAAATTAATTAATTAATAGATATGTGAATTTATTTTTGAAAAGTGCATAATATTATATCTAATTATTATGACATCGGGTTTTTAGCAAAATACAAAAATAAAGTTTATAAATCGCCCAATTTATAATAAGTATCATTCCAATTTAATACTGGGTCAAAAAGTAACCTTAAGCCTATTTCAGGCCTAGCTGTGTTTAAATTTTTTACCAAAAATCCGATTAGCCTTATATTCGACATAATTTTTTCATCATAATCGGTCTAGCCTTTTCCCAACTACATATATTGGGGTTGGCTCCCAATCAAACCGGATTCAGCTGGAGTGTTTTACGTTAAGCGACTGCCTACTACACCTCCACAACCCATTAACTGAGTAACACGGTATTTCTTGGCAAGACTGGAGACAGATTTTCTAGCTTCTGGCAATCAGACCAATTTTTAATTTAATTAAATCTTTTTTTTAACAATTATCAACTTTATTAATTAGGAAATAGGATAGTACGATTACCTACTCCACCTTAAATTATATTTCAACAAACACATTCTCGAGCCAAAACAACTCACATACACAAACATACAGCCACACAAAATGGGCCACGCTGTTCGAGATCTTGGCTGAAACTTGGGAATTGGGCGCGTGACAATGGCTCGATGTCCCAACTTGTATATTTCTCTCATATTTTACTTTGTAAATGTTTCGCTTTTGTTTTTAGTGCACTGTGTACTGTTTTTTGGCCGAATGTGCCTGTGTACGACGTGGAATTTATTGTTATGGGTCTCGTATGGTGGTTTAAAGCTCGAGGTTTTGACGGTGCGTCGCTTTTTGGATCATATCTCGTCGTATCCTACGAAGAGTGCCCTAACGAACATAAGGGCTTTCTTTTTTATTTCATAATTAAATTCTTCTCATCATACCACATATAACCAGTTAAACAGAAAAGTTAAAAACGCGACAGATTATTAAATAATTAGGTTTTCTAAAAAGCCACAAATTGAAGCACTAAGTTCTTAACGAAGAATAAAGTCACAATCGTCGCCGCGCCCTTTTTCTGCGCGAGTAGCTAGGGTGCGCGGGCGCAGGAAGAGCGTGCTAGCGCCGTTCGGCCGTTAGTCGGCGGAACGCGGAGATTGATAGCAGCGGCGAGAGTAATTTGTTTTCTAAATAAATAACATTTTTGTCTATACCAATAAAGTTGAATATCAATTAACAAATTAACCGTTATATTTTATAACTACGTTGGTGGAATTGGTTGGAAAATAAGACTGTTTAATTAAGTGATTTTAATTACTCATTGTATTTTCTATACATACATAGAAAAAGACCCTCATGGTGTTTGTGGCCGTGTTCTATGGAATGGCTAAATTGAGTATGTATAAAAAAGACTACGCCTAATTACGTTTGTGTCGTTCTTCTACGTTCAAATTATGTTTTTGTCTCTTATTCATTCTTTGATGCATTTGAAATATGCACATTGTTATTTTAAGGACAATATTTTATGCTTTTATGATGTTAACCCTTCTGTACAAATGTAAACACTTAATACACAATTTTATGTTTTTGCTGGTATAGGGCTTAAATGCAATTAGGCTTTTTTTCTTCTGCTTGAAAACTGATATAAAAGCATTTGTGGCCGTATTCGTAGTATTTCCTACGAAAATGACACTTACGTTTATTTCATTGCTTTACATTTTTCCTTAAATTTTAGAAGAATTCTGTTTAATATTTTATGGCTATGTTAAGTTAATAACGAAGTAATAATTTAAGCAAATCTATTTGGTCTAATTCATATAATAGGCAATTACGGAATTTCAGCAGTTTTCTCTGATAACAGTTTTTTTTTCAGCTTATACTTTTAAAACTTGCAACGATGAAAGGGAGCGCGTGAAAAAGAGACAGAATTTTTAGTCTAAGAAAATATTATAACCACCTTGAGCTTAATACCGTAAATCGTTTTTTAATAATATTCTTCACTTTTATCTACCTACAATACTGCAAAACTAGTTAAGCATGATAAATTAACGTTTTAAAATCTCATTTCTTAGTTTCAAGACGTTGAAAACAACTTGAAACAACCTAACCAAAATGAAAGCGCAAGTGTGAGATTGTAACTTTTTCCGAAAAAGATAATTTACAAAACCCGGAACTAAATAAAAGTGAAAGAACCTCCATCCAAACCTGAAATTGTTACTGATATAATTGTCGAATTTATCTATTTGCCAGTTAGAAACGATATAAGATGAACTCA